>CM059781.1:16766984-17326984 GCA_030435695.1 Brachymystax lenok tsinlingensis
ACACACACACACACACACCAGAAACCCTGCACACACACACACACACACACACCAGAAACCCCACACACACACACACACACACCAGAAACCCCGCACACACACACACCAGAAACCCCTGCACACACACACACACACACCAGAAACCCCACACACACACACACACACACACAGAACACACACACACACACACACACCAGAAACCCTGACACACACACACACACACCAGAAACCCCAGCACACACACACACACACCAGAAACCACACACACACACACACACACCAGAAACCCCACACACACACACACACACACCAGAAACCCCAGACACACACACACACACACACACACCAGAAACCCCGCACACACACACACACACACCAGAAACCCCGCACACACACACACACCAGAAACCCCGCACACACACACACACACACCAGAAACCCCACACACACACACCAGAAACCCCGCACACACACACACACACACACACCAGAAACCCCGCACACACACACACACACACCAGAAACCCCGCACACACACACACACACACACACCAGAAACCCCACACACACACACACACACACACCAGAAACCCCACACACACACACACACACACACCAGAAACCCCTGCACACACACACACACACACCAGAAACCCTGCACACACACACACACACCAGAAACCCCAAGACACACACACAGACACACACACCAGAAACCTGCACACACACACACCAGAAACCCTGCACACACACAGCACACACACACACACAAGAAACCCCAGACACACACACACACCAGAAACCCCTGCACACACACACACACCAGAAACCCTGCACACACACACCCCACACCAGAAACCACACACACCAGAAACCCTGCAAGACACACACACACACACACACCAGAAACCCCAGACACACACACACCAGAAACCCTCAGACACACACACCAGAAACCCCGGCACACACACACACACACACACACACACACACCAGACACCCCGCACACACACACACACACCAGAAACCCCGCACACACACACACACACCAGAAACACACACACACACACACACACCAGAAACCACACACACACACACACCAGAAACCACACACACACACAGAAACCACACACACACACACACCCACACACACACACACCAGAAACCACACACACACACCAGAAACCAACCACACCAGAAACCAACCACACCAGAAACCACACACACACCAGAAACCAACCACACACACACACACCAGAAACCCCGCACACACACACCAGAAACCCCGCACACACACACCAGAAACCCCGCACACACACACACACACACACACACACACACACACCAGACACCCACACACACACACACCAGAAACCCCGGACACACACACACACACACACCAGAAACCCCAGACACACACACACACACACACACACCAGCACACACACACACACACACACACACACACACACACACCAGAAACCTGCACACACACACACACACACCAGAAACCCACACACACACACACACACACACACACACACCACAAACCCCACACACACACACACACACACCCGAAACCACGCACACACACACACACACACCAGAAACCCTGCACACACACACACACACACACACACCAGAAACTCACACACACACACACACCAGAAACCCCAGACACACACACACACACCAGAAACCCCGCACACACACACACACACACACCAGAAACCCCGCACACACACACACACACACACACACCAGAAACCCCGCACACACACACCAGAAACCCCGCACACCACACACACACACACACCAGAAACCCCGCACACACACACACCAGAAACCCCGCACACACACACACACACACACCAGAAACCCCGCACACACACACCAGAAACACCGCACACACACACACACACACACACACCAGAAACCCCTGCACACACACACACACACACACCAGAAACCCCTCACACACACACACACACCAGAAACCCCGGCACACACACACACACACACCAGAAACCCCGCACACACACACACACACACACACACCAGAAACCCCGCACACACACACACACACACACACCAGAAACCCCGCACACACACACACACACACACACCAGAAACCCCGCACACACACACACACACACACACCAGAAACCCCTGCACACACACACACACACCAGAAACCCTGCACACACACACACACCAGAAACCCCACACACACACACACCAGAAACCCCGCACACACACACAGACACACACACCAGAAACCCGGCACACACACACACCAGAAACCCCGCACACACACACACGACACACACACAGACACACACACACCTGCACACACACACACACACACGAAACTCACACACACACACACCAGAAACCTGCACACACACACACACAGAAACCACACACACACACACACACACACCAGAAACCCCACACACACACACACACACACACACACCCCTGCACACACACACACCAGAAACCCACACACACACACACACACCAGAAACACACACACACACACACACACACACACACCAGACACACACACACACACACACACACCAGAAACCCCACACACACACACACCAGAAACCACACACAAACACACACCAGAAACCACACACACCAGAAACCACACACACACACACACACCAGAAACCACACACACACACACCAGAAACCAACCACACCAGAAACCAACCACACCAGAAACCCACACCAACCAACCACACCAGAAACCAACCACACCAGAAACCAACACACACACACACACCAGAAACCCCAGACACACACACACACCAGAAACCTGCACACACACACACACACACCAGAAACCCCACACACACACACACACACCAGAAACCCTGCACACACACACACACACACACCACACACACACACACACACACACACCAGAAACCTGCACACACACACACACACACACCAGAAACCCCAGCACACACACACACACACCAGAAACCCTGCACACACACACACACACAGAAACTCCCAGACACACACACACACCAGAAACCCCACACACACACACCAGAAACCCCACACACACACACACCAGAAACCCCGCACACACACACACCAGAAACCCCGCACACACACACACCAGAAACCCCGCACACACACACACACACCAGAAACCCCGCACACACACACACCCAGAAACCCCGCACACACACACACCAGAAACCAACACACACACACCACACACACACACACACACACACCAGAAACCCCAGACACACACACACACCAGAAACCTGCACACACACACACCAGAACACCACCTGGTGACACACACACACACACACACCAGAAACCAGCACACACACACACCAGAAACCCCGCACACACACACCAGAAACCCCTGCACACACACACACCAGAAACCACACACACACACACACACACACACACACACACCAGAAACACACACACACACCAGAAACCCCACACACACACACCAGAAACCCCGCACACACACACCAGAAACCCACACACACACACACACACACACACACCAGAAACCCCGCACACACACACACACCAGAAACCCCGCACACACACACACCAGACACACACACACACCAGAAACCCCGCACACACACACACCAGAAACCCCGCACACACGCACCAGAAACCCCGCACACACACGCACCAGAAACCAACCAACCAACCACACGCACCAGAAACCAACCAACCAACCAACCACACGCAGCTAGAAACCAACCAACCAAACCAACACCACACCAGAAACCAACCAACCATCCAACCACACGCACCAGAAACCAACCAACCATCCAACCACACGCACCAGAAACCAACCAACCATCCAACCACACGCACCAGAAACCAACCAACCACACGCACCAGAAACCAACCAACCATCCAACCACACGCACCAGAAACCAACCAACCATCCAACCACACGCACCAGAAACCAACCAACCATCCAACCACACGCACGCACCAGAAACCAACCAACCATCCAACCACACGCACCAGAAACCAACCAACCATCCAACCACACGCACCAGAAACCAACCAACCATCCAACCACACGCACCAGAAACCAACCAACCATCCAACCACACGCACCAGAAACCAACCAACCATCCATCCATCCAACCACACGCACCAGAAACCAACCAACCATCCATCCAACCACACGCACCAGAAACCAACCAACCATCCATCCAACCACACGCACCAGAAACCAACCAACCATCCATCCAACCACACGCACCAGAAACCAACCAACCATCCAACCACACGCACCAGAAACCAACCAACCATCCAACCACACGCACCAGAAACCAACCAACCATCCAACCACACACCAGAAACCAACCAACCATCCAACCACACGCACCAGAAACCAACCAACCATCCAACCACATGCACCAGAAACCAACCACATGCACCAGAAACCAACCACACGCACCAGAAAGCAACCAACCAACCAACCACACGCACCAGAAACCAACCAACCATCCAACCACACGCACCAGAAACCAACCAACCATCCAACCACACGCACCAGAAACCAACCAACCATCCAACCACACGCACCAGAAACCAACCAACCATCCAACCACATGCACCAGAAACCAACCACATGCACCAGAAACCAACCACACGCACCAGAAAGCAACCAACCAGCCACACGCACCAGAAAGCAACCAACCAACCAGCCACACGCACCAGAAAGCAACCAACCAACCAGCCACACGCACCAGAAAGCAACCAACCAACCAGCCACACGCACCAGAAAGCAACCAACCAACCAGCCACACGCACCAGAAAGCAACCAACCAGCCACACGCACCAGAAAGCAACCAACCAACCACACGCACCAGAAAGCAACCAACCAACCACACGCACCAGAAAGCAACCAACCAGCCGCAACACGCACCAGAAAGCAACCAACCAGCCGCACGCAGAAAGCAACCAACCAGCCACACGCGCACCAGAAAGCAACCAACCAGCCACACGCACCAGAAAGCAACCAACCAGCCACACGCACCAGAAAGCAACCAACCAGCCACACGCACCAGAAAGCAACCAACCAGCCACACGCACCAGAAAGCAACCAACCAGCCACACGCACCAGAAAGCAACCAACCAGCCACACGCACCAGAAAGCAACCAACCAACCACACGCACCAGAAAGCAACCAACCAACCACACGCACCAGAAAGCAACCAACCATCCAACCACATGCACCAGAAACCAACCACATGCACCAGAAACCAACCACACGCACCAGAAAGCAACCAACCAGCCACACGCACCAGAAAGCAACCAACCACACGCACCAGAAAGCAACCAACCAACCACACGCACCAGAAACCAACCAACCAACCACACGCACCAGAAACCAACCAACCATCCAACCACATGCACCAGAAACCAACCACATGCACCAGAAACCAACCACACGCACCAGAAAGCAACCAACTAGCCACACGCACCAGAAAGCAACCAACCAACCAGCCACACGCACCAGAAAGCAACCAACCAACCAGCCACACGCACCAGAAAACCAACCAACCAACCACACCAGAAACCAACCAACCATCCAACCACATGCACCAGAAACCAACCATGCACCAGAAACCAACCAACCACAGAAAAACCAACCACACGCACCAGAAAGCAAACCAACCAACCAGCCACACCAATAATAGAAACCAACCAACCAGAAACCAACCACGCACCAGAAAGCAACCAACCAACCAGCCACCACGCACCAGAAAGCAACCAACCAACCAACCAGCCACACGCACCAGAAAGCAACCAACCAACCAGCCACACGCACCAGAAAGCAACCAACTAGCCACACGCACCAGAAAGCAACCAACCAACCAGCCACACGCACCAGAAAGCAACCAACCAACCAGCCACACGCACCAGAAAGCAACCAACCAACCAGCCGCACGCACCAGAAAGCAACCAACCAACCAGCCACACGCACCAGAAAGCAACCAACCAACCAGCCACACGCACCAGAAAGCAACCAACCAGCCGCACGCACCAGAAAGCAACCAACCAACCAGCCGCACGCACCAGAAAGCAACCAACCAACCAGCCACGCACCAGAAAGCAACCAACCAACCAGCCACACGCACCAGAAAGCAACCAACCAACCAGCCACACGCACCAGAAAGCAACCAACCAACCAGCCACACGCACCAGAAAGCAACCAACTAGCCACACGCACCAGAAAGCAACCAACCAACCAGCCACACGCACCAGAAAGCAACCAACCAACCAGCCACACGCACCAGAAAGCAACCAACCAGCCGCACGCACCAGAAAGCAACCAACCAACCAGCCGCACGCACCAGAAAGCAACCAACCAACCAGCCACACGCACCAGAAAGCAACCAACCAACCAGCCACACGCACCAGAAAGCAACCAACCAACCAGCCACACGCACCAGAAAGCAACCAACCAGCCACACGCACCAGAAAGCAACCAACCAGCCACACGCACCAGAAAGCAACCAACCAGCCGCACGCACCAGAAAGCAACCAACCAGCCACACGCACCAGAAAGCAACCAACCAGCCACACGCACCAGAAAGCAACCAACCAGCCACACGCACCAGAAAGCAACCAACCAGCCACACGCACCAGAAAGCAACCAACCAGCCACACGCACCAGAAAGCAACCAACCAACCACACGCACCAGAAAGCAACCAACCAACCACACGCACCAGAAAGCAACCAACCAACCACACGCACCAGAAAGCAACCAACCACACGAACCAGAAAGCAACCAACCAACCACACGCACCAGAAAGCAACCAACCACACGCACCATAATCAGAGGTTCCTCTCCCTCTATTAAACTAGCTGATCAGTCAATCACCCGCACCTCTAAAAGGCATGCTGATGTTTCAGCCTCATTTATGCAAATCCCATTTCGCAGCTCAGCCACAACAGAGCAGTAAGTAGCTCGCTCTCTCTCCTCCCCTCTCTTCTCTTCCTCGGCCCTTCTCCCTCCCGCTCTAAATAACTTTTTTCCACTATTTGTTTACACTTAAACTCTCCCTCGCTTCTCTCCTCTCTCTGCAAGACAATGACTCACAGACAGAAACACACACACACCCAGCTAAGCCTGTATTACCACTGGCACAGTAGCATAGACACACCAATCTTACACAATCACAGAGAAAACATACATGCAAACACACACGTAGCATGTATCAACCCAGCCTGGATTCCACGCAATGTAACAACACCACCCCACACTCCAATGTCAACTGTCAGTACCACTAGACTACACCTCTGGTTACTTCAGGTCTAAGGGATGGCTATGTTAGCTCAGCTTCACACACACACCTTCTAATCGACAGTCTAAGACAAAGACAGTAAGACAGTCAGACAAACCACAGGACTTAGCAGAGAGAACATTGATCTCTATGAAGCTCCCTGTTCAGTTCACTGAGTCGTCTTTCCCACCAACATGTCTGACACGGGGATGCCATGCTCTTCCTGCTCTGCTCGGCTGACAGCCGACACCTGGGAGTTCACCTGTTCAGGTGGCTTCCTGTACACGGTGCTAGACACACACCATGCTTGTATATAACACACACTATGCTCAGAACGCAGGGTAATGGCTAAATATACAGCTGGGATGCCACGGGGGCGGGGGGGGTGACATACATTCACCATGCTAAGACAAAACACACAAGCATTCATGTACACACACACACACACACACATATATTCGTATGCGCACAGAGTTGAGTGAGCTCTTGTGTGAATGCCAAATATGTCAGATAT
Organism: Brachymystax lenok tsinlingensis; assembly: GCA_030435695.1. NCBI lineage: Eukaryota > Metazoa > Chordata > Actinopteri > Salmoniformes > Salmonidae > Brachymystax > Brachymystax lenok. The sequence continues at coordinate 16,774,819 of CM059781.1, forward strand.
TTACCGTGAACTTTGACTGTTCCACATACTTAACTCCCTCACTATACATGGCTGTAGCACACACCTCTGTCGCTCTCCATCTCATTCTCCCTCCCTGTCTATCTTCCTTCTCGCTCTGTCTGTCTCTAAGCGTATTAAACTGAGATCTCGCTAGTAGTAGCGTCAAACAAAGTACAAAGTAAGTAGTACTGTAATGACGCACATAGGCACTGACTGAGTCACCTCCCCACTGCTATGCTGCATCATATGTTAAGTCATGTTGTAATGTCATGTTAAGGCACTCACCATGTCCATCAGGGTCATGATACAGATGTGGCCATCACTGCACCGGGAAGAGAAACGTGTGTGACGCCAAAACCTGCAGGCAGGAGAGACAGGGAAAAGTTTACAGGAGACACACACAGAGCTGACTCACATCTGCTGTCTGTGTCTGGGCATGCATGGTGCCAGGCGGGTCAGAGCTGGCAGCAGTACTCTGCAGCTCTACTGCTGCGCTGATCGTCTCACACACACACACCACAGAATATCCTTCTCTCTCTCGCTCTACCTTTCTGGCTCTCACACAGAGAGGTGCATACACCGTAAGATACACACTTATATTTCTCAAATACCAGGACAAATACCAGAGCACAAACAGCACAGAAGTTGCTAACAGATTGAACCTAGATTGTTTATTTGCGGAGTACGTAATATAGGTTGATAAAACCTGATTCCTCAAACTGCAACTCCAGTGCTTTCAACACACTAGCTCCTCACACCTCCTGCCCTGTCCTCCCCTCTCCTGCCCAGTCCTCCCCTCTCCTGCCCTCTCACCTCACCTCTTTCCCTGTCCTCTCACCTCCTGCCCTCTCACCTCACCCCCTCTCCTGCCCTGTCCTCTCACCTCCTGCCCTCTCACCTCACCCCCTCTCCTGCCCTGTCCTCTCACCTCCTGCCCTCTCACCTCACCCCCTCTCCTGCCCTGTCCTCTCACCTCCTGCCCTGTCCTCCCACTACACCTCCTGTCCTCCCATCTCCTGCTCTGTCCTCTCATCTCCTGCTCTGTCCTCTCACCTCCTGCCCTCCCACTACACCTCCTGTCCTCCCCTCTCCTGCTCTGTCCTCTCATCTCCTGCTCTGTCCTCTCACCTCCTGCTCTGTCCTCTCACCTCCTGTCCTCCCCTCTCCTGCTCTGTCCTGTCCGCTCATCTCCTGCTCTGTCCTCTCATCTCCTGCCCTGTCCTCTCATCTCCTGCCCTGTCCTCTCACCTCCTGCCCTGTCCTCCCACTACACCTCCTGTCCTCCCCTCTCCTGCCCTGTCCTCTCATCTCCTGCTCTGTCCTCTCATCTCCTGCTCTGTCCTCTCACCTCCTGCCCTCCCACTACACCTCCTGTCCTCCCCTCTCCTGCCCTGTCCTCCCCTCTCCTGCCCTGTCCTCTCATCTCCTGCTCTGTCCTCTCACCTCCTGCCCTCCCACTACACCTCCTGTCCTCCCCTCTCCTGCCCTGTCCTCCCCTCTCCTGCCCTCCCTCTGCAGTGTTCTCTCGTCCGTGACTACCTCCCTCCATCCCTCTGGTCGCTCCCACAGTCTGTCCACATTCCTCCCTTGCTCATGCTGTGCGGACATTTCCCTGCGGCTCAAAGCATTGTGAGAAATCCCAGCAGTCGGAGAGAGCCTTCGGAGGCCCTGTGCCCCACAGAGACAGAGGGAACACAACACACACACACACTTCTCTCTACTCCGAAGGAACTGGATACGCCAGGCTAAAATGTAAGCACCACTGAAACAGCACAATGCAAATATTTCCATTTGATGTGCAACAACAAAATAAATATGTTGGCGTGTAACACACATTGAAACATTCCAGTCTATCATGCAAACATTTCTGATGGTCTGTCATACAGCTGGATATGGTGATGTTAAATCTATGTGGTTCATTTCTATACTGTACACATCCCTTCCCCCCAATCAATTTCTGGTGAGCAGCAGGAGCGTGTGGTCATTTTTGATGGCGTGAGACCAAGTCATTGATTAGTGATCCTGAGGAATGGGAGGAGCATGGGGACAGTGAGCAGATTTAAAGTCAAAGTCTGTCTGTTATATGTCTAACATACTGTACACACACCTTGAATAAGGTCCTACTGACCCAACGCTTACACAATAAAAGCTGCAGAGGTCATATTTGTGGAAGTAATTCTTATCTTCGATGATTACATCACACACACACACCCACCTCCTCTCCTGTCTTGTAGGTCAACATTACCACTGTGGAGAGAACATGAACCAGGGTCTGTCCCTGAATTACCCCCACTTCACCCTGGTGTGTCATTCCCATGGAATGTTAAACACACTGGCAAAGACCTGCCCAATTAAAGCACACAGGCAGACACAAACACACCAACACTTACACATATTATAGACATGCAGGCACATTCACAGACACACATAAGTTACGCACAGAGTTTGACTGAGACTGGGCAGAAGGATCATATGGAACCTTAGTGGGGAACAAAGTAATGAGACGTTCTGTAAATGTTCTGGAACGATAAAGGAGCCCAGGGTTCTGGAAACTTGGAAAAGCCCCAGACCAGATGACAAACCTACCAGCTAGAACCTTACAGTCACATTATGGCCATGCAAAAAGAGAGACGGCGTGCCATCTACCTAACCTCATCCATTACCCCTTAATTAAGAACAAATACCTCATGATTTTGCTCATTGTGGTTGCGTTCATTAGGGCAAACCTAAAAACATTTGTGGTGTCAGTTTTCTTCCAATTTGGTGACTGATGATCACAACCCTGCTGACAATAATGACTGTTTGTGTTCTAGCTGTGTCATCTGCAAACCAACTGCCAGGCTAGTGGCTACCATGGTGCTGGGTACAAGCGGAGACTGTTGTTCTGTCTCCAACTCCCCACCTAGGGCCAGGGGGAACAGCCTGCACACAGGCCAAACTGTCAATCAACACACAGCAACATGGAAGATGAGTGACAGATGGGCAATCCACAGTAACAGTGACACTGAGACTCAGATGATTTTTCACTTTAAAATGAATGTCAAGCAAAAACCAATGATTGCAAAGTTAAACAAAACATACAACTCTGAACAAGGACTACTTTTAACAATTTCCACTGAGTTTTACAAAAACAAATGTACTTGAAGAACAGTGCAGATGCAAGGTTTGGTAACAGAATGAGGGTTTGTGCTGTTGGTGCAGTTATTCTGTTAACAAACTTCGCATCTGCACTGTTCTTCAAGTAAATTTGTTTGTCAAATTTTTAGATGAAATTGTTAAAAGTAGTCTTTGTGCATAGAGCTGCATTAAAAATGAGAAATCGGAGTCTCAGCATCACTTTGTGGAATAGCCCAGCTACAGCCTGACCCAGACATCGCTGTGAGGATAGCCCAACACACACGCGCACATTACACACATATGCATTACACGCACAAACACACCAGCAGCCTGTATTCTGTGGGCCTGTAGGACATGCAAGGTTCAATACTGACCGTTTCTAGACCTCAGCTGTTAAAGCAGCTATACAGCGTGTAGCTACAGAATGAAGAGGCATATGACAAAAGGGATTGGAGAGTCTAAGAAGTCAGCTGGAGTTTAAAGACAGATTTGGTGGGATGTTGACGGTTAAATGGAGAGGAATATTATCTGGGACAGACAGTGGCTCTCGTCATGCTGGGGAATGGGCTTCTATAGTGAATGGGCTTCTATAGTCATAGCCAAGGTCTGAAAAGACTGGTTCCTCATGTCATGTCACTGTTCTGTTTCACCTACCTACCGACAGAGTGTGGGTGTATGTTGGTGTGCCTTGCCTTACTGACGCCCTGCTGTCAGTCACGTGTTTGTGTGTGTGAAGCTAAAGCACATCATGTATCTCTCTCTCTCTAAACACATAGGGCTGGATTCAATCCGTATTTCCAAAGTACCGCGGAAGATCACCATTCATTTAATGATCATTTCGGATTGAGCTGGCATATGCAGTAGGCCCGGGACAATACCAGTATCGCGATACTCAGTATAGTGGCAAGGAAACAGATTTAACTTCTTGAGGAAAACTGTTGTCATCTAGTCACATGTATTTATTTTCCAAGCTATAGCACACTATATTTTACACACAGCAGGTTTTTAAAGGTCAAAAAAGTTTTCATTTGCCACGGAAAAAATATTGCAATAATGGTATCGTCACAGCCCTAAAATGCAGCGTTTACAGTGAATGCATTCTCCTCGACCGCAGGAACAATGCTTTTAACTGTCAATCACGCTATGAAGCAGATCTTCAGCACCATGGATTGAAGAGATACCTAACACACATTTCTCTCGTGCTAATCCTCCCATATTGATGTGAGGACAGTTTGACCCCGGGATTTTAATTTGAAAAGCCATGAAGTGACCTATACAGGAAACATGAGAGAAATTTACTAAGGAGAAAAATTATTTGTCCTTAATACACCCATATCCATTTCCCCGTCCTCTTCCTTGCTGTGGTTTTTGGTTAACAGTCTGTGGATTAGATAACAGATAAATAAACAGTGTGGATGATTTTCTCAGGCAGAACACCCTGACCCTCCTGTGTCTTCACCATGTATAGACCACAGATAGCACTGCCAGGGCAAAACAATCCAGGGCCATCTCTTCTCCCCTCACAGCCTTGAATGTTCAACAGGCTTTGAAACAGGCAAAGGTAGTGTGTGTGTTTGTGTGTGTCAGACAGACTGTAGTGATTGATTGATTACCTTAGTCAGTCCCCAGCCCTATCAGCAGGGCCTCACATGGAGATCCAGCCCTTGGGTCCCCAGAGCCACAACCTTTGAACCCTGACTTCTCCTACTCAGACAAAGCCACCTGAACACAGGAGCTGATCCTTGCTCAGTCACTGGCAACACCCTCACAGACACAGGTCACCGCAGCCAAACACACACCTAAGAGAGACAGAGTTTCTTTACTCATCCAATAACAGTCTGTTGCATAAAGACATGTTACACTGCCACGAACAATACAACAGTTCAGCCCCTCTTTAGTAGAATACATTCTATCTAGGAATTAGTTTCCCCTCTCTAGAACTAGCCTAGCGCAATGGTTAAATGGTCTCCAACCCTGGTCCTGGAGACCTAAGGGGTGTTCAAGCTTTTCTTCCAGCCCAGAGCTCTTACAACTCAACTTCATAGACTGTTCTCTATGCTACTGCACGGCAAGTGAAACCGGAGCGCCAAGTCTAGGACCAAAAGGCTCCTTAAACAGCATTTACCCCCAAAGCCATAAGACTGCTAAACAATTAATCAAATGGCCACCGGACTATTTACACCCGCCCCCCCAAGCCCCCTTTGTTTTTACAGTGCTGCTACTCAATGTTAATTATCTATGCAGTCAATTTACAAAATACCTCGACTAACCAGTACCCCCGCACATTGACTCGGTACCGGTATCCCATGTATATAGCCTTGTTATTGATATGTAATTATCTTGTGTTACTTTTTCTTTTCCTTAATTGATTTAGTACATATTTTCTTAACTCTATTTCTTGAATTGCATTGTTGGTTAAAGGCTTGTAAGTAAGCATTTCACTCTAAGGTCTACACCTGTATTCGGCGCATGTGACAAATAAAATTATTTGAATAGCCGATTCAGGTGTATTAGTGCTGGGCTGGAACAAAAGCACTCAGGGTTGGTGGTGAACACTGGACTAGTAGAGAGGACTTTAGTGCAGAAGGGTCAGCGTCTGTCTACTGGTTCAGATTGTTGCCATCAGACATATTAGGGTTCAGGGTAACCAGGTGTTTGGACTCTAGCCAATCAATAACAATAATTGATCAATTACGTGACTGGGAGAAACGAAAACCAGCAGGACTGCGGCCCTTGACACACACATTCAATACCACTTAATCTTGTAGGCCTATCTGGCCTTGGTTAGTTTACAAATCGGGCATCCTCAGTGCTATCACTTGATTTCAAGTGTTGCAATTGCAGAATGGCCTATACAAGAGGCTACAACCAGATAGGGTACTGTAGGCCTTTAACTGTATAGCTAGTCTACTACTGCATTACATTGCCAGCCATAAAAACACGGTCAAATAACATAACCGTAGGCTAGGTTTGCAAACGAGGGAAACTAACGAAAGACCCCGAAACAGTGCCCCCCCCTGAAATCTCCGGGTCTCACTGGCTAGTATTTGGCGGGTTCAGTACTCCAGGGCGCTCCAAACTCCAGCAACTTTTTGATCCTAAAAAAAGTTGTTCCTGTTTCACCAGAGAGTTGGGGGGGAAGGGACTATACTCTCCCTCACACACACACACAGCCCCGGCCAGCGCAAACAAAGTCGGCCCCGAAAGGGGTTGGGGGGTCTCACGGCTTTTGCCAAGGCATAACCCTGCTTGTCCAAATCAGCGCCCACAAAACAGACACTAATTAAAGGGAAACATTTGAATCTTTGTCTAAGAGAAATATAAAGCCACTCCCACGACAATCAGTGTTACATTTTCAAGTACAATGTAACAATGTTGTCGTCAACGAAATTAGCTTGAGCTTAATACCACGTAGGATATAGGTTCTCTGTGTGGATAGCCAAATAGGGTAGGTAGGGGCTACATATTTGTTAGGCCCTTTAGTGGAACTAAAATAGCCTACGCCTTTTTAAAGCAAATATCTATTGTATAATGCCTGCGCCGAATTATGTTGAAGAATGTGGCACATGCATGCTGCACCGTATTTTCAGTTTCGCGAAACACGATCGGTCCTCCTCTTGTATAGTGTTACAAAAAAACATTCCTCCGCACGTAATAACACATCCTGTCAACGTTGTGTGAAATAATCCGCTGTATTCACAAAAGAGAAAAAAAATCACCGTTGATGTGAAAAAATGATCACTCCTTGTGTCAGACCAGGTACGGAGGGTTTTATGGCCATCCTTCGGGGACAGGGGTACAGCGGATACCAGACTGAGATGTCCCTGGTAGGAGGACCCGCGTGTCGCCTTGCCAAGAGGCAAGCGGCCACAGCGACACTTTCCCCGAAAACTCACCTAGAATGATTCCTCGGGCCTGCTTCGCTTAGTAGGCTACGTTCTATAGCCTGGCTGTAGTAATCAAATAGCAACATTATTCGTCCAACGATATTAAACAGCAATGTGTCTCCCCCTTCGCCTGAGCTTCCAGCGGTCCGTCCTACTACATTATAGCCAATATTTCCTACCGTTTCCCCCGCCCGTCCCAGCGTGTTGGTTTAGTCCGAATTCTAAGTAGCAATTCTAGGTCAGGGCAATGTTCAGCTGCCAAACGTTGTCGAACGTTGCAGATAGAAATATCACGAATGGCGCAAATGTGATTCCTTATTCTACGTGTTAGATGCATGTTTGTTCTACGTAGACTATTTCTATCTGAACGTTCCAACACGTTGCGTTCTGCTGAGCACACCCCTGGGTATATTCATTACGACGATTCTGTTGCAAAACGCTTCGGCAACAGAAACCGTTTACTCCAAACAGAAAACGTTTTGCAACGAAAACGAGAGTTTCTATTGGACAAGTTCAAGTAGCTCCCTTCCCATTTTGATTGCTTCCGCTTGGTTCTTAAATGGTAAAAGGTTTCCGTTGCAAGACGTAATGAATACACCCCTCGTCTGTGTGCCAATGAGAATGTAACTGTCGGACAGAAAACACGGACAAGTAGGCGTTTGACAATTTGGATATTATATTCCACTGGTTTGACCTGAAAACTATTGAAACCCAGTAAACTGTGTGTGCATAGGCTACATAGGGCTTATACCCTTACCTGCATAATATCGAACACACACAGCATAACATTCACTGCATACTGATTAGGAATCTACTTTAACCAACTCCCTTGTCTCCCCTCTTCCTCCTCCTCTCCTGCAATGCATTTTCATTTGGATGCTACACACAGTGAGGTAGACACATTGATTAAATTATTAACGTGTCAGGAAGTCTGACACACAGAGAAGGAAGGTGATATTATAAGAAAGGCATATACCAAAAGAGGGAAGAAGGAGATAAGGGTCCTTTTCTCCATAATAAATGTAATAGCTTACACACACACACACACACACACACACACACACACACACACACACACACACACACACACACACACACACACACACACACACACACACACACACACACACACACACACACACACACACAACCATGTACAAACACACCAATTGATTCAATCCCCAGTAGTCATAATTACACATTTGGATTACATTTGATATGTATCTTGATTAAATATTGAAGAGGACCACTCTGACTTCTTGTGCTTAATGTTTCTCTTCTCCTCTGAGGCCCCTGCGAGCTCCCAGACCCCTTTTGTGTGTGTGTGTGTGTGTATTCAAGACCTCAACCATTCGCCAACCTTCCAAGAGGTGTTATCAGCTATCTGTTCACTCAAGAACAGCAAGACTCATGGTGCTGACAGCATCCCGGCAAAGCTACTTAAGAAGGGAGGTTGCTTCTGCACCAGAACGCTCCACCAGTACATCACAGAGGTTTGGGACCTGGAGATCATTCCCCAACAGTGGCGGGATGCAAACATTGTCACTATCTATAAGAAGAAGGGTGACAAATCCATCTGCGGCAACAGCCAGGGAATATCCCTTCTGGCTGTTGCCGACAAGGTCCTGGCCAAGGTGATGCTACACAGGCTGGTGAATAACATCACAGAGGAACTGCTGCCAGAGTCACAATGCGGCTTCAGAAAGAACAGAAGTACGGTCAACATGATATTCACGGTACAACAACTCAAGTGGCTGTGAGGGTCTATGGCAGGATGGGACTGTCTATCAACACCACTAAGACAGAGGTGGTCTGCCAATGGAGATCCAGCCCTCCACCTACCCACCATGCCTGTCTTCACCATTGAACACAAATCACTGCCAATAGTCCCATCCTTCAAATACCTGGGCAGCATCGTCTCGGAGGACTGCATCATCAACTTCTAAAATTCTAAGTAGGATCAAGCAAGCATCAGCGGCTTTCGGGAAACTCAGACACATGGTCTTCCAAAACAGGGATCTCCATCTCCACACCAAAGTCACCGTCTATCAAGTCGTCTGCATCACCACACTTCTTTACAGCTGTGAAGCCTGGGTCACTTACAGTCACCACAACAAGCAGCTTGAGCGACTCCACATAAGATGCCTGCAGCGCATCCTGGGAATCACTTGGTGCGACCGTGTCCCCCATACAGAAATACTTGCTAAGACCAACTGCAAGAGTATGGAGTCCATGGTCACCCAACACCAACTGTGCTGGCTTGGGCATGTTATTAGAATGTCTCAGGAGCGTTTGCCATGGAAGATCCTGTATGGCCAGCTACATCTTGGCCGGCGGTCAGCGGGGGGGCAGATGAATCTTGCCTATGCCGTTCGGCCATCGACTCAAATCTCTAGCCACTTTAATAATTAAAAAGTGTATGTAATAAATGTATCACTAGCCACTTTAAACAATGCCACTTATATAATGTTTAAATATCCTACATTACTCATCTCATATGTATATACTGTATTCTATACCATCTACTGCATCTTGCCTATGCCGGTCAGCCATCGCTCATCCATATATTTATATGTACATACTCGTATTCATTCCTTTACACTTGTGTGTATAAGGTAGTTGTTGTGAAATTGTTAGATTACTTGTTAGACACTACTGCATGGTCGGAACTAGAAGCACAAGCATTTCGCTACACTCGCATTAACATCTGCTAACCATGTGTATGTGACAAATAAAATTTGATTTGATTTTTGATTTGAAGCGCTACAAGGACCAGCTGAAAACGTGGCTGAAGAAGTGCAACATCAAACCCACAGACCTGGAGGATGCTGCTGCCAACCGTTCCCCCCTGGAGGATGCTGCTGCCAACCATTCCCCCTGGAGGATGCTGCTGCCAACCGTTTCCCCTGGAGGATGCTGCTGCCAACCGTTCCCCCCTGGAGGATGCTGCTGCCAACCATTCCCCCTGGAGGATGCTGCTGCCAACCGTTCCCCCTGGAGGATGCTGCTGCCAACCGTTCCCCCTGGAGGATGCTGCTGCCAACTGTTCCCTCTGGAGGATGCTGCTGCCAACAGTTCCCCCTGGAGGATGCTGCTGCCAACCGTTCCCCCTGGAGGATGCTGCTGCCAACCGTTCCCCCTGGAGGATGCTGCTGCCAACCGTTCCCTCTGGCGGCAGCTCTGCCAGAGCGGTGCACAGAGGTGGGAGGAGGAGAGGAGCACATATAGACAGCAAAAACAGCTCAGGAGACATACAACCATGCCTGCCCCCGCCAACACAGACTGAGACATACAACCATACCTGCCCTCGCCAACACAGACTGAGACATACAACCATACCTGCCCTCGCCAACACAGACTGAGACATACAACCATGCCTGCCCCCGTCAACACAGACTGAGACATACAACCATGCCTGCCCCCGTCAACACAGACTGAGACATACAACCATGCCTGCCCCCGCCAACACAGACTGGGACATACAACCATGCCTGCCCCCGTCCAACACAGACTGAGACATACAACCATGCTTGCCCCGTCCAACACAGACTGAGACATACAACCATGCCTGCCCCGTCAACACAGACTGAGACATACAACCATGCCTGCCCCGCCAACACAGACTGAGACATACAACCATGCCTGCCCCCGTCAACACAGACTGAGACATACAATCATGCCTGCCCCGTCCAACACAGACTGAGACATACAACCATGCCTGCCCCCGCCAACACAGACTGAGACATACAACCATGCCTGCCCCCGTCAACACAGACTGAGACATACAACCATGCCTGCCTCCGTCAACACAGACTGAGACATACAACCATGCCTGCCCGCGTCAACACAGACTGAGACATACAACCATGCCTGCCCCTGTCAACACAGACTGAGACATACAACCATGCCTGCCCCCGTCAACACAGACTGAGACATACAACCATGCCTGCCCCCGTCAACACAGACTGCATATGCCCCACCTGCAATAAAGTTTGTGGATCTCCGATTGGACTCTAAAGTCACCAAAGAATTCATCGTTAACTCAGAAGTGGAAGTCATCATCGGATACGATACTCTACTGTAACGTAACGTGTGTGTGTGTGTATTCTGGTGGAGCTGATGATGATTGTCCTGGAGAAAAGTGAGGTTGCAATACTTGTATTTTTTCCCATGAGCCGTTGGCAGAGATTATTCCTGAATGACTCTCTCCACTTAATCAGCTCTGGTGAGTTTATCCTCCCATACCTGTGTGTGTGTATGTGGGTGTGTATGTGTGTGTGTTTGTGTGTGGGTGTGTTCATGTGCTTGCGTGTGTGTGCAAGTGTTCACGTGTTTGTGCATAACATAGTGCTTGCCACTTGCAAGACAAACAAATATCACATAATAACATTGAAATAACATTGCATCAACCTAACCTCATCCACCATGTCATCCAACAGTTGTAGTACTGTGAGAGTGACAGTAGGACAGTTGTCTTAATACCCATCATTCTCTACCAGCAATCAGACAGACAGACAGACAGACAGCGAGAAGACAATCCCTGCTTTGAGGAAAAGTTAACAAGATCTGAGAGAAAGACCATGGGACTTCAGAACAACTCCGCAACAGCCCACAGGACACTGGAGATTCAATTATTGAAACAGCCTGTTGTAATTGCTTATTGGAGAATCCACTAAAAATAACAGAGAGAGAGAGAGTCTCTAGGTACTCTACTTTACTGGAGTGTTCTGTAGGGACGGAAACTGAGAGGATGAGGGAAGAGGGTATTTGTACAGGACAACACAGACTGCAGGACAGGAGTCATGTCTCGTGTCAGGGTTGGGAGTCTGTTGTGAAGACAGAGATAATGTCATATGGGAGAGGGAGGAGCCGAGAAAGGACAAACGGAATCCCGAAAATAATCTAGAGATATTCTGTGTTTAACTGACATTCTCAGATCTACTCTATGTCCTTTTACACACAGATAAGAACAACATAACATAAGCTCTCCTAAGCTTCCCAGTCCAGCCCTGCATATTTGTGACTTTTGACTAGGTCATGGTTACATTAAGACATGTTGGTGCATGTTAGTGCTGATCAGTGACAGAGCATAAAACTGTACAGATCTCTGTCCCTCTCTTTGTGGATTTCAGTGTAGACTGTGCATGTTTGTGTGTGTGTGCGTGTCTGTGTGTGCATGTGTGTACGTGCGTACGTACACTACCTTTCAAAAGTTTGGGGGCACTAAGAGTTTTCCTTGTTTTTTAAAGAAAAGCAAAGAAATGTTGCCCATTTAAAATAACATCAAATTGATCAGAAATACAGTGTAGAGATTTTTTTATGTTGTAAATGACTATTGTAGCTGGAAACGTCTGCTTTTTAATGGAATATCTACATAGGTGTACGGGACCCATTATCAGCAACCATCACTCCTGTGTTCCCAATGGCACATTGTGTTAGCTCAAGTTTATAATTTTAAAAGGCTGATTGATCATTAGAAAACCCTTTTGCAATTATGTTAGCACAGCTGAAAACTGTTGTTCTGATTAAAGAAGCAATAAAACTGGCTTTCTTTAGACTAGTTGAGTATCTGGAGCATTAGCATTTGTGGGTTCGATTACAGGCTCAAAATGGCCAGAAACAAATAATTTTCTTCTGAAACTCGTCAGTCTTTTCTTGTTCTGAGAAATGAAGGCTATTCCATGCGAGAAATTGCCAAGAAACTGAAGATCTCGTACAATGCTGTGTACTACTCCCTTCACAGAACAGCGCAAGCTGGCTCTAACCAGAATAGAAAGAGGAGGGGGAGGCCCCAGTGCACAACTGAGCAAGAGGACAAGTACATTAGATTGTCTAGTTTGAGCAACAGACGCCTCACAAGTCCTCAAAAGAAAAATACGTATCTCAGACTGGCCAATAAAAATAAAAGATTAAGACGGGCAAAAGAACACAGACACTGGACAGAGGAACTCTGCCTAGAAGGCCAGCTTCCCGGAGTCGCCTCTTCACTGTTGACGTTGAGACTGGTGTTTTGCGGGTACTATTTAATGAAGCTGACAATTGAGCACTTGTGAGGTGTCTGTTTCTCAAACTCTACACTCTAATGCACTTGTCCTCTTGCTCAGTTGTGCACCGGGGCCTCCCACTCCTCTTTCTATTCTGGTTAGAGCCAGTTTGCGCTGGTCTGTGAAGGGAGTAGTACACAGCGTTGTACGAGATCTTCAGTTTATTGGCAATTTCTCGCATGGAATAGCCTTCATTTCTCAGAACAAGAATAGACTGACAAGTTTCAGAAGAAAGTGCTTTGTTTCTGGCCATTTTGAGCCTGTAATCGAACCCACAAATGCTGATTCTCCAGATGTTCAACTAGTCTAAAGAAAGCCAGTTTTATTTGCTTCTTTAATCAGAACAACAGTTTTCAGCTGTGCTAACATAATTGCAAAAGGGTTTTCTAATGATCAATTAGCCTTTTAAAATGACAAACTTGGATTAGCTAACACAACGTGCCATTGGAACAAAGGAGTGATGGTTGCTGATAATGGGCCTCTATACGCCTATGTAGATATTCCATAAAAAAATCTGCCGTTTCCAGCTACAATAGTAATTTACAACATTAACAATGTCTACACTGTATTTCTGATCAATTTGATGTTATTTTAATGGGCAACATTTTTTGCTTTTCTTTAAAAAACAAGGACATTTCTAAGTGACTCCAAACTTTTGAATGGTAGTTGATGTGTGTGATAAGCTCACTATGTAGTAACAGTCGACTGACAGTATTCCCAGACTGGGGTGCGTTAGACATGAACAATAGCAGAGCTTTCCATGCTGCCGTTCTGACTCTCATGTGTTCCCACTCTCTGGCTGCTTCATTGGCTGGGAAGTTAGAACACAGTGAGGAAACAGAACAACAGGCTCCGCCTCCTCTACTCAACTCAAACAAAATATTCATCATATATTTCGATGAAACATGAAACATACCTGCATAAGAATTGGTTAAATATTTAGGTGATTACTTGACTCTGGTTCCGTGTGAGTGTGCGTGTTGCTGTATGTGTGTGAGTGTTTGGTCTGTTATCTATGTGTTTGATATGTCTCTGTGACCATCTGAATTTGTACAGTGTGTGTGTGCGGGTGTGTGCGTGCGTGTACGTGTGTACGTGCATGTGTGTGTGTGTTAAAGCGGGACACCCTTATTGACTGCTCTCTCACATTACCTTCTGCATTATTTAACGCTTTAGTAAATGCTGCCATGCAGGGAGACACGCTGTAGACACACTGACAGGGGGTGGGGGTGGGGGGGCATAAGACAGAGAGAGAAAGTGAGAGACGAAGAGAGAGAGATCCTCCTTTAGCATACGGTACTCATTCTGCTGCTGATCAGGACGAGACGAGGCTGTACTAATCGATTACCTATTCATGCCCCAGCCTGCCCAGTGAGGTCTTAGAGGGGACGCCATGCATGATGGGAAGAGGGGGTACCCAGTCCTTGCAACACTGCTGTTCCTAAAAGAGGCTTGGTTGGCTACTCCACACACATACTCAGATAGAATGTGGCTTTATGGTCAAAGTAAAGTAATTTTGTTACATATCACCCAGCACAATGACTCATTTTAATTCCCCTTCAATACAGAAAGACACAATAGACCCAACAGAGAAACACCTCATCTTTGCTAACAGAAACACTTTTATAGCCATGTGTGTATCCTCAGACTAGTTCCTGCTGTTGATGTGTTGGTTTTGTAGGGATGGGTTTGTTTAGTGAGTTCATTAGAAGATTCTGCAGTGGTGAGAGCAGCCTCACTCGGTAGGGTTATCAAAATACTGAGCCAGTGAGCTCACTCACACACCGATGAGGTCACACACTGGAGCTCTGCTGTCCAACCAATCATCAGGCAGCCTATTATCATGGTATGCAGTGTTGCTATGAGTAACAGTCAAGCACCACTACAGAGATCCTCACTGATGGTTGCTACAGAATCTTCTATTCTATTCGATTATGCCCTATAATATTCTATCCTGGATTCTACAAGCACTAGGCTTATAAGATCCAGCCTGTAGAATGTTCTGTTTTATCTCTCTTTTCGGGCATATCTGATTTAAAAAAAATCTCACTCTTTTTTTCTCCCACAAGCTAGATTTTCATCCAATTGAATGAATGTTCCTACTCTGGTTTTGGCACCTGCGCTCTAGCCAACAGCTTGCAGATACAGTACCATATCATACAAAATGGACTGTCTCGAATTTACGTACAGAATAATACGAAATGCTCTGAAACCAGGTTGACAGAGCGGGTAGGCTTGTCTATATGATGAGATTATTATGGATAAGAGCAAGAATATTTGTATTTGTCAAACGGCAGTCAAGCGTCGATCATCATGTCACCAGAATCAGACCCTGGATATTTATTGGAAAGGAGCATCAAGATCCCCACCCTGTGAAGTTCGTCATTACTTATTTCATCTGTAGCCTAATAAACTGCATGGTTTCCCGAGTCCTAAGGGGAGGACCACACACCATGTCATCGCGTGACTTCAAGTTTACTTCCATATGATGGTTATTATATCAATATTTGTGCATAAAGGCATTTCCACCTCTATTTCTCGCATAATTACTTTTACTAAAACAAAAAGATCCCACCATGTCGAATGAACAAATTATCTGTCGCCATTCATAAAAATTGTACAGAGACTTTAATATGGTACGACTTTACTCACTTAAAAAACTGTGGATGGAAACTTGGTTACAGTTGGAATGGACTCATCTTCCGCTCCTCTGTCCATCCTGCTTGCCTCCCCCATCCCACTCTATCTCTTTGTTGACTCTCCCCTAGCAGTGTTTCCTAACTGTTCTGTTCCCCTGGGCAGGTTAGTGTAAACACACTGGAACATTGAAACAATGTTAATTTACTGACCATTAACGAGCCACATTGCAGACAAAGCCCCCGGAGATGTGAGCAGTCGCCCACCTGTGTTATTGACTAATCAGGGAGTGATTAGAACAGACCTTATGAGCTGGATTTATGATTGAACAGTGCTATAATACTGATATCGTATGAGGCCTAGATATAACACTGGGAGACTGCTGGTAGACAACTGATAGAATTAGAGAGAACTGATAGTTACAGTTCTACAGTAGACATATAGTTCTCTCTCTCTCTCTCTCTCTCTCTCTCTCTCTCTCTCTCTCTCTCTCTCTCTCTCTCTCTCTCTAAATGTTTAGAGAGGAAGCAATGGATGCAGACATTCCACAGCCCATACCTACCCCCCACCATCTTGTTGCCATGGGAACCAAAGCAGATGGGAGACAGGTCCCCTCTCTCTCTCTCTCTCTCTCTCTCTCTCTCTCTCTCTCTCTCTCTCTCTCTCTCTCTCTCTCTCTCTCTCTCTCTCTCTCCCTCCCTGTGTGGGCCACTGATACTCACTGATTAAAGGAAGTTATAATTTGATTTTCTCAACAGGCGCCATTTAATAGAGCAGTTTAACTAAAGCTGTGCCATCCCCAGGGCTTAGCGAAAGAGAGTGAAAGAGAGAGAGAGAGAAAGGAGAGAGAGAGCTTTAGAGTCATACTAATCCCAAACATTGAACAGTAACCTCCACCAAACTCCCTCCCTCCCTCACTCACTCACTCACTCACTCCCTCTCTATTTCTAATTCTGTTTGCTTCTTTCACTGCCTCTCTTTTTCACTCTCCCACAACCCTCTGCTTAAATATATCCCTCGCTCTCTCTCCTCTGTCCCTCCTTCGTTGAGGCAGACAGAGGGAGGGTTAGAGAGAGGGAGGGAGGGTCTATATACAGTATAAAGCAGCCTGTATTACTGGCTCATTGTGATAATAACATTTAATTATCCTCTCTCTGCTAACATCAGCTCTATCGCTCTGCTTCTCTTCCCCTGCTCACTCACTCATTCACACACTCCATCTGTACTGCCTGGGCCTAATGCCTCTCCCTCCCTCGTTCCCTCCTTATATCCCTCCCACAGTCTCTGCCTCCTCCTTCACCCACCCTCTCCCCCTCCTTCTCTCCTTCCTTCTCTCCTTCCGTCTGTTCTCGGGCCATTTCAGACCCATTTAGTGGGATAAGCATCTTGAGACAGACAGAGGGTTTTTGCTGTCTTTCAGAGGGAAGCAGGGAGAGGATATGGAGACTGGCATCGCTGCTGCCCGCTCTGGAATACCAAACAGGGCCCGGTCATCTTAATATGCAATGTGGGGCAGAGCTAGAGATCAAAGAGAGAGACAGAGAGAGAGGCGTGCGTGTGTGTGTATACGTGTGTTTGTGTGTGTGCACGTGGTGTGTGTGCACGTGTGTATAGGAGTGTGTGTCATCTCTCACCTAAATCTATTTTCCTCCTCTCTCTCCACCTCTCCTCCTCTCTCTCCTCCCTATCTCCTCCTCTCTCTCCACCTCTATCTCCTCCCTATATTCTCTCTCTCTACCTCTCTCTCCTCCCTATCTCCTCTTCTCTCCTCCTCCTCTCTCTCCTCCTTATTTCCTCCTCTCTCTCCACCTCTCTCCTTACTATCTCCTCCCTATCTCCTCCTCTCTCTCCATGTCTCTCCTCCCTATCTCCTCCCCATCTCCTCCTCTCTCTCCACCTCTCTATCTCCTCCATATATCCTCTCTCTCTACCTCTCTCTCCTCCCTATCTCCTCCTCTCTCTCCACCTCTCTCTCCTCCCTATTTACTCTTCTCTCTCCTTCTCTCTCTCCTCCCTATCTCCTCGTCTTTCTCCACCTCTATCTCCTCCCCATCTCCTCCATATATCCTCTCTCTCCTCCCTATCTCCTCCTCTCTCTCCACCTCTCTCCTCCTCCTCTCTCTCCTCCTTATTTCCTCCTCTCTCTCCACCTCTCTCCTCCCTATCTCCTCCCCATCTCCTCCTCTCTCTCCACCTCTCTATCTCCTCCCTATCTCCTCCTCATCTCTCTCTACCTCTCTCCACCTCTCTCTCCTCCCTATCTCATCCCTATCTCCTCCTCTCTCCACCTCTCTCTCCTCCCTATCTCCTCCAAACTGAGTGTGTGTTTGTATACACCCAGACATGCGTGTACCTGTCCTTCTAAGCCACTATTCTCTCAGCCAATTAAGGTCATCAGCTGTGGTGGCTGAAGCAGTGGAGACAGGCTAAATGAAAAGGTATTAGATTTGAAATATGAATCATTAGACTAGAGCCAAGACAGGGTTGGAGAGGGGGAGGGAGGGGGAGGGTTGGAGAGGGGGAGGGATGGATAGGGTTGGAGAGGGGGAGGGAGGGATAGGTTTGGAGAGGGGGATGGAGGGGTAGGGTTGGAAGGGGAGGAGGGAGAGATAGGGTTGGAGAGGGGGACGGAGGGGTAGGGTTGGAAGGGGGAGGGAGAGATAGGGTTGGAGAGGGGGACGGAGGGGAGGGTTGGAAGGGGAGGGAGAGATAGGGTTGGAGAGGGGGACGGAGGGGGAAGGTTGGAAGGGGAGGGAGAGATAGGGTTGGAGAGGGGGACGGAGGGGTAGGGTTGGACGGGGGAGGGAGAGATAGGGTTGGAGAGTGGGACGGAGGGTAGGGTTGGAAGGGGAGGGAGAGATAGGAGTTGGAGAGGGGGACGGAGGGTAGGGTTGGAAAGGGGAGGGAGAGATAGGGTTGGAGAGGGTGAGGGAGGGACAGGGTTGGAGAGGGGAGGAGGGATAGGGTTGGAGAGGGTGGGTTGGAAGGGGAGGGAGAGATAGGGCTGTAGAGGGGGACGGAGGGCTGGTTGGAGAGGGGAGGGAGAGATAGGGTTTGAGAGGGGGACGGAGGGGAGGGTTGGAAGGGGAGGGAGAGATAGGGTTGGAGAGGGGGACGGAGGGGTAGGGTTGGAAGGGGAGGGAGAGATTGGAGGGGTTGGAGAGGGGACGGAGGGGTAGGGTTGGAAGGGGAGGGAGAGATGGGGTTGGAGAGGGGGACGGAGGGGTAGGGTTGGAAAGGGGAAGGGAGAGATAGGGTTGGAGAGGGGGAGGGAGGGACAGGGTTGGAGAGGGGGAGGGAGGGACAGGGTTGGAGAGGGGAGGGAGGGATAGGGTTGGAGAGGGGAGGGAGAGATAGGGTTGGAGATGGATAGGGTTGGAGAGGGGAGGGAGGGATAGGGTTGGAAAGGGGAGGGAGAGATAGGGTTGGAGATGGGGAGGGAGGGATAGGGTTGGAGAGGGGAGGGAGGGATAGGGTTGGAGAGGGGAGGGAGGGAGGGATAGGGTTGGAGAGGGGAGTGAGGGATAGGGTTGGAGAGGGGAGGGAGGGAGGGATAGGGTTGCAGAGGGGAGTGAGGGATAGGGTTGGAGAGGGGAGGGAGGGAGGGATAGGGTTGGAGAGGGGGAGTGAGGGATAGGGTTGGAGAGGGGGAGGGAGGGAGGGATAGGGTTGGAGAGGGGGAGTGAGGGATAGGGTTGGAGAGGGGGAGGGAGGGATAGGGTTGGAGAGGGGAGTGAGGGATAGGGTTGGAGAGGGGAGGGAGGGATAGGGTTGGAGAGGGGAGTGAGGGATAGGGTTGGAGAGGGGAGGGAGGGAGGGATAGGGTTGGAGAGGGGAGTGAGGGATAGGGTTGGAGAGGGAGGGAGGGATAGGGTTGGAGAGGGAGGGAGGGAGGGATAGGGTTGGAGAGGGGAGTGAGGGATAGGGTTGGAGAGGGGGAGGGAGGGATAGGGTTGGAGAGGGGGAGTGAGGGATAAACAGAAAGAAATGGAAAAGAAAGAGAAAGGCAGATAATAAAAGATTAATGTCACGCTTCTCAGAGTGGTGGAATTTGAAAACCCTCTAGATCAAATTATTTATCCCTGTCAGTGGAGAGACAGAGAAAGAGAGAGAATAAAAGAAAGGAAATGGAAAAAGAGGAAAGACTGAAATGAGGCCCTCACACTCTTTGATGGCAGTGTTGACAGACTAATATTACTGTGTGTGTGCGTTTGTATGAATATGTGTGTACCCGCTTGTTTGTTTGTGTGTGTGTGTGTGTGCACAGGTGTCTGAACCTCAAGGCTGTTTCTGCTAAGAAGAGAGGAAGAAGAGAAGAGGAAGATAGAGTGATTAAACGAGTCCTGCACCTCTTTGATTCTTCTCTAATTTTCTGAGATGAAGAGCAGAGAGAACAGTCCACCTACGCAGCCCTGTACACTCTACCTGTCTCAGTCTCAATGGAGACAACACACACAGCCCCTACACTCTCTCATACACTCCTCTGTCTCCTCTGTAAATAAACACACATATAAATGTGCACACACACAACTCCTTTGTTTTAAGTTTCAATGGACATTCCTTTACATGTATACTGTTGCCTACGCTGTCCCCTCTCTCTCTCTCTCTCTCTCTCTCTCTCTCTCTCTCTCTCTCTCTCTCTCTCTCTCTCTCTCTCTCTCTCTCTCGACCCTGGGACACAATACACACACATTCTCAATACACACTCACCTGAATAGACTGCTAAGATCACAACACACACACACACGCCCTTCTCATTAGCCCTGATTCCCCCTGAGTGACATCTTTAACAAAAGGATGCAGGGCTGCCGCCATGGCAACCATGCCTCCTTCATCTCTATGCAGCACCTCAGACTGTTTAGAGGACACAGTAAGTGATCCCCCTCTCTCTCTCTCTCTCTCTCTCTCTCTCTCTCTCTCTCTCTCTCTCTCTCTCTCTCTCTCTCTCTCTCCATCCCTCTAGCTCTCTCCTCTCTCTCTCTCCCTCCCTCCCTCTAGCTATCTCTCTCCCTCTCCCTCTCCCTCTCTCTCTCCTTCTACCTCTCTCTCTCTCTCTCCCTCCGTCTTCCTCTACCCCTCTCTCTTTCCCTCTCTATCTTGTTATCATTCTATCCATCTCCCCTTCCATTTTGACCGTCTTCTTCTCCATTTCCTCCTCCCTCTCTATGTCTATTTGATTATCTCTCCATCCATTTCTTTCAAGTGCTATTGCTCTCCCTCATCACTTTCCTAATCTCCTTCTCTCTCATCTCATCTCCTTCTTTTTATCTCTTCCCTCATCTCCTTCTCTCTGTCTACTGTTTACAGGTCCTCTTTTATATTCCTGTGTCTGTAGCAGAGATTCTACTTTCCAGTCAGTGGTTACTGTAATACAGTGTATGTACTGTATGTGTGTGTGTGTGTGCATATGCATGTGTGGATGTGAGGGTTACAAGAGTCTCTCATATCTAGGCCACAGGAGTCCACAGCAACCAGTGTGTCTTGTGTCGTAGCAAATCAGCTGCACACTGCCCCCAGTCTGAGGAGAGAGTAGAGGCTAAGAATAGACCACCATGGAAGTGGTGTCTTTTCGCCCTCTGCCTCCTCTCCTATTCCTCCTCCATTACTGCCATCATAGTTGTGTACTGTATTGTAAGTCACCCAATTAGGGTCAGATTCTGTCTTTACTTCCCCCATCTCCTTCGCTGAGCTTAGCCCGGCAAGAACTCTCATTCCTGCATGGGCAAGATGTCCCTAATGCAGCCCTGGTCCTGGATGTGCCAATTGGTTGGGGAAAGAGGGACTGGAGAGTGGATGTTGTGCTCTACTGCCTGTATGTATGTGATCATTAGTGTGGGTCTGCTGCTTTAGACAGGTTTGGTGCTGACAGACAGCTTACACAACTATACATAGATATTGTATGTGTCCATGCATGCTGAACACACACACACACAGGCCAATACATGCAGAAAATAATTGTGTGTGTGTGTGTGCGTGTGTGTGTGCATGTGTGTGTGTGCGTGCATGCGTATGTGTGTGTGTGTGTGTGTGGTATTGTCCTGCTCTCCGTCTGTCTCCTCTGTGTTTCTGTGCTGTCTGTGGCCTCCTCTTCCCCATGAATACTAATGTAATTCAACCCCTGAGATCACCCCTCCCTCCATACCTCCTGCTCTTCCCTCCATACCTCCTGCTCTTCCCTCCATACCTCCTCTGTCCTCTCCCTCTCGCCATTTCTTCCTTTCTCTCCTCTCTCTCTCTTTTCCTCACTCCCTCTATCGCTCCTTTCCCCTTCTGTCCATCCCTCCCTCCCTTCACATGATAAAACCCTTTCCTCTTACTCCATCATCCCTCCCTCTAACACTCTCTCCTCTATCACCCTCTTCTCTCCTCTATCACTCTCTCCTCTCCTCTATCACTCTCTCCTCATCTATCACTCTCTCTTCCTCTCTATCACACTCTCCTCCTCTCTATCACTCTCTCCTACTCTCTAAGACACCCTCCTCCTCTCTATCACTCTCTCCTCCTCTCTATCACTCTCTCCTCTCCTCTATCACTCTCTCCTCCTCTCTATCACTCTCTCCTCTATCACTCTCTCCTCTATCACTCTCTCCTCATCTCTATTACTCTCTTCTCCTCTCTATCACACTCTCCTCCTCTCTATCACTCTTTCCTCCTCTCTATCACCCTCTCCTCTCCTCTATCACTCTCTCCTACTCTCTAAGACACTCTCCTCCTCTCTATCACTCTCTCCTCCTCTCTATCACTCTCTCCTCTCCTCTATCACTCTCTCCTCCTCTCTATCACTCTCTCCTCTATCAATCTCTCCTCTCCTCTATCACTCTCTCCTCTATCACTCTCCTCATCTCTATCACTCTCTCCTCCTCTCTATCACTCTTTCCTCCTCTCTATCACTCTCTCCTCTCCTATATCACTCTCTCCTCGTCTCTATCACTCTCTCCTCTCCTCTACCACTCTCTCCTCTCCTCTATCACTCTCTCCTCCTCTCTATCACTCTCTCCTCTATCAATCTCTCCTCTCCCCATCACTCTCTCCCCATCACTCTCCTCATCTCTATCACTCTCTCCTCCCTCTCTATCACTCTTCCTCCTCTCTATCACTCTCTCCTCTCCTATATCACTCTCTCCTCGTCTCTATCACTCTCTCCTCTCCTCTACCACTCTCTCCTCTCCTCTATCACTCTCTCCTCCTCTCTATCACTCTCTCCTCTATCACTCTCTCCTCTATCACTCTATCCCCTATCACTCTCTCCTCTCCTCTATCACTCTCTCCTCCTCTCTATCACTCTCTCCTCTCCTCTATCACTCTCTCCTCCTCTCTATCACTCTTTCCTCTCCTCTTCCACTCTCTCCTCATCTCTATCACTCTTTCCTCCTCTCTATCACTCTCTCCTCTCCTATCACTCTCTCCTCATCTCTATCACTCTCTCCTCCTCTCTATCACTCTCTCCTCTCCTCTACCACTCTCTCCTCCTCTCTATCACTCTCTCCACTCCTCTACCACTCTCTCCTCATCTCTATCACTCTTTCCTCCTCTCTATCACCCTCTCCTCTCCTATATCACTCTCTCCTCATCTCTATCACTCTCTCCTCTCCTCTACCACTCTCTCCTCTCCTCCATCACTCTCTCTCCTCCCTCTCTATCACCTCTCCTCTCCCTCCTCTATCACTCTCTCCTCCTCTCTATCACTCTCTCCTCTCCTCTCACTCTCTCCTCCTCTCTATCACTCTCTCCTCTATAACTCTCTCCCCATCACCTCTCTCCTCCTCTCTATCACTCTCTCCCTCTATCACCTCTCTCCCCATCACTCTCTCCTCTCCCCATCACTCTCTCCCCATCACTCTCTCCTCCTCTCTATCACCTCTCCTCTCCCTCTCTATCACTCTCTCCTCCTCTCTATCACTCTCCTCTCCTCCCCATCACTCTTTCCTCCCTCTCTATCACCTCTCCCTCTCCTATCACTCTCTCCTCATCTCTATCACTCTCTCCTCCTCTCTATTAGTCTCTCCTCTCCTCTATCACTCTCTCCTCATCTCTATCACTCTCTCCTCCTCTCTATTACTCTCTCCTCTCCTCTATCACTCTCTCCTCCTCTCTATCACTCTCTCCTCTCCTCTTCCACCCTCTCCTCATCTCTATCACTCTTTCCTCCTCTCTATCACCCTCTCCTCTCCTATATCACTCTCTCCTCCTCTCTATCACTCTCTCCTCTCCTCTGCCACTCTCTCCTCTCCTCTATCACTCTCTCCTCCTCTCTATCACTCTCTCCTCCTCTCTATCACTCTCTCCTCCTCTCTATCACTCTCTCCTCTACCACTCTCTCCTCTCCCCATCACTCTCTCCTCCTCCTCTCTATCACTCTCTCCTCTCCTCTTCCACTCTCTCCTCTCCTCTATCACTCTCTCCTCCTCTCTATCACCCTCTCCTACTCTCTAAGACACTCTCCTCCTCTCTATCACTCTCTCCTCCTCTCTATCACTCTCTCCTCTCCTCTCTATCACACTCTCCTCCTCTCTATCACTCTTTCCTCCTCTCTATCACCCTCTCCTCTCCTATATCACTCTCTCCTCATCTCTATCACTCTCTCCTCTCCTCTACCACTCTCTCCTCTCCTCTATCACTCTCTCCTCCTCTCTATCACTCTCTCCTCTCCTCTATCACTCTCTCCTCCTCTCTATCACTCTCTCCTCTCCTCCCATCACCTCTCCTCCTCCTCTCTATCACTCTCTCTCCTCTATCACTCTCTCCCCATCACTCTCTCTCCTCCTCTCTATCACTCTCTCCCCTATCACTCTCTCCCCATCACCTCTCTCCTCTCCCCATCACTCTCTCCCCATCACCTCTCTCCCTCCTCTCTATCACCTCTCCTCCCTCCTCTCATCACTCTCTCCCTCCTCTCTATCACTCTCTCCTCTCCCCTATCACTCTCTCCTCCTCTCTATCACTCTCTCCTCTCCTCTTCCACTCTCTCCTCATCTCTATCACTCTCTCCTCCTCTCTATCACTCTCTCCTCTCCTCTATCACTCTCTCCTCCTCTCTATCACTCTCTCCTCTCCTCTACCACTCTCTCCTCCTCTCTATCACTCTCTCCTCTCTCCTCTTCCACCCTCTCCTCATCTCTATCACTCTTTCCTCCCTCTCTATCACCCTCTCCTCTCCTATATCACTCTCTCCTCCTCTCTATCACTCTCTCCTCTCCTCTGCCACTCTCTCCTCTCCTCTATCACTCTCTCCTCCTCTCTATCACTCTCTCTCCTCTCTCTATCACTCTCTCCTCCTCTCTATCACTCTCTCCTCTCCTCTACCACTCTCTCCTCTCCTCTATCACTCTCTCCTCTATCACTCTCTCCTCTCCTCTTCCACTCTCTCCTCTCCTCTATCACTCTCTCCTCTCTATCATTCTCTCCTCTCCTCTATCACTCTCTCCTCCTCTCTATCACTCTCTCCTCATCTCTATCACTCTCTCCTCCTCTCTATCACTCTCTCCTCTCCTCTATCACTCTCTCCTCCTCTCTATCACTCTCTCCTCTCCTCTACCACTCTTTCCTCCTCTCTATCACTCTCTCCTCTCCTCTACCACTCTCTCCTCATCTCTATCACTCTTTCCTCCTCTCTATCACCCTCTCCCTCTCCTATATCACCTCTCCCCTCATCTCTATCACTCTCTCCTCTCCTCTACCACTCTCTCCTCTCCTCTATCACTCTCTCCTCCTCTCTATCACTCTCTCCTCTCCTCTATCACTCTCTCCTCCTCTCTATCACTCTCTCCTCTCCCCATCACTCTCTCCTCCTCTCTATCACTCTCTCCTCTATCACTCTCTCCTCTATCACTCTCTCCTCCTCTCTATCACTCTCTCCTCTATCACTCTCTCCTCTATCACTCTCTCCTCTCCTCTATCACTCTCTCCTCTATCACTCTCTCCTCTCCTCTATCACTCTCTCCTCTCCTCTATCACTCTCTCCTCCTCTCTATCACTCTCTCCTCCTCTCTATCACTCTCTCCTCCTCTCTATCACTCTCTTCTCTCCTCTATCACTCTCTCCTCTCCTCTTCCACTCTCTCCTCATCTCTATCACTCTTCCTCCCTCTCTCTATCACTCTCTCCTCTCCCATCACTCTCTCCTCATCTCTATCACTCTCTCCTCCTCTCTATTACTCTCTCCCTCTCCCTCTATCACTCTCTCCTCCTCTCTATCACTCTCTCCTCTCCTCTTCCACCCTCTCCTCATCTCTATCACTCTTTCCTCCTCTCTATCACCCACTCCTCTCCTATATCACTCTCTCCTCCTCTCTATCACTCTCTCCTCTCCTCTGCCACTCTCTCCTCTCCTCTATCACTCTCTCCTCCTCTCTATCACTCTCTCCTCCTCTCTATCACTCTCTCCTCCTCTCTATCACTCTCTCCTCTCCTCTACCACTCTCTCCTCTCCTCTATCACTCTCTCCTCCTCTCTATCACTCTCTCCTCTATCACTCTCTCCTCTCCTCTTCCACTCTCTCCTCTCCTCTATCACTCTCTCCTCTCATCATCTCTCTCCCTCTCCCCATCACTCTCTCCTCCTCTCTATCACTCTCTCCTCTATCACTCTCTCCTCTATCACTCTCTCCTCTCCTCTATCACTCTCTCCTCTCCTCTATCACTCTCTCCTCTCCTCTATCACTCTCTCCTCCTCTCTATCACTCTCTCTTCCTCTCTATCACTCTCTCCTCCTCTCTATCACTCTCTCCTCTCCTCTATCACTCTCTCCTCCTCTCTATCACTCTCTCCTCTCCTCTTCCACTCTCTCCTCCTCTCTATCACTCTTTCCCCCTCTCTATCACTCTCTCCTCTCCTATCACTCTCTCCTCTCCTATATCACTCTCTCCTCCTCTCTATCACTCGCTCTTCTCCTCTACCACTCTCTCCTCTCCTCTGTCACTCTCTCCTCCCCTCTATCACTCTCTCCTCTCCTCTATGACTCTCTCCTCCTCTCTATCACTCTCTCCTCCTCTCTATCACTCTCTCCTAATCTCTATCACTCTTTCGTCTTCTCATCACTCTTTCCTCTCCTCTATCACGCTTTCCTCTATCACTCTCTCCTCTATCATTCTCCTCTCCTCTATCACTCTCTCCTCTCCTCTCCTTCCTCTACTCTCCTCCCCTTCCATTCCATCTTTCTTATACCTCTCTCAGAGCTGAGTCTCTTCAAGGAGAGACACAAACCAGGTCAAAACAGCTTCCACACCTACGCACAGCTATATCCATCAGGTGTGTGTGTGTGTGTACGTGTGTGAGATTAGTGTTTCTCCTCTCTACAGCCCCTCCAATGAACCATCCAGCACCCCAGTCGTGTACACTCCTTAACCCAAACACGTTTCGACATCCGCAACATTATTCAGTTATTATTCACTTAAAATTACACATCCTTTAAAAATAAATATTTTAAAACCACAAGTGCAATAAATGAAAAGGGAGCAGGGTTCTGTTCCTTGTAGAGTAGAACCACTGCTGACTGGGCATTCTGGGACTTTACTGCTTCAGTCTGGAAATAAAACCTCTGTGACTGCCAACAGGAGCCTCTATTTTGTGTGTGTGTGTGTGTGTGTGTGTGTGTGTGTGTGTGTGTGTGTACACATAATCAAAATGTTCCTTAGAGAGAGAGGGGAGAAGAGCAGAGGGGTGGATTAGAGAATACTTCATTCAATGTGCGCTTTTTAACTGGTTGATTTAATTGAATCCATTTGAGACAACTAATTTATTCCTTCATTAATTAAGACCACATTTAGATTATTAGGAATTTGTCTTTCCGTCTCTGATTTTCAATATCCCACAATGGGCACTTCCTCAGAGAAAGAAAGATTCCTGTTGCCGTGGATATGATGGATTGAGAGAGAGAGAGAGAGAGAGAGAGAGCGAGAGAGAGAGAGAAACGATACGTATATGTGTCTCGGTCTGTGTTCTCTACTGATTCAGAAGGGAGAGGAGTGGCTGGGGGAAAGCAACAGGCTACACTGCCCCAGCCACAGCAACAGCACGACCACACACATTCTCAAGATTATTACAACCCCTACTGGGGAACAGGGGAGAGACATGCTGGTGTTTATACAAACACTGACAGATTGCAAACACACACAAAGCAAGATGCACACCTGGCAGTGTGTGTGGACGCTTTAAAGAGATGGAGAGCAAAGAATGTGTTTATCTGTCTCTCTGTATCATACACACGCACACGAACGCACACACACACACGCACACACACACAAAATGTCTACTGGAACACTTTGGGTTTCATCATCTTTTTTCCCTGTGTTTTTCTTTCTCTTTCTCCTGAGGGGAGGGGGGGGAGAAAGGGGTGTCTCATTCCCTCTCTTTTGTTGCCGCTTGTGAAAGAGAGCACATATCCATACAGACCACTCTCTCCCTCAACCTCTCACTCCCTCTCGCTCTTTCACACACACACACAATCACACACACACACAGACACACAAACACACACACACACGTACACAAAGTACACACCAGGGCAGCATCAAAGCACTGGGGTATCACTTCAGACACACTGCCGGCTCAGTCTGAGTCTGTTTCCCTGTTGAACCCTCCTACTGGTCTCCACTTGGTACAGTCCAGGCATTCCTGCCAACTTGCCAAGTAGCTTTCACACATGGAGGGGAAGCTTGTCTCAAGCAATTGCTGACAAGGTACAAACAAGACATGCTCTCTCTCTCCCTTTCTTTCCTTCTCCCCATCCCTCCTCCTCCTAATCTCCCACCCACACATACTCCTTACCCCTTCCGACCTCTCTCTCTCTGTCCCTCTCCCTCTCTCTGAGAATGTGGGGGACCCGCTAGACATGTATTAAATAGTCAGCTGTTCTTGGGTGTTCTCTACTCTGCTCCCCTAATTCTTATAAGTGCATACTGGAAACCGTAAGGGTATCTAAAGAGTGATGTATGTATTTAGATATATTAACAAGACAGCATACCGTTTAGTGAACCCCAACTGTATATCCTTGCATTTCAATCCAACATGAGTGTATCTATGGTATCTACATAACATCATTATGATGATAATTACCATCATTATCGTCATCCTCAGCAGAAGCAGCAGATCCCCATTGATGAGGATGATGATAACGATCAATGCCATACCGAGTATGCCATTCCAGCTTCTGAAAATGATCATGTTAAAGATACTGTATACATCAAGCGGTGACTGGGACATGGCTGTTGTATTTTGATAGGTTACTTCCTAAATGCTGTGAAACACCCTAATAGAAGATGGGGATAAATAATGTCCTACGTTGGGTTCATAAAGTACTGTGTGTTCAGCACCGCCTGTCGTGAACAGTGTCGACCCTATAGGCCGAACCCTAACCCAGTGTTCTGTGCCACCTGTCGTGGACAGTGTCTACCCTGTAGGCCGAACCCTAACCCAGTGTTCTGTGCCACCTGTCGTGGACAGTGTCTACCCTGTAGGCCGAACCTTAACCCAGTGTTCTGTGCCACCTGTCGTGGACAGTGTCTACCCTGTAGGCCGAACCCTAACCCAGTGCTCTGTGCCACCTGTCGTGGACTGTGTCTACCCTGTAGGCTGAACCCTAACCCAGTGTTCTGTGCCACCTGTCGTGGACAGTGTCTACCCTGTAGGCTGAACCCTAACCCAGTGTTCTGTGCCACCTGTCGTGGACAGTGTCTACCCTGTAGGCTGAACCCTAACCCAGTGTTCTGTGCCACCTGTCGTGGACAGTGTCTACCCTGTAGGCTGAACCCTAACCCAGTGTTCTGTGCCACCTGTCATGGACAGTGTCGACCCTAAAGGCCGAACACTAACTTAGCACCATGGACAGCCCTACACTTAAAAAAGCCATACCTACGTTTATTCTTCTTCAGTGTCTTTATGGTTCCTATAAAAGGTGATGTAAGCATGTGTACAGTATGTTTGAATTGGTGGACTCAGGTGCATTGTGTAACAGTACCCAGGTTGATACAGTTGAAGAAACAGAATGAAGAATAGTCAAAACTATCATCAAATCAAGTCAAATTTTATTGGTCACATACACATGGTTTGCAGATTTATTCTGAGTGTAGTGAAATGCCTGTGCTTCTAGTTCCGACAGTGCAGAAATATCTAACAAGTAATCTAACAATTCCACAACAACTATCTAATGCACACAAATCTAAGTAAAGGAATGGAATAAGAATATATACATATAAATACATAGATGAGCAATGACAGAGCAGCGTAGGCAAGATGCAATAGATGGTATATACATATGAGATGAGTAATGCAAGATATGTAAACATTATTAAAGTGGTATTATTAAAGTGACTGGTGATCCATTTATTAAAGTGGCCAATGATTTCAAGTATGTATGTAGGCAGCAGCCTCTCTGTGTTAGTGATGGCTGTTTAACAGTCTGATGGCCTTGAGATAGAAGGCGTTTTTCCAGTCTCTCGGGCCCAGCTTTGATGCACCTGTACTGACCTGGCCTTATGGATGGTAACGGAGTGAACAGGCAGTGGTTCGGGTGGTTGTTGTCCTTGATGATATTTTTGGCCTTCCTGTGACATCGTGTGCTGTAGGTGTTCTGGAGGGCAGGTAGTTTGACCCTAGTGCAGACCTCACCACCCTCTTGAGAGCCGAGGAACTTAACTTTCCACCTTCTCCACTACAGTCTGTTCGATGTGGATACAGGGGTGCTCCCTCCGATGTTTCCTGAAGTCCACGATCATATGCTTCGTTTTGTTGACGTTGAGTGAGAGGTTGTTTTCCTGACACCACACTCTGAGTGCCCTCACCTCCTCCCTGTAGGCTGATTCATCGTTGTTGGTAAAAGCATTAGCTTGATTGCCAATTGACAGGCAGCTGTGTGAGAGGGTGTGATTGGTCCAAAGAGAATTACAAAAGCAGCAGTCTCAGCCCTGTCAGTCTCAGCTAGTTTCCCTCCAAGCCACTTTGACCCTGAGCTCATCACAAGCAGCAGACAAAATGGGTGAGTGATTTATAACAGTCCTAAATGCTCATGTGTGTTCCAGACTAGATGCCATTTTCACCTTGTCTTTATGCTAGAAGAAACTCAATTATTTAATTAAGAAACTCATTACCTTCACTACTTTGCTGTGATCTCGTATTGCAGCCAAGAAGGTTCTGATCGTGTACGCCCACCAGAGTACTGGGTCGTTTAACGCTGCAGCCAAAGACGCGACTGAGACAGTTCTGACTACTCAGGGCTGTAAGGTGGAGGTGTCTGACCTCTATGCCATGAAGTTCAAAGCCTCTGCTACTGCAGAAGACATCACTGGTAACAGACTGAACCATGTGTTGCTTAATTTCAGTAGTGAATGCTCTGCGTAAGCTTGAGTGCCTGTTAAATGCTAAAGGTCAACTCGTTTCTGTGGGCGAGCGCTTTTTATTCTCCCTTCTGTTATGCTTTACCAGGGGAGGTGAAGGATGCTGAGCACTTCCAGTATGGAGAGGAGAAGGAGGGCCGACTCTCTGCTGATATCACTGAGGAACACCGCAAACTCTCTGAAGCGGAGGTTGTCATATTCCAGGTGATCTCCTGTGGTATTGTCTAGTGTCTTAGGAAAATTGGCTTCATCAGCTTGAGCCTAGAACTTATTTTAAGTGTAGACCCTTCAGCGCTTTACTTTTTGGATGGTGGCTGAAATGCACCCATTCAAGGAACTAGTTGACTAGTGTCTCCCGTATCTCAGTTCCCCATGTACTGGTTCACTGTTCCTGCCATCATGAAGGGCTGGATGGACCGAGTGCTCACACTGGGATTTGCCTACACCTCAGAAAAGAGGTACAGCCAGGGCATCTTCAAGGTAAGGGATGCAATCCCATAATCACTGTTAAAAGCCCAATGCAGTAACAACTAACTCACTTGTGGTCCATCCATATCAATGTCTCTCCTTGTTTCCCTACAGGACAAGAAAGCCATGCTGTCCTTTACCACTGGATCACACGAGTCTATGTTCAGTGCCAATGGTATCAATGGCGACATGAATGTCACCCTGTGGCCGCTGCAGGTATGTTAGGCTTGGCTGACACTACCAGCATGTAGACTGCAGTACTGCAAAGAGCTTTTGCTTTCATCTGTTATATAAAAGCAGACATCCAGTGGATATAAGTATTTTACTTCCAGGTTGACAAGTGTTTGTTTTCATTTTGAGGATTGCTTCAGTTGGCCAAATCAATTGTTTTATCTACTTGTGCATGGTTATCGAATAACGTAGTTGCCTCCCTGTAGAACGGCATCCTGCACTACTGTGGCTTCCAGGTTCTGGCTCCTCAGATTTTCTGGGCTCCACCCCACATCCCCTCTGAGGCTCGAGAAAGCATGCTGGAGGCATGGCGCACACGGCTGCAAGGGCTTCTGGGAGAAACGCCGCTTACCTTCACCCCCTCAGACAGCTTTGATGGTGGGCGGGGCTTCCAGCTCAAAGAGGATGTCCAGGATAAGCATGCAGCCAATGAGTTTGGCCTGTCTGTTGGAATCCACCTGGGCAAGCCCCTCCCACCCAACAGCCAGATCAAAGCTGGGGTGTGAAGGGTTCTGGAGGACGGTGTTCTCTACACATGCTGCTTATGCGCTAAATCAATTAAAGATTGGTTTCCTTATATTGAATGGTGTTCACTTGAATAACATGTGGTATTAAATGCTTAATTGGTCAACTGATTAATTCAAACTCATCTGCAGTCATTCAGTTTCTGACAAATTCAGGTATTTGGTGTAGTTCCCTAGTCTTCTATGGTAACTACAGGGTTGAGGCTCATTATTCAGTACTAGACTCTCCCCACGCAGATGTGCTGTGACCTGTATGCAGTTTCACTCAAGGGTATGGGGTGGTTTGAGAAGCCTTGGACCCCTCTCCCAGAGGCAGCTTTGGTTTGAGTCAACCGGAGGGGGCCGTACCCTGCCACTCAAAGCCCTCCACCTCCATACAGCAGGAGGAAATGGACCTGTGTAGGAGAAGACTCACCATAGGCAAGGTTGCGAGTAACTTATTCCAGTTTAGGATTTGGAACTGTTCAGTGATTAAAAAAAAAATGTACCTCAGTGACCTGTGGCTGCTCTCTGGCCAGGTTCGGCTGAAGAACAGATCTGGAGCTCAGGGAGCTAAAACCCTCACATCCTTTCAGAAAATCCTTTCTGCCACAGAGTTTGAAGCCTAAACGACAGGTTTTTAAAGGCACTGGTTAAAAATATGCAATACATTCAAAGTTGCTAAAGAATGCAAACCTAACGGACATTACATTAGAACGCTTACAATAAGCCTAACCTTTATGGCTTCAGACCAATAAGAAGAGTTATGATTATTCAAGGTTACATTTCAATCCCGCATTGTTACGAAACCAATCACTAGCCTACTGATTGTTTTGCGCTCGTTATGCCTAGGGGTCTTAGGCCTAGTTAACTGGTCTGCAAGCTGATTTAAGATGTACAAGTATCTGAGAAATCAGCATGTGAAGACCGTGTTGTATGTCAAGTACATGAGACAGCCACCTTAACATCGATCCAGCACAGTCATGAATCCCATGGTCGTCCAAGCAGATTAGTATTCATTCAAAATGGTGACCCAAAATAAATATATACCAAAATGAAAACTACAGAGACACATGCCCAAACTAAAGACTCAAAACCAAACGAAAGCCCTAATGGCCCTCACACAAACCACAGTAGCAGCCTTGCGGCTCTGCCAGTGGGGAGCCAGACTGACGATCAACCTAGTTGGCTGCACCTGATTTGCTTATCAAGGCTTCCTGGCAGAGCATCGCTCTTGACCTGGATGGTGCTGCCACCTGGGGATGGAGTGTGCAAATGTATCATGCTAATGTGTTTGTCTATGTCCTAACACAAACATCTCTGTTAACACAATACCAGAAGATGTTATGTATCGGTAGCCATTTGTTATGACACAGTCAAGACATATAAGAGCTTTACACAGTACAGTACCGCCACAGAGTCATCACAGTTGTGGAAAGTTACCAGAGAAGCTAAACATGGGAATGGGAATGGGGCTAGCATCTCAACATACACCTTTCCTTCCCCAGTTCCCATTCATGATCTTCTCACACTCTGGTCCCCCGAGATCTGAACGATCTCCTTCACCTCTGGGAGCCCGTTTTGTTCGGGACCACCGTCATCCTCACCGTCATCCCACAGTTTCAGCTGGTTCGTCTTCCCACAGTTCAAGCTGGTTCGTCTTCCCAGGGGCATGGCTATTGAGTGATTTGAATTTCTGGTGAAATCTGTGATCGCTAGTTCTAAGGAGATGGAACACATATGACTATGTTCCAAATGGTACCCTTTTCCCTAAACACTGAATATATCAAAAATTAGGAACACCTTCCTAATGTTGAGTTTCACTCCCCTTTTGTCCTCAGAACAGCCTCAATTCGTCTGGGCATTGACTCTACAAGGTGTAGAAAGCGTTCCACAACACAGGAGGCTGCTGAAGGGAGGACAGCTCATAATAATCGCTGGAACAGAGCAAATGGAATGGCATCTAACACTTGGAAACCATGTATTTGATCTATTTGTTACCATTCCACTGATTCCGCTCCAGCCATTAGAACGAGCCCATTCCCCCCAATTAAGGTGCCACCAACCTGTGTTCCACAAGAATGCTGGCCTATGTTGACTCCAATGCGTCCATGTGTCTATGTATGCAGATGACTCCACACTACACACGTCAGCTACTACAGCGAGTGAAATCACTAGTACACTTAACAAAGAGCTGCCCAGTCGTGTATTACAACTGGCCCAGAACAGGGCAGCACGGCTGGCCCTTAAATGTACACGTAGAGCTAACATTAATAACATGCATGTCAATCTCTCATGGCTCAAAGTAGAGGAGAGATTGACTTCATCACTACTTGTTTTTGTAAGAAGTATTGACATGTTGAATGCACCGAACTGTCTGTTTAAACTACTCAGACACCGATACATATCCCACAAGACATGTCAGAGGTCTATTCACAGTCCCCAACTTCAGAACAGACTATGGGAGGTGCACAGTACACCATAGAGTCATGGAGTGGTGGAAAAAGTACCCAATTGTCATACTTGAGTAAAAGGAAAGATAGCTTAATAAAAAATGACAAGTAAAAATCACCCAGTAAAATCCTACTTGAATAAAAGTCTAAAAGTATTTGGTTTTAAATACACTTGAGTATCAAAAGTAAAAGTATAAATAATTTCAAATTCCTTATATTAAGAAAACCAGATGGCACCATTTTTATATTATTTATGGATAGCCAGGGGCACACTCCAACACTCAGACATAAGTTACAAACAAAGCATGTGTTTAGTGAGTCCGCCATATCAGAGGCAGTAGGGATGACCAGAGATGTTCTATTGATAAGTGTGTGAATTTCACAATTTTCCTGTCCTGCCTAGCATTCAAAATGTAACAATTACTTTTGGGTGTCAGGGAAAATGTATGAAGTAAAAAGTACATTATTTTTTTTAGGAATATAGTGAAGTAAAAGTAAAAATATATATATAAATAGTAAAGTAAAGTACAGATACCCCAGAAAAACGACTTAATTTGGAAAAATGCAATTTTATTGAGAAACTTTATTGGTTTCTTTTAATTTTGATAAGAGATGAAAATGCAATGAATTGAAGGTTATTTGTTGATGTAGAAATATACATTTACTGATTTTAAGGTTGTGTCATTAGATTTGGGGTCCCCGCTGAAAAAGTTACCACTGATTTATGGCTCTATGCAATCTGTATTGCGGAAGTTCAGCATTACAGCGTGATTGAAATTTAAAGACAATCCCTGATTGGGCCAACATATGCAGCGTTTACCATGAATGCAGTCTCCACTAACGCGGGTTAGCAAAGACTGCATTGACAGTAAACGCTGCACATGTCAGCTCAATTGGAAATTACCTTTATTGAGCAACCTGTAATGCTTCAGCGATACAGACTGAATTGAGCCCTTAGTCATTTTGCAGAGGTACCCACATCCAGTGGCAGTTCTAGACCATTTCAACTGGAAGGCCAAGCTGGGGCCAGTTGTACTGTTAGAGGGGCCAGTTACATTAGACGTTATTGTTGTCATGTCGTTTTCTTCACTGCTTTGCAGGCATTAGCAGGCAAAAGACCATGTCCCTCTAGTAAATGTGTGGGTTTAATTAGTGTTCCGCGTTGCCACTGTCTAATAACGGAACCGCCAGTGCCCACATCACCACCGGCCAATTCTCACTACCTAGTACTGGCTGCCATCTTGTGGTATATCAAGCACTGTTTTCTAATGTCCTTGGTGTTACATGAGTCATGGTTACATACAGTATCCATCTGAATACCCCTTCGACATCACATCATTATGTTTTAATGAGAAGCGGATGCAGTCTATGTGCTGTGTGGGCACAGTAAATGGTTTAGCGACCGTCACTGGTAGATTCCAGCCTTTCTTCACTCCTAACTCTTTGGATTAGCAGAGGAAATACTGTATGGTTAGTAAGACCATGATGATGTGCCTGAAATAAGTAGAACACTCATAATACTATGTATATCTGAGTGAATACCTAAGGTTTTGAATTTATATGTCCAGGCTGATACATTTATCAAACATGCATTGCTCAAGAATAAGACTGTATAGTTCCAAGATAATACAAGAGAATCAAATGTGAAAAACTATTATAATTTCAAACAAAAAAGGCAAACATTTTAAAGGCAACAATTTATTTAATATCATTCTTTTTATAGATAACCAAAGGGAGAGCGTCTCAATTATCTCACTTTTAAAATGAAATTCTGAACATATTCAATATCTCCATAGTAAGTGCACGCGTTGCATTGAGTATGAAGGAGGTTCTTATACATAAAAGGCCAAACAGCCTAGTTTCTTTTTGATCAGTATTGAGACAGTAATGTTGATTACACATTTTAGAGATTCACATTTAGACCTGACAGTTCTCCCCTTCAGGGATAGATAGGCAGCATTCGAAAAGACAACAGGAGGAAACAGACCCTTACTCCCTTCTAGCCAACTCGTGGGCCCAATCCCAAATAGATCCCTAGACCCTATGCACTTGTGGAGAACAGAGTGGATTTGACAGGTGTAAGCAATATGGTAATACATCTACCTCGTCCTATTATCTGCTACAGGGAAGTTTCTCCAATCAATCAAATCCTCTCCAATCTCAACAAGAGCCTAGGGGTCCTTTAGTGATTGGGCCTATTCCCCCTCCCAACCCCCTTTCCCAAATCGAAGGTGAGACTAGAGAACCGACATAGAGAAACACTAGTC
Source organism: Brachymystax lenok tsinlingensis (assembly GCA_030435695.1). Lineage (NCBI taxonomy): Eukaryota > Metazoa > Chordata > Actinopteri > Salmoniformes > Salmonidae > Brachymystax > Brachymystax lenok. Next base: position 16,811,753 of record CM059781.1, read on the forward strand.
AACTCATATCATCTCTAAACACCAAAGACAGTAGAAGGAAACCCAATATCCCTCCTCGTCTTTAACAGACACTCCAGCTCCACCAGTGAACTTTCAAGTATTCAATCATGGGCCTCGTCTACTGTCCTCTCCGGCTACCCCTCCGTTACATCAATGTACTGAATCTTAGGTTTACAACAAAGCTTTGGTACACTACATGACCAAATGTATGTGGACACCTGCTCGTCAAACATATCATTCCAAAATCGTGGGCATTAATATGGAGTTGGTCCCCCCTTTTCTGCTATAACAGCCTTTTCTCTTCTGGGGAGGATTTCCACTAGATGTTGGAACATTCCTGCAGGGACTTGCTCCATTCAGCCACAAGAGCGTTAGTGAGATCGGGCACTGATGTTGGGCGATTAGGCCTGGCTCGCAGTCAGTGTTCTAATTTATCCCAAAGGTGTTCGATGGGGTTGAGGTCAGGTCTCTGTGCAGGCCAGTTTTTCCACACCGATCTCAACAAACCATTTCTGTATGGACCTCGCTTTGTGCATGGGGGCATTGTCATGCTGAAACAGGAAAGGGCCTTCCCCAAACTGTTGCCACAAAGTTGGAAGCACAGAATCGTAGAGAATGTCATTGTATGCTGTAGCATTAACATTTCCCTTCACTGGAACTAAGGGGCATAGTCTGAACCACGAAAAACAGTCCCAGACCATTATTCTTCCACCACCAAACTTTACAGTTGGCACTATGCATTTGGGCAGGTAGCGTTCTCCTGGCATCCCCCAAACCCAGATTGGTCCATCGGACTGCCAGATGGTGAAGCATGATTCATCACTCGAGAGAACACGTTTCCACTGCTCCAGAGTCCAATGTCGGCAAGCTTTAGGCTTGTGTGCGTACGGCTGCTCGGCCATGGAGACCCATTTCACGAAGCTCCCGACAAACAGTTCTTGTGCTTACGTTGCCAGAGGTAGTTTGGAACTCGGTACTGTGTGTTGTAACCGAGGACAGACCATTTTTACGTGCTTCAGTGGTCACATTCTGTGAGCCGTTGTTGCTCCTAGACGTTTCCACTTCACAATAACTGCACTTACAGTTGACCGGGGCAACTCTAGCAGGGCAGAAACGGACTTGTTGGAAAGATGGCATCCTATGACGGTGCCATGTTTAGCAAGATGGCGCCGACAGAGGGGGTCACCTCTCTTCTATTCCTTAGGAAACTATGCAGTATTTTGTTTTTTTATTGTTAGATTACTTGTTGATATTGCTGCACTGTCGGATCTAGAAGCACAAGCATTTCGCTACACCTGCAATAACATCTGCTAACCATGTGTATGTGACCAATTACATTTGATGTGAAAGTCACTGAGCTCTTCAGAAAGGCCATTCTACTGCCAATGTTTGTCTATGGAGTTTGCATGGCTGTGTACTCGATTTTATACACCTGTCAGCAACGGGTGTGGCTGAAATACCCGAAATTACTAATTTGAAGGGGTGTCCACATACTTTTGGTGATGTCGTGTATAAGTGCACTCAAAGATTCAGTCTATACATAGAAAAATTATAGAAATAACAATAGTGGTAATAATTATCATTGTCATAATACATTTCCATCATTTCCATTCTACACATTTCTCATTTACAAAAACGGTGACGTCATCAACCATTTAAATACATCGAGGTCACAGTTGCCCCACCCCCTGAGTGTAAAGTTCACGTTGTAACCCCTGTAGCTACTGAAAATGCAAACAAGAATTTAAGTTTAGTTATTTAAATAACAATAATCAACGTCATAGTAATTACATCTTTCCTGGGAGCCTTGTGCTTGGATGTGATGGACACATTGCATGTACAAGCTTGCAGTTCAACAATGTGCTCTCCTCTCTTCATCACGTCAGTCAATGTAGACAGCTTCAACCCTAAAAACAGAAAACAGGACAGTTAGGGAACTGGAGAGTTAGTCCGACAACGCACAAAAGACAGGAATTCAATAATAAAAAAGGCAAACTTCACTGATAGGAGCAGTGCTGACATACTGTACACTTAAAGGACAAAACAGACCACCCAGTCGAACGGTTAAAAGCAGCGGGTGGCCGACGTTGGTTACAGTTTGTCTTGCCCTTAAGAGGGACAGAGGGACACTCACCTCCCTCCCCAGTTAGCTCTCAGGATGCAGCCATACAGCTGCGACACTTATACAGCCTCTGGTCGTGGGTCTGGATGTGGTTCTTCACATTCCTCATCCTGAAGAACGTCTTGCTGCACAGCTACAACACACAGAGGGGTTCAATACCATATCAGTTCATATTAACAGGCCAGGCAGAGAGGGAGGGGGGATGTTCAATACCATATCAGTTCATATTAACAGGCCAGGCAGAGGGGAAGGGGGGATGTTCAATACCATATCAGTTCATATTAACAGGCCAGGCAGAGAGGGAGGGGGGATGTTCAATACCATATCAGTTCATATTAACAGGCCAGGCAGAGGGGGAGGGGGGATGTTCAATACCATATCAGTTCATATTAACAGGCCAGGCAGAGGGGGAGGGGGGATGTTCAATACCATATCAGTTCATAGTAACAGGCCAGGCAGAGGGGGAGGTGGGATGTTCAATACCATATCAGTTCATAGTAACAGGCCAGACAGAGAGGGAGGGGGATGTTCAATACCATATCAGTTCATAGTAACAGGCCAGGCAGAGAGGGAGGGGGGATGTTCAATACCATATCAGTTCATAGTAACAGGCCAGGCAGAGGGGGAGGGGGGATGTTCAATACCATATCAGTTCATAGTAACAGGCCAGGCAGAGGGGGAGGTGGGATGTTCAATACCATATCAGTTCATAGTAACAGGCCAGACAGAGAGGGAGGGGGGATGTTCAATACCATATCAGTTCATAGTAACAGGCCAGGCAGAGAGGGAGGGGGGATGTTCAATACCATATCAGTTCATAGTAACAGGCCAGGCAGAGGGGGAGGGGGGATGTTCAATACCAGCGGGTAGGAAAGAGGTGAGGAGTGAGGGAGCTAGGGGCAGGAGTTTAGGGAAGGGGTGGGGGTAGAAGCAGGGGTAGGAGAAAGACAGTAGTAGTTTGGTTTCCAGTTGCAGTACGTACAGGGCAGGGCCAGTGCTTGCCCTCGATGTGCCTGATGCGGTGCATGATGAGGCCGTTACAGTCCTTGTAGGAGGTCCGGCACTGCAGGCAGACGTGGGATGACTTGGCCTTGGGGGCCTGACAGCGAGGACTCCGCAGTTGCTTGAGCCGCGCCCGGCAGATCGAGTCCAACAGAGCGGGGCCTCGGCTAGGCAGGTGGAGGGGCTTAGCTTGCTTCTGTGGAGAGAGAGGGAGAAGAGTCCATTCTGTTAGATAATATTCAGGAACACACATGGACTTCTTTGTATGCCTTTGTGCTCTTTTTTGCTGGACAAGCACCCAGTTACATGGTCATTACATATTGTAGCTTGATGATATATGTATGCGTCAGCGGAGCAATCAATATGGAATGTTATCCAACTCAATATAGTCTCCAAAAGTAAGAAGCATGTATTCTTAGCCCAGATCCGACATTTCCCAACGTAATCTAAGAGAGCATTAAAGTAGTGTCAACATTTTTAACAGTGTGAAAGCAATGCTCCAGTTTGTTGGTTTTCTTTGGTAACTGTGTGACTGATGATAAGACCCCCTTCCACCTCAGACAGGATTGGTTCAGCCATGTAACCCCTGACTGAATCCTGTCTGATAAATGGTGTTATGGAAAGATAACGGTTAACTCCACCCACCCCTGACCTCCCCTCTACCACTCCTCTCCTAAAATCCTCAGGATAACAGTGGAGGAAGGCATGGCTGCATATCAAGTTTCAAACTGGCTTCCATTCCTTGGCTTCTTCCCTTGATCTCAACTGATTTCAGAGAATTGGCCAGGTGAAGGTCCTTCAGTAGACCTATGATATTTCTTTAATCTACAGTGCCTTGTGTTTTCTTGTTAGTGCAGTTGACAGAAATAAGATGAGGACTGAGAAGAGCAGCAGCCCACTTGAAACTCGTCCCAAATAATAGGAGAGAATGTGTAAGAACAGCTATACTATGCATCCCTGGTGTGTACCTTTGGTATGCCCCGTGCCGTGCGTGCGCCCTTTGACCCTGTGGTTCTAACCAGGTGGGGGACTTTGTGTTGGTGAAAGTTGACAGCCCTTGGTGGCCCCTGCCTCTTGGCTTGACTTTGGTTCACACTCCTCTCCTCCCGCTCCTTCTTCACCATGGGCAAAGCGGGGGAGCCTCCTCTGGCCCTCAGGACTCTGTCCGGGCCACCCCCGGGACCTAACCTCTCCCCCCTCGAGACAGACCGTGTTAGGCAGATATCCACACTCTCCTCCTCCCTCTTCACCCCCACCATGGGCCCTCCGGACGGCCGGCAGAAGCTGAAGAGGAAGCCTGGATCTAGAAGCTTGACAGGGGGCTTGATCTGCCTCTTGCCCAGCTCTGGGGAGGGCAGCTCGGGGAAAGGCCCCAACACGGGTAGAGGGTCTGCTGGTTCCTCCTTGATGACCCTGTACAGAGGATGGCTATGTAGGGGAAGGGGGACAGGGTCAGGGCTGAGGATGCTGCTGTTTTTTCTTCTGCTCAGAGCTCCAGGCCCTCTCTCCGTGACCCCCCTTACTCCCTGTTTGCACCCTGTCCTCCTGCTCTTCTCTCTGGGCTTATGGTGGGCTCTCCCAGCCTCTTTCATGCCACTCCGCTCCGGCTTGGCTTTGGCCAACAGACGCCCGCTGTTGTAGCGGAGTACCCTGACAGTCTCCATGGTAACCTTGTTCCTGGGGTGGGGGATGTGTGTGTTTGGGCGTTGGCCATGTGAGGGGAGGGGCGGGGCTGAGATGGCGTAGTCGGCATGTTCCGGTTTGATCCTGAGAGTAGAGATGTTCCTCTTGGGATTTGGAACTCTGGCGTTCCCAGAGCGGGGCGGGAGGTGCGGAGGGGGATGGCTGACCTTTTCACCCCTGACAGAACGCCTGAGATCCCTGCCACCGTAGGCCGGCCTGGACACGGGCTGCAGCAGGTCCGGTAATGCCACTTTACTGCGCATGCTCCTGTCGCTGGGCGGAAAATGACGGGGCTGCCTGGATCTCTTCAGTCTCCTGTCCTCCATGCTGATTGGATACACAGGCTCCTTCTTTATGATCCTGTTCAAGAAGTTGGCGTTGGCAGGGGTGCAGAGAGGGAGGGACAGGGGCAGCCCCCCGAACACCAGCCCCCCCAACCCTTGGGGGCGGGGCTTCCTCCGCTTAGTCAGCGAATAGTTATTGACTTTCAGCTTCCGGAGGCGTTTCTTCTGCCTCCAGCCAATCAGATCCTCAGGTCTGGGGAGGAGGGACGTCCTCTGTAACCCGAGCACAGTCATCAGCCGGTACTTCTCCAGCGCTCTGAAATTATCTTTCTCATCCTCCTCTTCCTCCACCCTCACTATGTTGGCCTCAGAGCAAGACCTCTGTCTGGAGGAGGTGGAGGCAGGACGGGGGGACTGGGGGTGGCTTTTGGCCCTGAGGAGGGTTCTCGGTCCTGGGCAGCATACTCTGGACCTCCTGGGCGGCCCCGGGAGTGGAGCGGAGGAGACGGGTGCATGTGTGGGGCAAGGAGGAAGAGGGGACGTTTCGGGTGCGGGGGGTGGAGGGGACATTTTTTTGGGGGGAAGAGGTTATTTTACAGGAGGGGGATTTGAAGTCCATGAGCTTCATCCTGTGCATGGGGCTGAGGGGGAGGCCGTTCCGCCCTGGAGGGTGGGGGCTGGGTCTGAGGGGGCGACGGGGCGACCGTCTGGTGGGGTTCTCCTCCCCCGACTCATCGGACTGATCCAGAATCAGTCTGAAGCCATCATCCAAACCCCTCACAACTCTTCCCCCAGCCACCCTCTCCCTGCCCTCTCTAGCCAATCCCTTCTTCCTGTCCTTCTGGTGGTGGCGGAGCTCCAGGGGGGAGACCCAGGGCACTGCGATGGGAAGCCCAGGGCAGGGTGCTCCGTGTTGGGGAAGCAGGAGGCGTGGTCCACCTGCTCCCTCTGGAGGGCCGTGCAGGCCTCCACCGCAGGCCACATGCCCAGATGACGGGCCATAGTGCTGACCTCTGACAGGTCCTCCTCAGACACACACAGAGTAGAGGAGTAGGAGAAGTCCAGCAGAGACACCAGGCTAGACTCACTGAAACCTACAGGGCAGGGAGAGGGAGGGAGGTGATTAGACAGGAAGGGAAAGCTCAAAAGTTGTTGAGTAAGTGAGATTTAATTTTTATCTGAATGAGAGAGTGAGAAAGAGAGAAGGACAGAAAGAGAGAAAGAACGAGAGAAAGATAGCGATAAAGATTAAAGAAAGAGAGAAACATATGCAAAAACATCAGCCTTAGCCCCAAAAACAGATGCTGAGTAGATCAGAGATAAGGGTAGGGGAGACCAAACATGATGGAGTGGAAAAGTGGCGTTGAGTTCATTTCAGAGGAGTAGTCATCATGTCCATGCTAAAACAACATGGGCATTCTCAAAATGAGAGAGCAGAGTAGATGGAAGAAAAAAGAAACAGATGGATCAAGAACCAACCCCATTCAGAGAGGCGTGTGTGTGTGTGACCGTTTCATACCTGTGAGGTCGATGTCAGACCTTGCGCTAGGGGCGGAGTCCATCTCAGTGAATACTTCCTGGAAGTACTCGCTCACTGCCACCAGCACTGCCTTGTGGGCGGAGTAAGAGCGTCCGTCTGTCCTCAGAGTGATGTCACAGAACAGTCCAGCCTCCCGCTGGCTCCTCAGTTTATTCAGCACGTCACGGCTGTGTGACATCATTGTCTGAGAGAGACGGCTCTCGCCCACACGCTTCTGTTGGAGAGTTAGCATGAGCGAGAGGAGGAAAAGAGACACCAATAATTGTGAGAACGCAATTGAAGAAAAGAGAAGGTGAGAGACAGAAGTATGAAAAGACTGAACATGTGAGTGAGAGAACATCACAATTCAGCGCTGTCCAGAGAATGTGAGCGGAGTTGAGCAGTCGGAGTTGAGCAGTCGGAAATCCCACTCATCTCCACATCCTTTCCAACCACTCCCGCTAAAAACCGCTCCGCGCTCACAGGAAAAAGAACTGCCGCTCCGAATTTGCTCCATTCATTTAAATCACAATTTAACCAACACCCATCTATTTTTGTGACTACGTGGACCTACCATTTGGTATTGAAACCAAACCCTATGACTTCAATGAAAATTATTTTAATGAACATGAAAAGGTGAATGTAAGAAGCGCTCATCATTTCCAATAGGCTACATGTCATATTAAACAGCATATTAACACTGTAAATAGGTCAGGAGCCAGACAGGGAGCCTAAGAAGGGACGGAAATGAATTAAGGCTATATTATTTCAATGCTATAGCCTACAATGAAATACCTTGTGAAGCATTTGTGAGTGCAACTCTAGGCTGGTAGCTACATAAAGCTCTCAGCATTTAAACAACATTTTGTGTTATTAAATTATTATAGTCTGTAAATTGCTCATATAGGCTGTGACTTACTTAAAATTAAATAGAAAAACTGCTCTTGGTTCTCAACTTTGTTACCTTGATTTTGCACCTGTGCGTTTTATCAGTTTTTTTATGAAAATATTTAGCGACCTCCATGGCAGTAGCTAAAGCAGCACACAAGTAGATTACAAATGCATGCTGGGCCAGGCATGCCCGGAGCTCATGAAGTGAGCGCTACTGGAGCGAAATTGTAATGGCGAAGCTCCAGCCTTTGGGAATCTCGCTGCGCGCTCCAGTCAAATTGGGCAGGCTCCGCTCACATACTCTGGTGATGATCAGGTGATGTTCTAGGGTTCCATCTCTTACCTCGAGTCTCTTGTTCCTCTGCTCGAGGCACTCTGGACATTCCAGGACAAAGTCTCGGATCTGAAAGTACATCCCTGAGGATGAATCAATAATGTATGTTATTTCAATGATCATCATATCCAATATTTTATTCACAAAACAAACCAAATTACACAAGCAGTGTTTGACCACCAAAAGGGTCCTAATGTTTCTGAACAGCAAAACAAGACCAGTCATTCTTCGATGTAGTTCAACATTATCTTTCTGACTAAAAGTAGCCTTGGGGTTATGAGTGTTGGGCCAGTAACCAAAAGGTCGCTGGTTCGAATCTCCAAGCATAATAGTTGAGGGAAGATATGTTGACATGGCCTTGAGCAAGGTACTTACTCCTAATTGCTCCTGCAAATCGCCCTGGATATGAGCATCGGCTAAATGACTCAAATGTAAACGACTAATGGCGCATTGTAATAACACCTCTGTCTAACGCCTGCACTTGTGATGAGAATAGAGAAATACATTGTTTACACTAGATTATAGAGAAGCAACATAGGGGAAGTCAGTCACAATAGAGAGAGCACTAGATGTGTTTAAATTACAGCCTATACCATGCTTGTATGCCTATACCAAGCCTCACAATAACATGATACTGACATATTTTGGTCTGTAGGCCAGTTTGGGGAACATCCCAAGTGGTTTTAATCATTGCCCTGTGTAACAATGCCACGGAAGATCGATAATAACGAACCACACTCACCCTCCCACCAGTAGTTCTCGGCCACTGATCTGTACGTGTCCTCCAGGGAGTGGTGGCGCGTGCCTGGCCGCCGCCGGTGGAAAGTGGCGATCGCCCCGAACCGTCGGTCTTCGTCCAGCACCTCCCGGTAATGGATGAAGCCTCTCTCCAACTTCTTACGGTACTGCAGTCCGTCAATCAATTCGAAGTTTGGCGAGCAACCCAAGTATTTACGCCCCGTCAGAGCACGGGCGGCGTCGGGCTCCCCCCGCGAGCATCTGCACTCGGTCGGGTAAATTGGATGGAGAAAATGTGTCATCATTCGCGTATTGTGTTTTATAGTTGCAGTCGCCGGCCATTTTAGCCAGACTTTAAAAAAAAAAATCTACTGTAAGCTACTTTTTCCTTATCGAGTCTATCCCCTCTTCCTCTCCGCCGTCCGAAAGCAAAAACAAAAGCTATGTCCCCTTGCACCGTTCTGGGGATTACAGCAGAGGGAGCCGTCTGTGCGTCACGGTTGCAAGTTTCCTCGACCCAAAAGTTGTCAAGTGTCAGGTGTTGTCAACTCCACGTGGATGTGGTGACAGTAATGGACAGTGACAAAAGATTAAAGACGGGTCAGGAAAACATAGGATGAAATAGACCTATGAAACTTTCAAATGAACTTATTGGCAACCTATTTGGAGAAGCTATTTATGTTGCATTCCATCGTGTGGTTAAAACCATTCACTGAGACAGTGGCACGCATTAGCCACTAAAATCAAAAAGTATCCAATAACAGTCTGCTGCACAACTATCTAGCTGATTTGTTTGAATAGGATAAATGTCACCAGCATATTTCCATGAAGTCAGCATCTCTTTGGCGATCATCCATACATTCCAGGGTCATGATCATAACCCGAACAGAAGCAGTCTCATCCAGAGGCAAAGTGGATATGTTACACAAACCGGGGTAATCCAACAGAGACTAAACGTGCACTTCCTTGACAAATCCAATATATTATTTGATGATGATGGAGCCAATAAAAAAGTAAGTACTATATTCTAGATTTTTATAATGTAGGTCTGGGTAGACTATATTTCAGTGGCAAAGTTTGTTTGAAAGAAAATGCATTTTGATTCTTCATTATTTTAAATGCCCATAATGAAGATGTTGGCTAATTACAATATTGGCTAATTACAATGTATCACTGAAGTGCCAACAAGCCAAATCAACAGATGTATCCATCCTTTTCTGTTTACAATTAAAATTGTCGGGTAGCCTTTGTAGCTAAATGACGACGACTCACTATTCCCCTGGTGTAACTTGTGATTTGTTTCGCTAACTCGGAAGCAACATGATGATGCAGCGATCTGTCCAGCATCGCGAGTTGAACGACCTATTCGTGAATCGAGGTGTTTCCGATAACCACAAATATTAAAAATGTCAAAATAATGTATCGAAAAACAACACAAGACTCCCGTAGGTGCTATCCGACTCATTCCATATCTCTTCCCTTTAAGCAAAACAAGTCAGATGATCAAATAATCCATTTCTTTTTTACTCATAACCTTCTGTTGGTTACCACATGACAACCTAACGCATTCTAACACTCACAGGATCTTCCTCCTCCTTCAGTCAACGCCTATTAGTAGACACCCGACCATAGACAATGCGATTGGCCATTAGAACTGCCAGTCAGGGAGTGTTTTTCATGCATCAAGATAGGTTGTTGACGTCAGTATTGCCTCACTTAGTGGCCACTGTCAAATTGATTACTGAGAAATGGAATTGATACAATAATAAATTCCGCTACTTCTCTTATATCAACCAATACCTCTATAGGGAATTCATATAGGTATATTCTTAGATTAATCTTATTTTGCATTCAGACTGAGAAATGCGATCAGAGGCACAAACGTTCAGGCATTCTTCTGCTCCATGCTATAAATATAAACATAAATGCACCCACAATGTTGTCATCTAAGTTGATTCATGTGAATGCATAATGTGTTGTAGGCTAGATAATGTGCCCCCAAACTGGAATGGCAGGAGTGGCAGTATTTGATTTCATTGTATATTACTGAATGTAGAGCAATCCATTTCTTATAAGGAAGATGTGCTTTACAATCAAATGAGTAACGTGCTTCCAGTTGTATGTAGGTTAGGTAAGGCATTATCCATACTGACTGTTTGATGGAAGATCAGAGTGAACCATCCATGCAATAATACACACACCAAGCCCTCAACCCTGCACCTGACTGTATTAACATAATCAACATCATCTTCTTCTTCTTCATCCAAGGCATGACATGCAGCATGCAAAAAAGTGATGGAGACAAAATATACATCACTGCTCTAATGTCAGATTATGCCCTAAATGTACTTGTGTACATTCACCTGTGGTTGGAAAGACAATGGGATCTGTTCTAGTAGTTATTAAGGCTCGTACGGCTCTTAAATTCCCACAGGATACTGGTCTAGGGATATGATGCTGCAAGTGGCAGTGCCTTACCACCTTTCTGCCTTATTGCTATTCAGATTTGTAAGTTGTCCCCTCACATATACAGTTGAAGTCGGAAGTTTACATTCACCTTAGCCAAATACATTTAAACTCAGTTTTTCACAATTCCTGACATTTAATCATAGTAGAAATCCCTTGTCTTAGGTCAGTTAGGATCACCACTTTATTTTAAGAATGTGAAATGTCAGAATAATATTAGAGAGAATGATTTATGTCAGCTTTTGTTTCTTTCATCACATTCCCAGTGGGTCAGAAGTTTACATACACTAAATTAGCATTTGGTAGCATTGCCTTTAAATTGTTTAACTTGGGTCAAACGTTTCCGAGTAGCCTTCCACAAGCTTCCCACAATAAGTTGGGTGAATTTTGGCCCATTCCTCCTGACAGAGCTGGTGTATAACTGAGTCAGGTTTGTAGCCCTCCTTGCTCGCACACGCTTTTTCAGTTCTGCCCACAATTTCTCTATAGGATTGAGGTCAGGGCTTAGTGATGGCCACTCCAATACCTTGACTTTGTTGTCCTTAAGCCATTTTGCCACAACTTTGGAAGTATGCTTGGGGTCATTGTCCATTTGGAAGACCCATTTGCGACCACGCTTTAACTTCCTGACTGATGTCTTGAGATGTTGCTTCAATATATCCACATGATTTTCCTTCCTCATGAAGCCTTCCTCATGATGCCATCTAAGTGCACCAGTCCCTCCTGCAGCAAAGTACCCCCACAACATGATGCTGCCACCCCCGTGCTTCACGGTTTGGATGGTGTTCTTCAGCTTGCAAGACTCCCCCTTTTTCCTACAAATATAACGATGGTCATTATGGCCAAACAGTTCTATTTTTGTTTCATCAGACCAGAGGACATTTCTCCAAAAAGTATGATCTTTGTCCCCATGTGCAGTTACAAACCGTAGTCTGTCTTTTTTATGGCGGTTTTGGAGCAGTGGCTTCTTCCTTGCTGAGCGGCCTTTCAGGTTATGTCGATATAGGACTCGTTTTACTGTGGATATAGATACTTTTGTACCTGTTTCCTCCTGCATCTTCACATGGTCCTTTGCTGTTTTTCTGGGATTGATTTGCACTTTTCGCACCAAAGTATGTTCATCAAAGTATGTTCAAGTATGGCTGCATGGCCCCATGATGTTTATACTTGCGTACTATTGTTTGTACAGATGAACGTGGTACCTTCAGGCGTTTGGAAATTGCTCCCAAGGATGAACCAGACTTGTGGAGGTCTACAATTATTTTCTGAGGTCTTGGCTGACATTCATTGTCAATAATCAACTGACTGGCTTTTTTGATGTTTATAGTATTCTCTCTGGGATGCAATCTGGTTTCCTCTCAGGTTAAGTCACAGCAACCTTAAAGGTCCTAAATGATGTCACCATTGCCCTTGATTCTAAGCAATGTTGTGCTGCTATGTTTATTGATTTGGCCAAAGCTATTGATACGGTAGACCATTCCATTCTTGTGGACCGGCAAACGACAATTGGTGTTTCTGAGGGGTCTTTGGCCTGGTTTGCTAACTACCTCTCTGAAAGAGTGCAGAGCATAAAGTCAGAACATCTTCTGTCTTAGCCACTGCCTGTCACCAAGGGAGTACCCTAGACCCCACGCTCTTCTCAATTTACATCAACAACATAACTCAGGCAGTAGGAAGCTCCCTCATACATGTATATGCAGATGATACACTCTTATACTCAGCTGGCCCCTCCACGGATTTAGTGTTAAACGCTCTACAACAAAGCTTTCTTAGTGTCCAACAAGCTTTCTCTGCCGTTAACCTTGTTCTGAACACCTCCAAAACAAAGGTAATGTCGTTTGGTAAGAAGAACGCCCCTCTCCCCACAGGTGTGATTATTACCTCTGAGGGTTAAGAGCTTGAGGTATTCACCTCAATCAAGTACTTGGGAGTATGGCTAGACTGTACACTGTCCTTCTCTCAGCACATATCAACACTGCAGGCTAAGGTTAAATCTAGACTTGGTATCCTCTATCGTAATCGCTCCTCTTTCACCCCAGCTGCTAAACTAACCCTGAGTCAGATGATCCTACCCATGCTAGATTACGGAGACGTAATTTATAGATCAGCAGGTAAGGGTGCTCTCGAGCGGCTAGATGTTCTTTACCATTTGGCCATCGGATTTGCCACCAATGTTCCTTATAGGACACATCACCACACTCTATACTTCTCTGTAAACTGGTCATCTCTGTATACCCATCACAAGACCCACTGGTTGCTGCTTATTTACAAAACCCTCTTAGGCCTCACTCCCCCATATCTGAGATACCTACAACACCCGTTCTGCCAGTCACATTCTGTTAAAGGTCCCCAAAGCACACACATCCCTGGGTCACTCCTCTTTTCAGTTTGCTGCAGCTGGCGAAAGGAACGAGCTGCTGAAAAAAACACTAAAATGGGACATTATCTCCATCTCTCTATTCAAAGACTCAATCATGGACACCATTACTGAGAGTTGTGGCTTCTTCGCGTGATGTATTGTTGTCTCTACCTTCGTGACTTTATGCTTTTGTCTGTGTTAAATAATGTTTGTACCATGTTTTGTGCTGCTACAATGTAGGCCTGATCACCAACAACAATGAGACAGCCTATAGGGAGGTCGTCAGAGACCTGGCAGTGTGGTGCCAGGATAATAACCTCTCCCTCAATGTGATCAAGACAAAAGGAGATGATTGTGGACTACAGTAAAAGGAGGACAGAGCACGCCCCCATTCTCATCGACGTGGCTGTAGTGGAGCAGGTTGAGAGCTTCAAGTTCCTTGGTGTCCACATCATCAACAAACTATCATGGTCCAATCACACCAAGACAGTCGCGAATAGGGCACAACAAAGCCTAATCACCCTCAGGAGACTGAAAAGATTTGGCATGGGTCCTCAAATCCTCAAAACGTTCTACAGCTGCACCATGGAGAGCATCCTGACGGGTTGCATCACTGCCTGATATGGCAACTGCTCGACCTCCGACCGCAAGGCACAACAGAGGGTAGTGCGTACGGCCCAGTACATCACTGGGGTCAAGCTTCCTGCCATCCAGGACCTCTATCCTAGGCGATGTCAGAGGAAGGCCCTAAAAATCGTCAGGCTCCAGCCATCCTAGTCATAGACTGTTCTCTCTGCTACCGCACAGAAAGCGGTACCGGAGCGCCAAGTCTAGGCACAAAAGGCTTCTTAACAGCTTCTACCCACAAGCCATAAGACTCCTGAACAGCTAATCAAATGGCTACCCAGACTATTTGCATTGCCCCCTGAATCTGCAATAGGTAAGCAGCTGTGGGAGCAATTATTAGGAAATGGAAGACATACAAGACCACTGATAATCTTCCTCGATCTGGGGCTCCACGCAAAATCTCACCCCGTGGGGTCAAAATGATCACAAGAACGGTGAGCAAAAATCCCAGAACCACACGGGGGGACCTAGTGAATGACCTGCAGAGAGCTGGGACCAAAGTAACAAAGCCTACCATCAGTAACACACTACGCCGCCAGGGACTCAAATCCTGCAGTGCCAGACGTGTCCCCTGCTTAAGCCAGTACATGTTCAGGCCCGTCTGAAGTTTGCTAGAGAGCATTTGGATGATCCAGATGAGGATTGGGAGAATGTCATATGGTCAGATGAAACCAAAATATAACTTTTTGGTAAAAACTCAACTCGTCGTGTTTGGAGGACAAAGAATGCTGAGTTGCATCCAAAGAACACCATACCTACTGTGAAGCATGGGGGTGGAAACATCATGCTTTGGGGCTGTTTTTCTGCAAAGGGACCAGGACGACTGATCCGTGTAAAGGAAAGAATGAATGGGGCCATGTATCGTGAGATTTTGAGTGAAAACCTCCTTCCATCAGCAAGGGCATTGAAGATGAAACGTGGCTGGGTCTTTCAGCATGACAATGATCCCAAACACACCGCCTGGCAACGAAGGAGTGGCTTCGAAGAAGCATTTCAAGGTCCTGGAGTGGCCTAGCCAGTCTCCAGATCTCAACCCCATAGAAAATCTTTGGAGGGAGTTGAAAGTCCGTGTTGCCCAGCGACAGCCCCAAAACATCACTGCTCTAGAGGAGATCTGCATGGAGGAATGGGCCAAAATACCAGCAACAGTGTGTGAAAACCTTGTGAAGACTTACAGAAAACGTTTGACCTCTGTCATTGCCAACAAAGTGTATATAAAAGTATTGAGATAAACTTTTGTTATTGACCAAATACTTATTTTCCACCATAATTTGCAAATAAATAAATAAAAAATCCTACAATGTGATTTTCTGGATTTCTTTTTCTCATTTCGGTCTGTCATAGTTGAAGTGTACCTATGATGAAAATTACAGGCCTCTCTCATCTTTTTAAGTTGGAGAACTTGCACAATTGGTGGCTGACTAAATACTTTTTTGCCCCACTGTAAGTAAGCATTTCACTGTAAGATCTACACCTGTTGTATTCGGCACATGTGACAAATAAAATGTGAATTTGTGCGGCTGCCATGTTTTGTTGCCACCATGGTGTTGTCATGTGGTGTTGCTGCCATGCTGTGTTGTCATGTCTTGCTGCCATGCTAAGTTGTTGTATTAGGTCTCTCTTAATGTAGTGTTGTGGTGTCTCTCGTCGTGATGTGTGTTTTGTCCTATATTTTTATTTTTAATCCCGTCCCCCGTCCCCGCAGATATTTTGCCTTTTGGTAGGCCGTCATTGTAAATAATAATGTGTTCTTAACTGATTGCCTAGTTAAACAAAGGTTAAATAAAAATACAATTCAAACTTCTTGCACTTCGCCAAGCAGCGCAGAGCTGTTGTGGAGGAAGTTGTCAAGGAAGTGAGTTCGTGTTTATACAGGAACTCTGGCCCTCACCTACCGTCAACCAATACGCAAGTGCGGAGCTATACCGAGCCCCCCGCATTGTTAGACCGTTTGAGAGGCGAAGGGCAATGCAGTACGGAGCTCAATTTCACCTCTGCATGCCTCCAGAGGCTTTGAAATTGTGTCACATCATACATATGTGCCTCCAATAACATTTTTGGATCAAGAATACATTTTCTCAGACTTGAGACTGAGGACTTAAAATTATCTGGCCAGGTTTTGTAACGTTTTGTCATTTTGTGGCACATGGTCTCTGAAGATTAAAGGCGCTGCATGGTCATTCCAACGTCTTCATTGTCCGTGCAGCATTTATGGTGAGTAGTAGAAGTAGTATGGTTCCCTAACCCTAGTAGTAGTAGCAGGAGCAGAATGGGTCCATAACCCTGGTAGTAGTAGTAGCAGTAGTAGTATGGGTCCTTTAACCCTGGTAGTAGTAGTAGCAATAGTAATAGTAAGGGGCCTTGACCCTGGTAGTAGTAGTAGCAGTAGTAGTAGTAGTAGTAGTAGCAGCAGCAGCATAGGTCCCTAACACTGGTGGTAGTAGTAGTAGTAGTAGTATGGTTCCCTTACCCTGGTAGTAGTAGTAGTATGGGTCCTTTACCCTAGTAGTAGTAGTAGTATGGGTCCCTAACCCTGGTAGTAGTAGTAGTAGAATGGGTCCCTTACCCTGGTAGTAGTAGTAGTAGTATGGTTCCCTTACCCTGGTAGAAGTAGTAGTGGTGGTAGTAGTATGGTTCCCTTACCCTGGTAGTAGTAGTAGTAGAATGGGTCCCTAACCCTGGTAGTAGAAGTAGTAGTATGGTTCCCTTACCCTGGTAGAAGTAGTAGTGGTGGTAGTAGTATGGGTCCCTTACACTGGTAGTAGTAGTAGTAGTAGTAGTAGTAATATTATGGGTCCCTAACCCTGGTGGTAGTAGTAGTAGTATGGTCCCTTACCCTGGTAGTTGTAGTAGATGTAATAATATGGGTCCCTAACCCTGGTGGTGGTAGTGGTAGTAGTAGTAGTTGTAGTAGTAGTAGTATGGGTCCATTACCCTGGTAGTAGTAGTAGTAGCAGCAGCAGCAGTAGTAGCAGTACTAATATGGGTCCCTAACCCTGGAGGCAATAGTAATAGTAGTAGCAGCAGTAGTATGGGTCCATAACTCTGGGAGTAGTAGCTGTAGTAGAAGTATGGGTCCCTAACCCTGGTAGTGGTAGTAGTAGAAGTAGTAGTAATATGGGTCCCTAACCCTGGTAGTAGTAGTAATCATATGGGTCCCTAACCCTGGTAGTAGTAGTAGTAGCAGCAGTAGTAATATGGGTCCCTTACCCTGGTTGTAGTAGTATCAGTAGTAGTAGTAGTAGTAGTAGTAGTAGTAATAATATGGGTCCCTTACCCTAGTAGCAGCAGTAGCAGTAGTAGTAGCAGTAGTAGTAGTAATATGGTCCCTTACCCTGGTAGCAGTAGTAGTAGTGATATTATGGGTCCCTTACCCTGGTAGCAGCAGTAGCAGTAGTAGTAGTAGTAGTAGTAATATGGTCCCTTACCCTGGTAGCAGTAGTAGTAATATGGTCCCTTACCCTGGCAGTAGTAGTAGAAGTAGTAATATGGGTCCCTTATCCTGGTAGTAGTAGTAGCAGTAGAAATATGGGTCCTTAATCCTGGTTGTAGCAGTATTTGTAGCAGTAGTAATATGGGTCCCTACCCCTGGTAGTAGTAGTAGCAGCAGTAGAAGTATGATGGGTCCCTTAACCTGGTAGTAGTAGTAGTAGTAGTAGTAGTAGTATGGGTCCCTTACCCTAGTAGTAGTAGTAGTAGCAGCAGTAGTAGCAGTACTAATATGCCTCCCTAACCCTGGAGGCAATAGTAATAGTAGTAGCAGCAGCAGCAGTAGTATGGGTCCATAACCCTGGTAGTAGTAGCTGTAGTAGAAGTATGGGTCCCTAACCCTGGTAGTAGTAGCAGCAGTAGTAATATGGGCCCCTTAACCTGGTAGTAGTAGTAGCAGTATTAGTAGTAGTATTAATATGGGTCCCTTACCCTGGTAGCAGTAGTAGTAGTAGTAATATGGGTCCCTTATTATGGCAGTAGAAATAGCAGTAGTAGTATGATGGATCCCTTACCCTGGTAGTAGTAATAGCAGTAGTGGTAGTATTATGATGGGTCCCTTTACCCTGGTAGTAGTAGTAGCAGTAGTAATATGGGTCCCTTACCCTGGTAGTAGCAGTAGTAGTAGTAGCAGTAGTAATATGGGTCACTAACCCTGGTTGTAGCAGTAGTAGTAGCAGTAGTAATATGGGTCCCTAACCCTAGTATTAGCAGTAGTAGTAGTAGTATGATGGGTCCCTTACCCTGGTAGTAGTAGTCGTAATATGGGTCCCTTACCCTGGTAGTAGTAGTAGCAGTAGTAGTAGCAGTAGTAATATGGTTCCCTAACCCTGGTGGTGGTAGTAGTAGTATGATGGGTCCCTTACCCTGGTAGTAGTAGCAGTAGTAGCAGTATGATGGGTCCCTTACACTGGTAGTAGTAGTAGCAATAGCAATATGGGTCTCTTACCCTGGTAGTAGTAGTAGTAGTAGTAGTATGATGGGTCCCTTATCCTGGTAGTAGTATTGGTCCCTTACCCTGGTAGTAATAGTAGTAGTAGTAGTATGATGGGTCCCTTATCCTGGTAGTAGTAGTAGTATTGGTCCCTTACCCTGGTAGCAATAGTAGTAGTATGATGGGTCCCTAACCCTGGAAGCAGAAGTAGTAGCAGTAGTAATATGGGTCCCTAACCCTGGTAGTAGTAGTAGTAGTAGTAGTATGATGGGTCCCTTACCCTGATAGTAGTAGTAGCAGTAGCAATATGGGGTCCCTTACCTTGGTAGTAGTAGTAGTAGTATTTGAATGTTGGGTCTCTTACCCTGATAGCAGAAGTAGCAGTAGCAGTAGAAGTAGTAGTAGTATGATGGGTCCCTTACACTGGTAGTAGTAGTAGCAGTAGCAATATGGGTCCCTTACCCTAGTAGTAGTAGTAGTAGCAGTAGTGATATGGGTCCCTAACCCCGATAGTAGTAGCAGTAGTAATATGGGTCCCTAACCCTGGTAGTAGAAGTAGCAGTAGTAGTATTACGGTGGGTCCCTTACCCTTGTAGTAGTAGTTGCAGTAGCAACATGTGTCCCTTACCCTGGTAGTAGTAGTATTTGAATGATGGGTCTCTTACCCTGGTAGCATTAGTAGAAGTAGTAGTAGTATGATGGGTCCCTAACCCTGTTTGTAGCATTAGTAGCAGCAGTAGTAATATGGGTCGATAACCCTGGTAGTAATATGGGTCCATAACCCTGGTAGTAATTGTAGTAATATGGGTCCCTTACCCGGGTAGCAGAAATAGTAGTAGTAGTAGTAGTAGTAGTAGTAGTAGCATGATGGGTCTCCAACCCTGGTAGTAGTAGTAGCAGTAGCAATATGGGTCCCTTACCCTGGTAGTAATAGTAGTAGTAGTAATATGGGTCTCTTACACTGGTAGTAGTAATAGCAGTAGTAGTATGATGGGTCCCTTACCCTGGTAGTAATAGTAGTAGTAGTAATATGGGTCCCTCACCCTGGTAGTAGTAGTAGTAGTAGTAATATGTGTCCCTAAGCCTGGTAGTAGTAGTAGTAGTATGATGGGTCCCTTACCCTGGTAGTAGTAGTAGCAGTAGTAGTAGTATGATGGGTCTCTTACCCTGGTAGTAGTAATAGCAGTAATAGTAGTATGATGGGTCCCTTACCCTGGTAGTAGTAGAAGCAGTAGTAATAAGGGTTGCTTACCCTGGTAGTAGTAGTTGTAGCATGGGTCCCTAACTCTGGTAGTAATAGTAGCAGTAGTAATATGGGTCCCTAACCCTGGTAGTAGTAGTAGCAGTAGTAGTAGTACGGTGGGTCCCTTACCCTGATAGTAGTAGTAGCAGCAGTAGCAATATGGGTCACTTACCTTGGTAGTAGTAGTAGTAGTAGTAGTAGTATTTGAATGATGGGTCTCTTACCCTGGTAGCAGAAGTAGCAGTAGTAGTAGTAGTAGTAGTATGATGGGTCTCTTACCCTGGTAGTAGTAATAGCAGAAGTAGTAGTAGTATGATGGGTCCCTTACCCTGGTAGAAGTAGTATGGGTCCCTTACTCTTGTAGCAGTAGTAGTATGATTGGTCTCTTACCCTGGTAGTATTAGTATTAATAGTAATATGGGTCCCTTACCCTGGTAGCAGTAGTAGTTGTAGTAGTATGACGGGTCTCTTACCCTGGTAATAGTAGTAGTAATATGGGTTCCTTACCCTGGTAACAGTAATAGTTGTAGTAGTATGACGGGTCTCTTACCCTGGTAGTAGTAATAGCAGTAGTAGTATGATGGGTCCCTTACCCTGGTAGTAATAGTAGTAGTAGTAATATGGGTCCCTTACCCTGGTAGTAATAGTAGTAGTAGTAATATGGGTCTCTTACCCTGGTAGTAGTAATAGCAGTAGTAGTATGATGGGTCCCTTACCCTGGTAGTAATAGTAGTAGTAGTAGTATGATGGGTCCCTTATCCTGGTAGTAGTAGTAGTATTGGTCCCTTACCCTGGTAGCAATAGTAGTAGTATGATGGGTCCCTAACCCTGGTAGTATAGTATGATGGGTCCCTAACCCTGGAAGCAGAAGTAGTAGCAGTAGCAGTAGTAATATGGGTCCCTAACCCTGGTAGTAGTAGTTGTAGCATGGGTCCCTAACTCTGGTAGTAATAGTAGCAGTAGTAATATGGGTCCCTAACCCTGGTAGTAGTAGTAGCAGTAGTAGTAGTACGGTGGGTCCCTTACCCTGATAGTAGTAGTAGCAGCAGTAGCAATATGGGTCACTTACCTTGGTAGTAGTAGTAGTAGTATTTGAATGATGGGTCTCTTACCCTGGTAGCAGAAGTAGCAGTAGTAGTAGTAGTAGTAGTAGTATGATGGGTCTCTTACCCTGGTAGCAGTAGTAGAAGTAGTAGTAGTATGATGGGTCCCTAACCCTGGTTGTAGCATTAGTAGCAGCAGTAGTAATATGGGTCGATAACCCTGGTAGTAATTGTAGTAATATGGGTCGATAACCCTGGTAGTAATTGTAGTAATATGGGTCCCTTACCCTGGTAGCAGAAATAGTAGTATGATGGGTCCCAAACCCTGGTAGTATAGTATGATGGGTCCCTAATCCTGGAAGCAGAAGCAGTAGCAGTAGTAATATGGTTCCCTAACCCTGGTAGTAGTAGTAGTAGTAGTAGTAGTAGTAGTATGATGGGTCCCTTACCATGGTAGTAGTAGTAGTAGTAATATAGGTCCCTGACGCTGGTAGTTGTGGTAGTAGCAGTAGTAATATGGGTCCCTAACTCTGGTAGTAATAGTTGCAGTAGTAATATGGGTCCCTAACCCCGATAGTAGTAGTAATATGGGTCCCTAACCCTGGTAGTAGTAGTAGCAGTAGCAATATGGGTCCCTTACCCTTGTAGTAGAAGTAGTAGTAGTATGATGGGTCCCTTACCCTGGTAGTAGCAGTAGCAATATGGGTCCCTTACCCTGGTAGTAGTAGCAGTAGTAATATGGGTCCCTAACCCCGATAGTAGTAGCAGAAGTATTATGGGTCCCTAACCCTGGTAGTAGTAGAAGCAGTAGTAATAAGGGTCCCTAACCCTGGTAGTAGTAGAAGCAGTAGTAATAAGGGTCCCTTACCCTGGTAGTAGTAGTAGTAGCATGGGTCCCTAACTCTGGTAGTAATAGTAGCAGTAGTAATATGGGTCCCTAACCCCGATAGTAGTAGTAATATGGGTCCCTAACCCCGATAGTAGTAGTAATATGGGTCCCTAACCCTGGTAGTAGTAGTAGCAGTAGCAATATGGGTCCCTTACCCTTGTAGTAGTAGTTTCAGTAGCAATATGTGTCCCTTACCCTGGTAGTAGTAGTATTTGAATGATGGGTCTCTTATCCTGGTAGCAGTAGTAGAAGTAGTAGTAGTATGATGGGTCCCTAACCCTGGTAGTAGTAGTAGTAGTAGTAGTAGTATGATGGGTCCCTTACCATGGTAGTAGTAGTAGTAATATAGGTCCCTGACGCTGGTAGTAGTGGTAGTAGCAGTAGTAAAATGGGTCCCTAACCCTGGTTGTAGCAGTAGTAGCAGTAGTAATATGGGTCCCTAACCCTGGTAGTAATTGTAGTAATATGGGTCCCTTACCCTGGTAGCAGAAGTAGTATTAGTAGTATGATGGGTCTCCAACCCTGGTAGTAGTAATAGCAGTAGTAGTATGATGGGTCCCTTACTCTGGTAGTAATAGTAGTAGTAGTAATAAGGGTCCCTCACCCTGGTAGTAGTAGTAGCAGTAGTATGATGGGTCCCTTACCCTGGTAGTAGTAGTAGCAGTAGTCATATGTGTCCCTAAGCCTGGTAGTAGTAGTAGTATGATCGGTCCCTTACCCTGGTAGTAGTAATAGCAGTAATAGTAGTATGATGGGTCCCTTACCCTGATTGCAGTAGTAGTATTAGTATGATGGGTCCCTTATCCTGGTAGTAGAATCAGTAGTAATATGGGTCCCTTACCCTGGTAGTAGTAGTAGCATGGGTCCCTAACTCTGGTAGTAATAGTAGCAGTAGTAATATGGGTCCCTAACCCCGATAGTAGTAGTAGTAGCAGTAGTAGTAATATCGGTCCCTAACACTGGTAGTAGAAGTAGTTGTGGTATGATGGGTCCCTTACCCTGGTAGTAGTATTAGCAGTAGCAATATGGGTCCCTTACCCTGGTGGTAGTAGTAGTAGTAGTAGCAGCAATATGGGTCCCTAACCCCGATAGTAGTTGTAGTAATAGTAGTAATATGGGTCCCTAACCCTGGTAGTAGTAGTTGCAGTAGCAATATGTGTCCCTTAGCATGGTAGTAGTAGTATTTGAATGATGGGTCTCTTACCCTGGTAGGAGTAGTAGCAGAAGCAATATGGGCACCTTAACCTGGTAGTAGTGGTAGTAGTAGTATGGTTCCCTTACCCTGGTAGTAGTAGTAGTAGTATGGTTCCCTTACCCTGGTAGAAGTAGTACGGGTCCTGGGAAGAGTAGTAGTATGGGTCTCTTACCCTGGTAGCAGTAGTATGATGGGTCCCTTACCCTGGTAGTAGTAGTAATATGGTTCCCTTACCCTGGTAGTAGTAGTATGGGTCCTGGTAGCAGTAGAAGTAGTATGATGGGTCCCTTACCCTGGTAGCAGTAGTAATAGTAGCTATAGCAATATGGGTCCCTTACCCTGGTAGTAGTAGTAGTATGGTTCCCTTACCCTGGTAGTAGTAGTATGGGTCCTGGTAGCAGTAGAAGTAGTATGATGGGTCCCTTACCCTGGTAGCAGTAGTAATAGTAGCTATAGCAATATGGGTCCCTTACCCTGGTAGTAGTAGTAGTATGGTTCCCTTACCCTGGTAGTAGTAGTATGAGTCCTGGTAGCAGTAGTAGTATGATGGGTCCCTTACCCTGGTGGCAGTAGTAGTAGTAGTAGTAGTAGCTATAGCAATATGGGTCCCTGACCCTGGTAGTAGTAGTAGTATGATTCCCTTACCCTGGTAGCAGTAGTAGTAGTAGTTATATGGGTCCCTTTCCCTGGTAGTAGTAGTAGCAGTACTAGTAGCATGATGGGTCCCTAACCCTGGTAGTAGAAGTAGCAGTAGCAATATGGGTCCCTTACCCTGGTAGTAGTAGTAGTAGCAGTAGTAATATGGGTCCCTAACCCTGTGAGTAGAAGTAGCAGTAGTAGTAGTACGATGGGTCCCTTACCCTGGTAGAGGTAGTAGCAATGTTGGTCCCTTACCCTGGTAGTAGTAGTAGAAGTAGTAGTTGTATGATGGGTCTCTTACCCTGGTAGCAGTAGTAGAAGTAGTAGTAGTATGATGGGTACCTTACCCTGGTAGTAGTAATAGCAGTAGT
The DNA here is from genome assembly GCA_030435695.1 of Brachymystax lenok tsinlingensis. Taxonomy (NCBI): domain Eukaryota; kingdom Metazoa; phylum Chordata; class Actinopteri; order Salmoniformes; family Salmonidae; genus Brachymystax; species Brachymystax lenok. The sequence continues at coordinate 16,835,581 of CM059781.1, forward strand.
AGTAGTATGATGGGTACCTTACCCTGGTAGTAGTAGTAGCAATATGAGCCCCTTACCCTGGTAGTAGTAGTAGTAGTATGGTTCCCTTACCCTGGTAGAAGTAGTAGTAGTATGATGGGTCCCTTACCCTGGTAGTAGTAGTAGCCATAGCAAAATGGGTCCCTGAACCTAGTAGTAGTATTAGTATGGTTCCTTACCATGGTAGTAGTAGTATGGGTCCTGGTAGCAGTAGTAGAATGATGGGTCCCTTACCCTGGTAGTAGTAGTACTACTATGGGTCCCTTACCCTGGTAGTAGTAGTATGGGTCCCTTACCCTGGTAGTAGCAGTACTAGTAGTATGATGGGTCCCTAACCCTGGTAGTAGTAGTAGTAATATGGGTACCTAACCCTGGTAGTAATAGTAGCAGTAGTAATATGGGTCCCTAACCCTGGTAGTAGTAGTAGCAGTAGTAATATGGGTCCCTAGCCCTGGTGGTAGTAGTAGTATGGATCCCTAACCCTGGTAGTAGTAGTAGCTGTAGTAATATGGGTCCTTAACCCTAGTAGTAGCAGTAGTAATATGGGTCCCTAACCCTGGTAGTAGTAGTATGGGTCCCTAACCCTGGTAGTAGTAGTAGCAGTAGTAATATGGGTCCTTAACCCTAGTAGTAGCAGTATGATGGGTCCCTAACCGCAGGTGGTGGTGGTAGTAGTAGTAGACTGCTTTCCATGGGAATGTTGTTAGAAAGACACAGCCAATACATTTCTTTTTTTTAGACAATGTTTTATTGAAATGTTAACAAAATCCACAGCATTATACAGACATTCATATATAAAAATATACACTACATGACCAAAAGTATTTGGACACCTGCTAGTCAAACATCTCGTTCCAAAATCATGGGCATTAACATGGAGTTTGTCCCCCCTTTGCTCCTATAACAGCCTTCTCACTTCTGGGAAGGCTTTCCACTAAGATGTTGGAACATTGCTGCAGGGACTTGCTTCCATTCAGCCACAAGAGCACGGATGTTTGGCGACTACGCATGGCTCGCATTCGGCGTTCCAATTCATCCCAAAAGTGTTTGATGGGGTTGAGGTCAGGGCTCTGTGCAGGCACAATGAGGCGGCACACAATTGGCCAAGCGTTGTCCGGGTTAGGGGAGGGTTTGGCTGGGATGTCCTTGTCCCATCGCGCTCTAGCGAGTCCTGTGGCGGGCCGGGCGCATGCACGCTGACACGGTCACCAGTTGGACGGTGTTTCCTCCCAACACATTGGTGCGGCTGGCTTCCGGGTTAAGCGAGCAGTGTCAAGAAGCAGTACGGCTTGGCAGGGTCATGTTTCGGAGGACGCATGGCTCTCGACCTTCGCCTCTACAGAGTTCGTGCGGGAGTTGCAGCAATAGGACAAGACTATAACTACCAATTGGATATCACAAAATTGGGGAGTAAAAGTGGGTAAAAAGTACCCCCCCCTCCCCAAAACGTTATTCCACACCAATGTCAACAAACAATTTCTGTATGGCCCTTGATCTGCGTGTAACCGCTAATAGCGTTTCAATTGGTGATGTCACTCGCTCTGAGACCTTGAAGTAGTTGTTCCCCTTGCTCTGCAAGGGCCGCGGCTTTTGTGGAGCGATGGGTAACGATGCTTCGAGGGTGGCTGTTGTTGATGTGTGCAGAGGGTCCCTGGTTGGAGCCCAGGTAGGGGCGTGGAGAGGGACGGAAGCAATACTGTTACATTGTCATGCTGAAACAGGAAAGGGCCTTCCCCAAACTGTTGCAACAAAGTTGGTATCACAGAATCGTCTAGAATGTCATTGTATTCTGTAGAGTCAACATTTCCCTTCACTGGAACTAAGGGGCCTAGTCTGAACCACGAAAAACAGTCCCAGACCATTATTCCTCCACCACCAAACTTTACAGTTGGCACTATGCATTCGGGCAGATAGCGTTCTACTGGCATCTACCAAACGCAGATTTGTCTGTCGGACTGCCAGATGGTGAAGCGTGATTCATCACTCCAGAGAATGCGTTTCCACTGCTCCAGAGTCCAATGGCGGCAAACTTTACACCACTCCATTGCACATGGTGATCTTAGGCTTGGGTGCTGCTTGTTGGCCATCGAAACCAATTTCATGAAGCTCCCGACGAACAGTTCTTGTGCTGACATTGCTTCCAGGGGCAGTTTGGAACTCGATAGTGAGTGCTGCAACCGAGAACAGGTGATTTTTAAGCTCTTCGGGAATCTCCCATTTTGTTAGCTTTTGTAGCCTACCACTTCGTGGCTGAACAGTTGTTGCTCCTAGACGTTTCCACTTCACAATAACAGCACTTACAGTTGACCGGGGCAACTCTAGCAGGGCAGAAATTTGATTAACTGACTTGTTGGAAAGGTGGCATTCTATGACGATGCCACGTTGAAAGTCACTTAGCTCTTCAGTAAAGCCATTCTACAGCCAAAGTTTGTCTATGGAGTTTGCATGGCTGTGTGCTCGATTTTATACACCTGTCAGCAAACGGGTGTGGCTGAAATAGCAGAAGGGGTTTTTACATACTTTTGTACAGTGCCTTAGGAAAGTATTCAGACCCCTTGACTTACACATTTTGTTGTTACAGCCTTATTCGAAAATTTATTAAATTCAGTCTGAGGTCCTGAGTGCTCTGGAGCAGGTTTTCATCAAGGATCTCTCTGTACTTTGCTCCGTTCATCTTAGCCTCAATCCTGACAAGTCTCCCAGTCCCTGTTGCTGAAAAACATCCCCACAGCATGATGCTACCAGCACCATGCTTCACCGTAGGAAGGGTGCCAGGTTTCCTCCAGACGTGACTCTTTGCATTCAGGCCAAAGAGTTTTTGGTTTCATCAGTTCAGAGAATCTTGTTTCTCATGGTCTGAGTCTTTAGATGCCTTTTGGCAAACTCCAAGCGGGCTGTCATGGGCCTTTTACTGAGTAGCTTCCGTCTGGCCACTAACAAAGGCCTAATTGGTGGTGCTGCAGAGATTGTTGTCCTGGAAAGTTCTCCCATCTCCACAGAGGAACTCTGGAGCTCAGTCAGTGACCATTGGGTTCTTGGTCACCTCCCTGACCAAGGCCCTTCTACATCAATTGCTCAGTTTGGCCGGGAGGCCAGCTCTAGGAAGAGTCTTGGTGGTTCCAAACTTCTTCCATTTAAGAATGAGGGACCTTCAATAAATGTTTTGGTAACCCTTCCCCAGATTTGTGCCTCGACACAATCCATTCTCGTAGCTCTACGGACAATTCCTTCGGCCTCATGGCTTAGTTTTTGCTCTGACATGCACTGTCAACTGTGGGACCTTATATAGACTGGTGTGTGCCTTTTCAAATCATGTACAATCAATTGAGTTGTAGAAACATCTCAAGGATGATAAAAATAAGCTCAGGGGCATCCTGTTTTCATTTGAGTCTCATAGCAAAGGGTCTTAATATTTACGTACATAAGGTACGTTTTTAATAACTTTGCAAAAATGTCTAAAAACATGTTTTCACTTTGTCATTATGGGGTATTGTGTGTAGATTGCTGAGGAAAATGTTTAATTCAATTAATTTTAGAATAAGGCAGTAACGTAAGAAAATGTGTAACAAGTCAAGTGGTCTGATTACTTTCTAAAAGGCACTGTATATATAGTGTACTAATAATACTTATACAGACAATAATTCTGACTCAAGTCAACGACCATTGAGTTTCATACGTGAGCAAGGCTTCTTTTGGACTGACTGAGGTGGTTTTATTTTAAACTTTTTGTTTCATATCCTTTATTTCAATTTCACAATAACAACCTGGTTATCCACCAAAAGGAGCTAGATTGAGAACGTCAAGTTACAAAAACATACAGAATAATGTTAGGAGGAAAACGCCAGTCTTCGCTCTGTGAACTCGTGTGTGTTAGCTGACAACACCAGTCTATGCAGTTCTGTAGGCTAAACTCAAAGTGTGTGTGTGAGTGTGAGAGAAAGTGATTGTGTGTGTAGGAGGATAATATGTGAGTTGCATGTTGACACCACTCTCTGTGCTGCTCTGTACTCATGCTTCAGTGTTCTTAGTAGCGTGGGGTCCTTAGGGTTTGGGTGTGGACCCTGAGGCTGGAGCCACCCCTATCTTGCCTGCCAGGGTGCTTGTTTTGGGCCGCTTGGAATCTGGGGGCTGGCACACAGGGTCAGTGGGGGGAGAGGGCCGTTCTGGGGGATTAAGTTGAACCAAAAGAGATGCATCAATCATAGGCAGAACACTGGACTGGATAAAACAAACAGTTCTTAGGAATAAGATTTCACATAATTTAGTATACTCAAATGTTGTTTATGTTTCATTAGTTGGGCTCTCAGAGGCAGACCCCATTAAAGACCAGTAATGATAACTGTCCATAGCCAATCGCTGGCCTTGTTGTAAAGTGCTTGGCCAATCCCGCCGTTAGTTGTTGCAGGATATACTGACCATGTTTGGCTTTCTCTGTGGAGGAGGGTGTGGTGAAGGCAGCTGGAGATCTGGAGACGACAGGAGTCAGAGATATCCGTCTGAAAACAGAAGGTGTAGAGAGAGAGAGCGAGAGAGAACAGTGACTTAGAAAAGGATTCTACCCGGCTCTTGAGAAGGTGGCTGAGGAATTAGTCTTATCTAAAACAACAGTAGATTATTCAGCTATTATTCTGTCAGTGTAGGCCTACATAAGAAACACTCCCACCTAATTTAGGATTCATAGAGAAAAAGTAGACCTGCAAATAATAACAAAACTAACTTCACTTATGCCCATTCTCTCCTCCCCATCCCCTCTCCTGCTGCCTGGCTGGTGCTCCCATCTCCCACCAGCCTCTCCCCGTCAAACTGCTCCTTTCCATCCAGTGATGTGGCAGTTATGTAGTAGCTGTGTGTAGGCACCAGTCAGGCTGTCTGGCTCCACTCACCACAGGCCATTTGAATGAGAGTTTGCATACATTTACATACCGTAGTCTTGCGAGAGAGAGCGAAACAGTCAGGCTAACTCATTTTAGCATCTAGGCTATAGGATCATTACATTTAAGTCATTTAGCAGATGCTCTTATCCAGAGCAACTTAAAGTTAGTGCATTCATCTTAAGACAGCTAGGTGGGACAACCACATCAAAATAAAGTACATTTTTCCACAATAAAGTAGTTATCAGCAAAGTCAGTGTTAGTAGGAAAAGTGAGAGCAGGATAGTTCTGAGCTTATAGACCAGGGGCAGACATTACAGCGAGAAGGGTTTCATCTAGCTCTTGATTGTAGTGGTGGCTCACATGAGTGATTCAACCAGGATCAAGATACATCAGCGTGCAAAAGCTACTCACACATGCAGACACACTCTCACGTAATACACGCACCAACTCGGACTCACAGGCAAGCATATAAACAGAGATAGGCAAAAACAGGCAAAAACAGACACACAATGGTCTGTGGATAACAAAGCCATGACATCTTGTATTTGTGCTTTTACCTGGGGGCAGGTCCTTTAGGGGTGGTGCTAGCTTTAGGGGTGCTGGGGCCCAGGGTTTTACCGCTGCTGCATTGTGATTTTGGGGTGAGGCAGGGCTGGGCTATAGAGGAAACAAGGGGGGTGTTGGGGGTAGAGGGGGTGTTGGGGGTAGAGGGGGTGAGGCGAGGCTGCTGGGGGGTGGAGGGTGTGCTGGCTGTGGTTTTGGGGGCACTAGCAGCGGGCGCTTTGGGGGTGCTGGGCTTGCCCCACCCTTCCAGGGTGTTGAGGGTGATCCTACGGGGCTGGGTTTTGGCCTTGCCAGGGTTCTTCTTCTCCTCTCCCCTAGGGGAGGTGAGGGAGGAGAGGGGGGTGCTGGGGGCCTCTTTAGCGGTGGGGTGAACAGGGGCGGGGCTCTCTGTCGTTTTGGGGACGGGGGACACCGTGCGGGCCGCTGCAACCTTCTTGCCCTTCTTTTCGGGCCCGTTGCCAGGGGTGACGACCTCCAGGACGGGGGGCTCCTTGAGGGGCGTGCCCAGCTCGCCAGGGGAGAAGGACAGGAAGGAGCAGTAGCCGTCTGTAGACGACACCGCAAGGAAGGAACCGTCCCGAGACCTACAAAAGGATATGACATCACTAAAGAGACTGGGTGAAAACACCACAGACCGGAACAATGCCACACAACAACAAATTAAACAGTAGTTAGAGGTTACCCCTAAACACTGACACAGGATCAGATATTTTTCTGTGCAGTTTAGGATTGGGAGTAGTAGGGTCATCGGCTCCTAGATCTGTGGTTAAGGCATCTTCTGCCTCAATCTCATCAAAAACAAATCCCAAATTGTTTGCATACAGTATTATATAGAGCCCTTATTGCATGGAACTTCCTTCAATCACATATTGCTCAAATAAACAGCAAACCTGGTTTCAAAAAACAGATAAAGCAAAACCTCGCGGCACAATGCCTCTCCCCTATTTGACCTAGATAGTTTGTGTGTATGCATTGATATGTAGGCAACGTGTGCCTTTAAAAATAAATGTACGTAGTTCTGTCCTTGTCTAATGATGTTCTGTATTATGTCATTCTGTTTCATGTGGACCCCAGGAAGAGTGGGGATCCTAATAAAATAGCAAAGAGATACAGTATCCGCCTCAAGGGGCGTCTACCAGGTGAGGTCGCTGAGTGTGTGGTAGTGGATGTTGGAGACATAGCCGAAAGGTAGGGTCTGCTGAGTGTCATAGAGAAAGATGGAATCCTCAGAGGCCACAGCAAACACCAGTCTGTAGGGCAAGCCAAACGTGTTGGGCAGGGGCTGGGTACTGGCATCTGGGGAGCAGGGAGGGAGGGAGAGGGAGTTAGCTATCCTTTTATATCTTGGCTATTAGAGTTTGCTGAATAAATGAAATATAGAAATGAGTAATAATCAGTAGAATAGCTGTGTCTTTACCCTCTCCGTTCTTGGTCCTCAGCTCAAAGTAGACAGGGCAACAGCGTACAGCCAGGGTGGCTTTAGCAGGGCAGGGCAGGTGAGCTATGGGCCTAGAATATAGAAAGGGAGATACATCCAGTTTCACCCTTACTCTGATACAGCCACAGATACACACTAAGAGAGCAAGGCCTATTAGAGCTGGGACGATAAACCGAAAATTATCCACACTGATCACTTATTGCAGGCATTTGGCTGATTTCGTTCATTATGATAAATAGCCTATACTAGAGAAAAGTTCTAAATTAAAAAAAAGTTTGCTAATATGGGTGATTGTTAATGGAACAAATAATGAGCACAACCATCAAACTAGTAGTAGTTGTTTTAAAAATGGTGCCCATTAGTGTTATAAACCTAGCGTTCTCTCATTAATTCAGACAATTTATCGCAATATGGATTTTTGTCCATATCCAGCTCTAAGACCTACAGTAGAGCAGTGGTTCCCAACTCCAGTCCCTGGACAAGCATGCCTGATTCTACTTGTCAACTAATAAACAAGCTATCCAACAAAATGTGTGTTGTTGGGGGTACTGGAGGATTGGAGTTGGGAAATACTGGCCTAGAGCAACAGTCCCAGAGACAGCAGCTAACTCCAGACCTGGACAGTCTCAGTTCAATTCATCTTTATTGTCCACAAAGGGCTATTCATTGGCAGCATTCGTTACCTCTTGAGGCTCTTCCTGGAGAAGACGTAGGTGGTGTTGGTGATGTTCTCCCCCGCCTCCACACACCCCGCTACAGAGACAGAAAAAACACAGAGGAGAGGGGAGAGAGAGGGACACAGAGAGGGAGAAAAGAGATGACTTAAACAGGAAGTCACCAATGACCTCTACACAATCACAGGATATGACAGCAGCCCAGGACACAATTACTTCCTGTTCAAGTCCCCAGATGGATGTACAGAATAAAGCCTTGTTCACACTGCAGGCTTGTGTGTGTTCAGACAGCAGTCATGTGCTGACATGGCTATGCTAGTTGTCATAGTAATAACAGGTGTGTGCGGTGGTGGTGCTTGAGCTTCCCATCACTCAGAAGTTAAGTAACAAGCTAAGGTGACAATGACTGCCATGTTTCTCAGTTAATTTGAATATTCAAATTCATTGTGTAAGAACACCTTTAAAGGATAAGATGATCCAACGGTCAAAACTAGTCATTTTTGGCTAGCTAACTGTTTAGCTTTCTAGCACATTCACTAATTTGTTTGTCAAACTGTCAACAGAGTAGCTAGCAAGCAACAAGATACGCCAAATAATCGAAATAAATCAGATTTTAACATTCAGACAGGTTGCATGGCAAAGAATCAGTTTTGTATCTGACTTCAAACCACATACGAAGGTGGTTTAAAATGTGGCTTGAAACATCTGAATCCTTTTGCTTTTTGGCTGTTCAGACTGCAGGAACTAAAACAGATTCGTATCTGATACGCAATTGATGCCAATGTGAACAAGGCTTAACTGTTTCTGTGTGAGTGCGTTTACCTGGGGCGAGCAGGAAGGAGCCGTCCGGTGTGAAGGTGAGGCGTCTGAAGAAAGACCTCATGCTGTCATCATGGAACATGCGGTACTGTTTCACCTGCACACAAATAAACAGACAAACACAATCACATTAAAGAGTGTTTGGTGCGTGTATGATTGTGTTTAGTGTGAGTGCAAAGTATGTGTGTGTGTGTTTATATTGATAGTTGTTTAGCAACAAAACTGACAAATATGGGGCAAAACAGACAGTTGGCTTAGAGTGTTGACAACATCTAAGTTATAGTTAGTCTCCAGTCAAAACAAGACATGGTATCAAGAAAAAGACAAAACTAGCTGAAACAAGTTACTTACGATTCCCCAAAGGTAGCTTCTTGTCATTGTTGGTAGCTTTATGGCTATGCAGAATCAAAACACAGACTTCTGCTGCACTGAAGTGTGCGCATTGTTTTCTTTACGTTGTCAGCTAACCCATCTATGGGAGAACATTTGTCCACTCAGCTCATACTGACCTCTCCCTCCGCAGCTGATCCAGAGCTCATCTTACTGACACTGTAGACTTTCCTCCTGCTCTGAGTACTGTACACACGCATCACCCTGAGGGAGGGAGGGAAGACCGTCAGATCATCAATATTATCACATTGTTTAAGAAGGTTCAGATCTACAAGTCCATGTTGGTTCTTTGTTTATGTATCATGTTAGTCCCACTGATAAAAGGAGAGACAAAATGGCTTCGTACAGGGGACCAGAGGCTGGGTGTGTTCCTACCTGTCACAGCTGAGTGTGGCCACATACTGGCCCAGCGGGTCCCAAGTCACTCCCTGCACATAGCTCTTATGGTCGTTAAAGATGCACAGCTTCTGACCTGAGAAATACAACAGTTATTACCGGTGTAACTAATTATAAACTGGGTGTTTCAAGCCCTGAATGCTGATTGGCTGGCAGCCATGGTATATCAGACCGTATACCACGGGTATGACAAAACATTTATTTTTACTGCTCTAATTACATTGGTAACCAGTTTAGAATAGCAATAAGGCACCTCGGGAGTTTGTCGTATATGGCCAATATACCACGACTAAGGGCTGTATCCAGGTATAAAGACATCATCAAGGACATCAACCACCCAAGCCTCGGCCTGTTCACCCTGCTACCAAGGTCAGTACAGGTGCATGAAAGTTGGGACCGAGAGACTGAAAAACAGCTTCTATCTAATCCTGAATGTTGATTGGTTAAAATAGCATTCCAGACGGTGTCTATTCCACAAGTTACCACCGGCTAAATCTATGACCTTAAAATGCCTATTTACTCTGTTCCATCTGACTGCTCAATCCACTGTCTCATCAGCCCAGCCAGGGAAGTTATAAACTTGATCTCCACTATAAAAAGCATTTAGACATTATCTCACATTTATTTTAGACTAACATTTTGTTTCCAACAACAGAGATTTGTATAAACCTTACTGTCTGTTGTTTCAATATTCAAATTTGATCTCCAACTGTCCCACAGTAATGACCGTGTAGGGGTATTATACCTTACTGAATAACACCCATACACACACACACATTACACAGAATATAGACAACACAGAGGTATACAGCTGTGGCCAAATATATTGGCACCCTTGCGGATTTCTGAAATACTTCAAATTTCTTTCTAAAATAAGTTGAAATAAAAAAAGAAACTTTTGGCCACCACACCTTGTTATTAGATTTTCAACATTACAGAAACAAATGTATTTAGCTCCAAGGTGGCGATCATTTTGTCCATGCCATGTCTTTATTTTCTAAATTATTTTCTAAATTAAAAATACTATTAATTCTGCAATGTTGAAAATCCAATAATGTGAGGCGACCAATTGTTTTTCTTCAATTTAATTGTTTTAGAGGGAATTAAAGTCCAAGGGTGCCAATATACAGTATTTGGACGCAAATGTAACTGAATAGACATATTTAGAAACACAATCTATATGTACTCACACACACGTCTTACCCTTTGTTACATCCCACATAATGGCAGTGTTGTCCACAGAACCAGAGACCATGAAGTTCCCATCCCGGGTCCAGCTGATATCATACACATCCTCAATATGTCCTCTACAAAACACAACACCATTTAAACAGTCCACACACAAACAGTTACAAATGTGATTATGAAGTAATACACAGGGAAGGGACAATGTATTGTAGATAAGGGGAGTGATGAAAGGGTCTCACCGCAGGGTCTTGACCACGCTCCAGCTCTCCTTGTTGAGCTGACAATCCTCCTCTTCCTGGAACGACGGGGCCTGCTCAGGCTCCTTATTGTCATTCAGCTTCCACAGCAGGATGGCTGAATCTGTTACACAGTCATCAACATACAGTCATTAACACACACACACTGAATATTTGTTATCCAAGCAGTTTACAACCAGCTAAATTAGCTGATGAAGTCACCGGCGATGGATATACTAGCACATATTTTGTGCAGGAGTTCTCACTGTCTATCGGTGTATGAGTCTGTGTCTGCCCGAGTTTCAAAGCGAGTCATGCTACAAGACAGGTCGCGGGAGACATGCTCGCATATGGATTTAGAATATTGATAAGTGACAGTTGGGACGTCGAGTGTGCATCGTCTCAATGCTCAATTTGACCAAAACACTCGCAGACTCGAGTAATCACTATCGAACACATCAGTAAGTGGCCAATCGATAAAGGGCTTAGAGGCCAAGTGTTCGGTTAGAGATTCTGCCTAGCTATGACTTGAACATAGTAAAGTACAAAAAATGTATGCTCTGGATAAGTATCTGCTAAATGACTGAAATGTAAATAGCGTATTTTTCTTCAGTGTTGGCATCAATGGATTACAATTGGAGACTCTGATAATCCTTTATCCATTTTATTTGCTATACATGTTATATCTTTATGCCAAACCATTTTCTGTCATACAGATGCAGTCAAATATACTGGCACCAATGATGAATATAAACCCTGGGTTGCTGATACTATGTATTGGCCATTGAGAGGCTTTGAAGCCACCGGTTAGCCATATTGGGACTCCTCAGTAGGAGCAGGCCTCCACAGGAATGAATGGAATTCTACAGTATTTCAATTAAAATGTTGCAAGGACAAAATTACATGTATTTTAATATTCTTTAGGTGTAGTGGGGACAGTAACATTAGTAATGTCTAAAAATGATACTTAAAGGAAATTGTTTTTATATATTTTTTATGTTTAGCTCACATAGGTTACTGTAATAGAATGAATGTGGCAAAGACAAATGCAGACATTAATAAATGCATTTCTATAGCTTCCAAAATATTTTTTTACAACGGTGGGGGAGTACCAAGATGGAGGCAAGGTGGCTTCAACACAGCGCCCTCGATCAGTTATCGAGCGTATACTGTATATAAATCATTTATTGGCACCCTTGCACTTCACAATGGAGAAGAATGTTCTGTTTTTTTCTTTTTAAACTGGTGAATGGCAATGTTCACCCTGTAAGCACCTGCAAAGTATCACAGATTAGATTAATTACACAGTGAATGAGAATAAATGCCTCTAACCAAATTAATTCGAAATTTGAATAATTGTTCACAATCTCAATTTAGATATATTTTTGATCTTGGTCCTGTGCAGTTGTAAATCTAACAAATACACATAAACAAATGTTTTTTCAACTTATTTGAGAAGAAATAGTGAATCATGCAAGGGTGCCAATATACTGTATCTAACCACATCTTTATACATTATAGCAAGCCATTCTATTTGTCAGCTAAGCTATAGTTGATATATACGTTCGCTACATCGTGACCCACCATCCCCTCCAGATGCGAGCAGCTCACTGTTGGGGCAGAAGCGCACCACGTTGACAGCCTTGGTGTGCCGTGCCAGGTTGGACAGGAAGTCCACCACTGCCTTTCCATCAGGCCCCATCTCCACACGCCACAACTAACCACAGAAAGTGACATCACACGTTACAGCATGACACAGACCCACTACACTCGTTAGGTTATTGTCTCTCTTAATAGCATATCACCATACAATACATTATTAAAGTTTCCTTACCAAGCTCTGTGTGTGTGTGTGTGTGTGTGTGTGTGTGCGCGACACTCTGCTAATGCATACAAAGTGTTCACAGTGTGTGCATATGAGAGAGAACGATAGAGGGCAATAGAGATAGAGACTGGTCTCAATTCCAGATGTGACACTTGAAACAACCCCAGAGAATGAATGACTAAACAACAATGGAGGGGTTGTTTAAAACAGATAACGTTAGTAGCTAACTGTTGCTCACCCTGACAGTGGTGTCCACTCCTGCTGTGGCCAGCCTGTGTATGCGGCCTTCTGAGTTATGCTGGAAGTCCAGACTGTAGACAGGTTCTTTGTTGTGCCACGCAATCTCACATGTTATCACCTTCATCTTGCTACTAAATACAGGCAAAGAGAGTAACGTTAGCAAACAGAAAAGGAGAGGTCAGCTAGACTAGAGATAACGTTACTAGCTAACGTTAGTTAGCTACATTACAGCAACTGAACAAACAGCAGCTGTTGTGTTGTTGACACCGACAGTCACTTGCAATACATACTGAGAAGGCAGTGGAGAAAGTTGGGCCATTAACCACTTCCAAGTGCTCTTAAATTCATTCTTTTTTTTAAGAGTTAGCTTGGTAGCTACTGGTTTGCATAGTAAAGCCAACTTGTTCGTTAGCTTAGCCATGGCTAAATTAGCTTAATTCGATGTGTGTGATGAAGTAACCCAACTTGCGAAGACACATGAACAATTATGTTATATTAAATATTGGATTAGTCAAATATGCATCCAGAACAAAGCCATAAATATGCATGCATCTCTGCCTACCAGTTTCTTTCCACTGTTTAACTTTCCTGCTGCGTCCCGCGCGGAGTCCAGTCTACAAGCCGACAGCAGAGACGAAACAGCATTGGTTTCCCGCGTAGAGTTCGGAAAGAGCTTCCGGTAGAAAAGTCAGCAGTGATAGGCTGAGAAGGGAGGGGCGGGTAATACTATAGTCCAGGGGGTTCCACGAGCTTCTATACAGCCACATATTCCAAAAAATCCAAATTGGCACACACACAAAAATGCTTTTTGGTCTTAATTTAAGTTTAGGGTTAGGTTTAAAAGTTAATGGGCGAGGTTTATGACTTGGTGTCTGGAGCTCGCCAGCTTGTAGTCCTAAAAACAGGAAATGATTTAGCTCTGGTTCTTTCAGCCTTTCCTATAGACAAAATGCATGGCGAAAGAATAGGGTTTTGGAATACACGCCGAAAATAATGTCTGAGGTCAACACAGGATCATGAGATCTTATATGTTTTGTTCTATGAGATAACCTTAATGAAAGATGAAGCCTTTATGCAATGTAAATTACATAAATGCTTTAAAAAAAAAAGAGACATTAGCTTATGATTATATCAGAACAAAACGTATAAAATGTCCTAACCTTGTGCTTACCAGACGTTAATTTCAGGGTTTATCCAAAAACTCCATTCATTCTTCCATATGCTTCGTTCAATGAACCACTGTGGTTAGTGCCTACAGAAAGAAGCCATTACTATAGTCCGCCACAGTGGACACGTCATAATACCCTTAAAAACACGGAAATGGTTCCAATGGTTTTTTCTGCCATAGATTTTTCGCATTGTGAATCTTACAACACATTTTAATTAATTATGTATATGTTGTAGGCTTATATTGGCGTGACGTTTTGATAGCTGTGTAATTCTATATCAGACAAGGTGAGTTTTATTTTATTTGCCTCAATTTACTCCTAAATTCACAAAGCTAATTATTGATACAAGTTAACTTGTCCTAGAGAGATTTGCGCAGTTATCAAAACGTCACGCCAAGGTAAGCCTACACAACACAGACCTTATACAGCTCTAAAATTGCAGATGGAAAAATGTATGGTGAAAAAACAATTAGAACCATTTCCGGGCTTTATGACTCATACTGTGGCACCCAATTGAGTCTGGGTAATTTCAAGTCTGTAAATCTGCATTCCAGACACATTTCAGTATAGCAGAATAGCATATGACATGCAAGCCATTGTAAGTGTTTGATGTAATGTAATTTCAGGTAAATTGTAAGGTTGTTATATTGCCCAACCATTCAGCAAATATACACTCGCTTTGAAGCTAGGTGCTCTTCTAATGACACCGAATGACTCTAATGCTTCAGTTTTGATGCCTTCCCAACACAGTAAATTATTGCTGATCGTGTATGGAATTGTGAAAGTGACAGAGGATTCGTTAGTCAGTAAATGTTATTGGGCTTTCTAGGTCTACTGTTTTCTCATTGCATACTGTATAACAGCATTAATGTGTATCTTTTGTAGGCTATATATTGAAAAAAAGTCAACGCATCGTTAGAACAGTGAAAAAAATAAATATATTTTAAAAAGAAATAATACATCCGGGACAGTTGCATTGCTAAAAGGACAACCAAAATTCCCTCGTGTCGAGAAAACAAAGCACATTCCCACTCTCTAATCCCAATTGAGGGATAAATCACAAATCAATAAATTAACCAGGATGAATAAATTAACCAGTTAACTTTGATAAACATTCCAGATATAGCTGCTGATTTTCCAGTTTAATATGGATCATTGAAGTTATTGAGTCAGTTGCACGACCTCAATGAGTCAATCTTACTTCATGAACTAGAAAGTTTGGAGTGGTTTGAGCTGGCTAACAATTTGATCCTGCTTTGAAATACAGTGCTTTCAGAAAGTATTCAGACCACTTGACTTACATTTTTTTTTTTTTTAAATACATTACAGCCTTATTCTAAAATGGAGTAAATAAATATTTTTCCTGAGCAGTCTACACACATTACCCCATAACGACAAAGCAAAAACAGGTTTAGACATTCTTGCTCATTAAAAAAAAAAAAAAACGTATTTACGTAAGTATTCACTCTTTTGCAATGAGACTCGAAATTGAGCTCAGGTGCACCCGGTTTCCATTCATCATCCTTGATGTTTCTACAACTTGATTGGAGTCCACCTGAGGTAAATTCAACTGAATGGACATGATTTCGAAAGGCACACACCTATCTATATAAAGGTTCCACATTTGACAGTGCATGTCAGAGCAAAAACCAAGCCATGAGGTCGAAGGAATTGTCCGTAGAGCTCCGAGAACGGATTGTGTCGAGGCACAGATTGGGAAGGGTACCAAAATATTTCTGCAGCATTGAAGGGCCCCAAGAACACAGTGGCCTCCATTATTAAATGGAAGAAGTTTGGAACCACCACAACTTTGGCTGCTCAGCCAAACTGAGCAATTGGGGTAGAAGGGCCTTGGTCAGGGAGGTGACCAAGAACCCGATGGTCACTGACAGAGCTCTAGAGTTCCTCTGTTGAGATGGGAGAACCTTCCAGAAGAACAACCATCTCTGCAGCACTCCACCAATCAGGCCTTTATGATGGAGTGGTTTCCATCTGGCCACTCTTCAGTAAAAGGCACATGACAGCCCAATTGGAGTTTGCCAAAAGGCACCTAAAGACCATGAGAAACAAGATTATCTGGTCTGATGAAACCAATATTGAACTCTTTGGCCTGAATTGCAAGCGTCACGTCTGGAGAAACAAGCATGTTGTTGGCAGCATCATGATGTGGGGATGTTTTTCAGCAGCAGGGACTGGGAGACTGGTCAGGATTTAGGAAAGACAGAGCAAAGTACAGAGATCCTTGATGAAAACCTGCTCCAGAGCGCTCAGGACCTCAGACTGGGGTGACGATTCACCTTCTAACAGGACAACGATCCTAAGCACACAGCCAAGACAACATAGGAGTGGCTTTGGGACAAGTCTCCGAATGTCCTCCAGCCAGCGCCCAGACTTGAACATCTCTGGAGACCTGAAAATGACTGTGCAGCAACGCTGCCCATCCAACCTGACAGAGCTTGAGGATCTGCAGAGAAGAATGGGAGAAACTCCCCAAATACAGGTGTGCCAAGCTTGTAGCGTCATACCTAAGACTCAAGGCTGTAATCGCAGCCTAAGGTGCTTCAACAAAGTACTGAGCAAAGGGTCTGAATACTTATGTAAATGTCATATTTCAGGTTTTATTTTTTATAATTTAGCAAAATTGCAACAATCTTTTTTTTGCGTTGTCATGGGTTATCGTGTGTAGATCAATGAGGGTAAAAACTATTTAATTCATTTTAGAATAAGGCTGTAACTTAACAAAATGTTGAAAAAGTCAAGGGGTCTGAATACACTGCACCTCTCTGGACTAATCCCCCATCTCTTGCATTACAATCTCCCCCCGCATACGGAACTTTACTTTTACTTAATCATTTACAATGTTGTTAGCGTCCCAGAGGTAGGAATACGTTTGAAATCCTCTGGAGTGCAAAAACCCTGTTATTTCAAGAGAAACATCAGTCTCAGCTCAAAAGAACAGAGAGGGATGGATAGTACTCTGATAAGACAAACGTGTGACAAGAGTGAGGGGAGAGGTTATGGATATTGTGCCCCTAGTTATAAAACATACAACACAAAATAAAAATGTTAACTCAAAATTTGGGTGAAAAAGTCTTCATGATTTCTTAGTATATAAATGAACATGAGCACATAAGAGTGAATGCAACATTGAATACTGAACTTAATCTGTCTTGATCTAGGAACGATGTAGAACTGATGGCTAGGTCTGTTTTGGGAGAGAAGGGGGTCCTTCTACCAAGCCACAGAGCAGATCATGGCGGAGACTACGTCCCTTAACTCATCAAGTGAAAACTCCTCTGTTCCTGACATCATTCCAGGAAAGTTCACTGTGGTCACCTGTAATCGAAGAGAAAAACATCTTCCCGGAACACTGACAAGACTCTAGAGCCTCCATCCACATTGGAGTAGTAAGTGTCTGTGAGAAGGAGAGGTTGAACTCAGTAACCCCAAAGTTTCAGTGCAAAATAGCTTACTGTTTGTTGCATCATTAAGTACCACCATGGTCATGGAACAATATAAAAGTGTTTGTACAGCAATACAAATAAATACTTTTCAGTTCATTCCCTCTTTCACTTGTAAAAAATCCATAGAAAATACATTTAAAAAGTGTAAAAACGCCGAGGTAAAAGGAGAGGCAGGAAGTCTCTGTGACCATCTCCAGGTCTGCCTCTCCTCACAGAGTTAGATGGAGGACAACCTCTCCATTCATATCCCGCCCCCAGACCCTTACGCAGGCCCCAACGTCTCCACATCAGTAAGAACCTGATCGAGGATCTCGTCGATGACTGGACAGTCGTAGTTGACTTGTTCGAGGTCCAACGCCGGGACAAACGTGACAAGGAGACGACCAATGCTCCTCCGAAGCTCCCTCAGTCTGAGACAGACAAAGAGAAAAAAGGTGTTCGACATGTACAGAGCCTTCAGAAAGTATTCACACCCTTTGACTTTTTCCACAACTTGTTGTGTTACAGCCGGAATTTAAAATGGATTAAATTGAGACTGTCACTGGCCTAAACACAATACCCCATTATGTCAATGCGGAATTATGTTTTTACAAATTAATAAAAAATAAAAAGTTGAAAAGTCTTGAGTCAATAAGTATTCAACCCCTTTGTTATGGTAGTCCTAAATAAGTTCAGGAGTAAAAATGTGCTTAACAAGTCAGATAATAAGTTGCATAGATTTTTTTTTATGACTACCTCATCTCTGTACCCTTCAGATACAATCATATGTAAGGTCCCTCAGTTGAGCAGTGAATTTCAAACACAGATTCAACCACAAAGACCAGGGAGGTTTTCCAATGCCTCGCAAAGAAGGGGACCTATTGGTAGATGGGTATAAATACATTTTTAAAAAGCAGACATTGAATATCCCTTTAAGCATGGTCGTTAAGAGAAGGAAGCCTGTACAGAATAAAAAATATTCCAAAACAAGAATCCTGTTCGCAAATAAGGCAGTTTCTGTCCTGAATATAAAATGCTATGATTAGGGCAAATCCATCACAAACACATCACTGAGTACCACGCTTCATATTTCCAGGCATGGTGGTGGCTGCATCATGTTATGGGTATGCTTGTCCTTGGCAAGAACTTAGGAGTTTTTTAGGATAAAACGGAATAGAGCTAAGCACAGGCAAAATCCTAGAGAAAAATCTGGTTCAGTCTGCATTCTAACAGACAATGGGAGACAAATTAACCTTTCAGCAGGACAATAAACTTAAATTGGCTTGAAAATCTATGGCAAGACTTAAAAAGGCTGTCTAGCAATGATCAGCAACCAACTTGACAGAGCTTGAAGATTTTTTAAAAACAATAATGTGCAAATATTGTACAATCCAGGTGTGCAAAGCTCTTAGAGACTTACCCAGAAAGACTCAACTGTAATCGCTGCCAAAGATGATTCTAACATGTATTGACTTGGGTGTGAATACTTATGTAAATGAGATATTACTGTATTTCATTTTCAATAATTGTGCAAAAATGTCTAAAAACATGTGTTTCACTGTCATTATAGGGTATTCTGTGTAGATGGGCGAGAAAAAAATTCAATTTCATCCATTTTGAATTCAGGCTGTAACACAACAAAAGGTGGAATAAGTCAAGGGGTATGAATACTTTCTGAATGCACTGGTGATTTGATGACCATACAGGAATACTGAAGGAAACAGAAGTGAAAATCTGATCCTCACGTCTGGGGTGCCTCCGAGGTCGAGCCATTAGCAGCACTAGTGGCTGCTACGTCTCCCTTCTCTGTCTGGGCAGCTGCAGCCTGAGCTGCTTCTCTCTCCTGTTTCGCTCTCTCCTGTTTCTCTCTCTCCCACTCTTGTTTCTCCCTCTTCAGCTCCACCACGTCCAGCTGCAGCGTCTCACACTGAGACCAGAGGTTGCCCCTCTCCTCTTTCATAGCCTCAACCTGGGGGTGGGAGAGTAGACAGGGACACAAAAGGGAATGGACGGCAGATGATTATGCGGAGGAGGGAGATAAGAAATCACATTAGATAGACACACTGATTCATGTTCACTTACACACAGTATGATGCATTGCCCCATCACCACCTCTTCATCCTCCACACACCTGGTACATCAGGTTTCCATCAAACCAGTCTTTTTCCATGGTATGGTAAAATATCAACAGCATACCTATAAAGGCAGGGGGGATAAAATGGCCACTCACCTGGGAGCGTAGCATGTCACGTTCACAGTTGGCGTTGCTGAGGTCCTGGAGCAGAGTGTCCACCTGTACAGCCAGCTTGTCACTGACCTTACTCCCCTCCGTCTTCTCTCCTTCTCCATCCCCTGATCCAGTCTGACTGGCCAGGTGGCATTGCTCTCTCTTCACAGCGGCCTGGGAATGCTCCTGCATGCTGCTCTCCAGGTCATGGAGCTGGCAGGTCAGCTTGTGGACCTGCTCCTTGAACTGGTCCCTCTCATGGGCTGCAGCCTGCATGAGCTCCAGCAGCTGATCCTGCTGCTCCTGGGCCTCTGACAGGTTACGGAAGTCAATCCGAGGAAGGTCTGATGGGTCTGGGGCAGATGGGCCAGCAGAGGATGGGCCTGGTGTGGATGGGCCTGCAGATGATGGGCCTGGTGTGGATGGGCCTGCAGAGGAGGGGCCTGGTGTGGAAGGGCCAGGTGTGGAGGGGCCTGGTGTGGAGGGGCCTGCAGAGGATGGGCCTGCAGAGGATGGGCCTGCAGAGGATGGGCCTGCAGACGATGGGCCTGCAGACGATGGGCCTGCAGACGATGGGCCTGGTTCTGTTCTCTTCCTATCTCTTTCCTCCTTCTCCCTCTTCTTCTTGTCGTCCTCTTCTTTGTTCTTCACTTTTGTCCGGTTCTCTATTCTCTCCTTCTCCCTCTCCTTTTCTCCTTCCTCCTTTTTCTTTCGCTCCTCCTCCTCTTCGTCCTTCACTTCGCCCCGTATGTCTGTCTGGGTGGTGATGCTCATCTGCTCTGAGGAAGGTGGTAGAGGGGAGAGGTTGGTCGCTGCGGTTCCCGTCTCCACGGAGCTTGTTCCTATGCCATTGGTCCTAACGTTGCCAGTGCCAGAAGGTGTTGTTTCCACAGCCCTACTCTCTGACTTTACCTTGGCCATGTCAAAGGTTGCCTTCTTTGGAATAGGGGTGCTGTTGGTCTCCAAGATAACAATGTCATCGTCATCCGTGATCTCATCATCGTCATCGTCAATAGGGATGATCACTGATGGGGATGACACATTAGTCTCTGCCGCCGTTGATGCGGTCCCCATAGAGGTGTTTTGGTGGAAACCGTTCATCCTGGGTCTTTTGGTGTCCCTTTCAGAGGTCATGGCCAATGTTCTCTTCATTCTACAGAGGGTATGGGGGCTTGTTATGCACCATTGAACAAATAACAATGATTGACAGAATTTCTCTGTCCCTTGTGGCAATGATATGTAGTACAAACACTACAAGAGAGACAGAGAGCGAGAGAGAGCATACAAGAGAAGAGAGACTACCACTCAGACAGTGGCCCTACCTTGAAGGTGTTGAAGGAGCTGGAGGGGTTGAAAGAGAGCACACGCTAGAGATGATGGGCATATGGTTGGAGGAAGGGCTGGTCCCTATGAAGAAAGACATACATTTATATCAACACCTACATTATCAAAAACATCCCCATAGCACACGCAGTTCACAGTAGACGTACCGGATTGTGTGAGGGGAGAGATCCTGAGAGGAGATGATCTGGGCCTAGCACTGAGTGGTGATGCTGTGGTAGCCCTAGTGCTCAGTGGTGCCTTCACATTAACTCTGACTGTGGGGGGAGCAGAAGCTGGAGACATCTGTACAGCTGTCCTGAAGCTCTACAAACGACAGAGGAGGGGAAGGACATGAGTAGGAAGACTTCGTATTGGCTGTTTTTATTCAACTAGCTAGTCCTCCTCGCCTCTGTACTAGGTGCTGCTATATGACATAGCTAGACCCACCGATGTCTTTATAAGCTGCAGTTTCAGGTCCTCCTGTTGGCGCCTCAGAGCCTCGTTCTGCCGAGCCAGCGCTGCGATCCGCATCCGCTCTGCCTTCTTCTGCTCATCTTCATACTGACACACACACACACCAGGGCCGGGCATTAGGACATACACAACAGGGTAGTTTGGGCAGGGTACACAAAATATAAGGTAGAACAAATCATGTGTAGGCATGAACCAGGGTGTGACACAGACAGAAACACACACAGAAATAGCTAACCTGTTGTCGTTTCCACTCCTGCTGCATTTTGGTGTTCCTTTCACTGTGAAATAGAGCACAAATTAATTTAATTGAAAATGAAAAGCCACAATTGCATTAATCTCACCTGCTGACATCATACACATTCTATGGAATAGCCTATCATGTCTGAAATTATTGGCACCCTTGATAAAGATTTTCAATGAGGTTGAAGTCAGAAGACTGAGATGGCCATTGCAAAATGTTGATTTTGTGGTCAATTAACAATTTCTCGGTTTTTGATGTGTGTTTGGGGTTATTGTCTTGCTGGAAGTTTCACTTGCGGCCTCCAAGTTTCTGCCTCCAGGCAGAGGCAACCAGGTTTTTGGCTAAAATGTCCTGGTATTTGGTAAAGTTAATGATAAACAAATGTACATGCCTAGAGTTTGGTAAACAGCATTGGCACTTGGATTGGAACCGGTGCTATGGTCAGATGACAGAGCTCTTGACCATGCACACCAGTCAGTGGTGGGTTTGGTGTCAAAATAAGGATGCATGTGCAGAAAAGAACCTCATATCTACTGTAAAATATGGTGGTGGATCTTGACTAAAATGTAAATGTTATGGTGCTATTTTGCTTCCACTGGTCCTAGGGCACTTGTTAAG
This sequence comes from Brachymystax lenok tsinlingensis, assembly GCA_030435695.1. Taxonomy (NCBI): domain Eukaryota; kingdom Metazoa; phylum Chordata; class Actinopteri; order Salmoniformes; family Salmonidae; genus Brachymystax; species Brachymystax lenok. Next base: position 16,857,738 of record CM059781.1, read on the forward strand.
GTCAACACGCCAAACCCACCACTGACTGGTGTGCATGGTCAAGAGCTCTGTCATCTGACCATAGCACCGGTTCCAATCCAAGTGCCAATGCTGTTTATCAAACTCTAGGCATGTACATTTGTTTGTTGCTCTCAATAAAGGCTTTCTACTGCAACCATTCTAAGTAGCCTATGCATGGTGGTGGCATCTAATAGTTTTTTGAAGATGCGGTGACCCGGTGACGCGACAAAGTTTTTTAATTCTCCTACTTTGGCCCTTTTATTTGCCTCCCCCGAACCATCTTCCTCACTATGGGTGGGGACAAGATACATATGCATCCAATACTAGGCAAGTTTACCACTGTTCCAACGAGTTTAAACTTCTAAATTGTTGCCCTAATAGGTAGTATATATATTAATTTTTTTGCATAATATTTTTTTTGCCATTGCCAGATTGATGAAGGTGAACAACCATGTCTCTTTTCGTTTGTGAGTTCTTTGCCTTTTCCCATGGTGATGGATGACAGGGAATTTACATGCATGTTACCTAATTTTTATACCCCAGTGAAACAGGAAGCCATGGAAGGCCACAATACAGTTCCTTAAACTGAGATTAATTTACAAAAGTAGACTGAATTAAGAATTTTCATAAGTACAAATACTTTTGACATCTATCTTTTTTAGAACAAAATATTACTTGTTAAACAAATCTCTTTCTCAATTTATATAAAATAATAAAACAATATAGCACAGTATTTAGATTAATTATTGTATACATCATTTTTTGCTCATCTTTATCAAGGGTGCCAATAATGGACCTGACTGTACAACGTCAACTCCTTGCCTACTGTGTTGCAAAATGAAGTGAGAACTTGCACATTAATCTGTCAAGTCAACAGTTAGGTGTGCTTGCTGAAGCAGGATTCTAAAAGGTCCCATTGTGACTTTTAACACCACTTTTAACATTCCATTCACTATAAATGCAACAATGAAAATTGACACAAATTAGCTACTTCTCTGCTTTTCAAATATGAAATCACAACAATAATATATTCTACCGATCAATCAATATAGCTATTTTACTAACCGTGCCAACGATATATAAATAACATACATTTTAAACACTTCTTGACTTCTTGGTCTACTTATCTGATATTAAAATCTGGAAACAGAACAGATTGATCTGTTACCAATAAAAAAAGGACAACTGAGTAACCACATCAACTACTTTGTCTGAACTTTTAAAAGTTACAGCTGTTTAAAGTGACGAAAAGTAGCTAGCTAACGTCAGCTCACAGCTCTCGTGGCATCATTGAGCTGCCCAAACGGAGCTGTTACTACGGATACTCACAGCGCATGGGGCAGCGCTGGGAGCAAGGGACAGACAGAGACGATCAGCTATAGATACTAACGAAGGAAGTTACTGTATTTCTAATTTCAGGTTGAGCAATCAGGCCTGGGTAGGGTAGGGTCTGAACGTCAACGACATTGGTAGGGCTTGCGCTAAAAAGTCATGCCCATGCAGGACTCTAGATGGAAAATGCAACCAGTGCTTCGTTCTCAGGGCTTCGGGATACAGGTGTGAATCATTACATGTACCCACACACACACACTTTATTTTTGCTTGATTGAGCTTGCCTGGCTTAAATGGACCAATAGAATAGTCCCAAAATTGCAAACACTGGCCATCTGACACTCCAGGCAGGCTAGAGAAAACTATCAAAAGTATAGTATTTGAACATACAGTATTTGACACCGACTTGTCTTTCCTAACAGGTCTGAAGGATAAGTCACACAATCTTCTGTGTCCCTGTCCGATTACGTAAATCAGACAAAATCATATGTCATGAACATTTCCTGCAAATTCTATCAATTTGCATTGTTTATAACTGAGCAGAGGTGCTCCGAGGGAATTTGTGCCCTTCTGTCAGTGGGTCCCTCTTCCCACTGATCCCGATTCAGCCCAGAGAGAACTTCAAGAACATCCCGCTGTTGTCCAAACCATTGCGATAAGAGTTTAATTTAAAACTTCAATCCCTCCTTGTCTTCTGTACTCTATTATCACATTTTCCATATACTGTGGTGTTCTAGTAGGAGAGTGTATAAAAAGTGTAGTAGTGAGAGTAGTTATTTCTGATAAAATGTGTGATCCGATTGCCCCCACAATCCAATGTATTAAGGTTGACACACTACAAGTATGTGGACACCTGCTAGCTGAACATATCATTCCAAAATCGTGGGCATTAATATGGAGTTGATCCCCCCTTTGCTGCTACAACAGCCACTCTTCTGGGAAGGCGTTTCACTAGATGTTGGACCACTGCTGCGGGGACTTGCTTCCATTCAGCCACAAGAGCATTAGTGAGGTCGGGCACTGACGTTGGGCAATTAGGCCTGGCTCGACAGTCGCCGTTCAAATCCCAAAGGTGTTCGACGGGGTTGAGGTCAGTCAAATTCTTCTACACCGATCGACAAACCATTTCTGTATGGACCTTGCTTTATGCATGGGGGCATTGTCATGCTGAAACAGGAAAGGGCCTTCCCCAAACTGTTGAAACAAAGTTGGAAGCACAGAATTGTCCAAAATGGAACTAAGGGGCCTAGCCCGAACCATGAAAAACAGCCCCAGACCATTATTCCTCCTCCACCAAACTTCACAGTTGTCACTATGCATTGGGGGCAGGTACTGTTCTCCTGGCATCCGCCAAACCAAGATTTTTCTGTCGGCGGGAAGCTTTACATCACTCCAGCCAGCATTGCGCATGGTGATCTTAATCTTGTGTGCGGCTGCTCGGCCATGGAAACCCATTTCATGAAGGTCCCGACGAACAGTTCTTGTGCTGACGTTGCTTACAGCACTCGGCGGTCCCGTTCTGTGAGCTTGTCTGGTCTACCACTTTGCGGCTGTGCCGTTGTTGCTCCTAGACGTTTCCATTTCACAATAACAGCACTTACTGTTGACCTGAGCAGCTCTAGCAGGAAAGAGATTTGACGAACTGACTTGTTGGAAAGGTGGCATCCTATGACGGTGCCATGTTGAAAGCCACTGAGCTCTTCAGTAAGGCCATTTAACTACCAATGTTTGTCTATGGAGATTGCATGGCTGTGTTCGATTTTATACACCTGTCAGCAACGGATATGGCTGAAATAGCCGAATCCACTCATTTGAAGGGGTGTCCACATACATTTATATACAGTGTATAGTGGTCTATCAAAGTAGTCAGACCAGATATTTCAATATTAACTTTGACTATGGTTTACTGCTCACTTCCGTAAAACATTTTAAACTTCTTTAACTACCACAAAAATACTTAAGAGCTGCCATCACTAGATGCACCATCATATTTCTCTCTCTCAAATAGCCTAAAATGTTGTAATTCCTTACGAGTTCAGCATGAAAGATTCAGAGTTGCTTTGCTTTCCTAAGAGAGATGTCCAAAGGATCCTGCCTTTTATTCCCATCGTCTGACAGAAGACCGCTTTGTCCTAGGTCGTTCTTCTTTCAGTTTTCATGCAACAGTAGTTTAGACAGTGTCACGTATACTCCCTCTCCGGCCTCTAGGTCATCAGGCTGCTGATTATCCCACACACCTGTCACCATCGTCTCGCACACCTGCTCCTCACGACACTCACCTGGACTCCATCACCTCCTTGATTATCTTCCCTATATCTGTCACTCCCCTTGGTTCTTTCCTAAGGTGTTATTGATTCTGTTTTCATGTCGGTGCGTTGTTTGTGTTACGTGTTTGTTTCATTTACTTATTTAAAACACTCACTCCCTGAACTTGCTTCCCGACTCTCAGTGCACTCTTTTATAGACATTATTGTGATCTAACTGCTCCAAAATCATAATTAATAAGGTTGATATAGTAGTCTATCAAAGTAACCAGACCAATTATATTACTAAATGTAACTGACTATATGTAACTGCTTTGCTTTAAATAGTAGAGAAATGTTTTTTTACTTCTTCCACTACCACAAAAATACTTTTAAAAGAGCTAAAGCAAGCCCCAAATCTTTACTTCATGTCAAGTTACCATCTAGTTATAATTATTTCTTCCATCCACTCTAGAGCTTAAACGATTGAAGTTATGAATACGAAACAAACTTCAAAAACCCACAGACTGCCCCAACTTATATTGCTTGAGAAAATATTTTTGATAGCATTTATACTTTTTGTACTACAACAATATTTAAATGAGCTCCCAATGCATTTTAATGGCAAAAAAAGGCCCATAGACTTGAATGCTAAAAAAAAACAATTTCACCGTTTAAGCTATCAACTCCAAACTAATGTTTGCACGTGCAGACTGACCTAACTTAGATTTCTTGCATTCAGAATTTTGATACCCTTTATACTTTTTGAACTATAAACATTTAAATTGTTAATAAAAAGCTCCATAGGCTTGAATGGGAAGTATTTGGATTCGCCACTGCTCATTCACCGTTTAATAAAGGGTAGGTAGCATAAACGTAACCACATGTAACATATTGATTTGCATTAGTATACACATCAAAAGTCCCAACGCAAAGTTACACCTCACTTTCTATTTTTCAAGTTATTACATAAAACCGATCAGAATTCCTTAGAATGCCAAAGTCATGTCGGAAATGAAACCAAATTGTTTGCACTTATGACTACTGGTTTATATGTAATTTTTAGCCAACTTAAAAGCAAATACTATATGAATTTATTGTTACAAATCAGCTTGTAAGGTTGTTAGCCCTACCAGCCTGCTAACGTTACATTAGCACTGTATGAGTCAGCCAGTTGCCATCAACACCTAGCTTACAGCTACGTTTTGATATAAATAACGGCATCTAACCAGTTATCAAATAATGTTACCGGTATATGCAGTTATCTTAGCCAGCAAGCCACCCTGCTAAAGTTAGTTATTTTAGCCTGCTAGCTAGCCGACCACCACGGTCGACATAGACTAGTTGTTCTGGCTTACTACTTAGCTAGCACAAGCAGGAACCCACAGAACACAAAAAAAAAGCTGATATAAAGTAGAGAGCTGAAAATTACGGATTGATGGTGGAGTTAGCTACCAAAGAAGAGCAAAGGAAAGGCCTTCAGAGAGAGAAGCCGTTTCAGCAGCCGAGGGAAACTCAGCTAATCCAATAGCGATATAGTGAGGTAAATCCACATTGAATTTACCCAGTTAATGTCCATCACTGCTGACACTCGCAATGTACTGGCAGGTCGCTAGGAAACCAACCTTGCAAGCTTCACATTCAAGCTCAGCAAAGCACCTGGCTACAGTCGGAGTCTCATTTCGAATCTTGCCTTGCACCGATTATACTAAGCCATTGAAGTCCTTCTGGGTGAATTGAGCACCGCATAAAGTAGAGGTGTGCGCAGTTCCCTTACTCCAATCTGCTTGATTCAACCGGACAAAACGGCCCCACTTCAAATCTAGCTTGTTGTTTTTGGTAACCCTGTCCTTGTGGGTATTACTGCACTAGCTAAGGACGACGGAAAACCACAACACTCACTCGACTAGCACTACCAAAAGCACTAGAAGTGTGTCGATAGAGATGGCAGCTTCACTTCTAGTCCTTAGGAAACTATGCAGTTTTTGTTTTTTTAATGTATTATTTCTTACGTTGTTATCCCAGAAAATCTTAAAATGTTATTACATACAGCCGGGAAAAACTATTGGATATCAGATGTCAACTTACCAGCACTACAACCAGGAATACGACTTTCCCAAAGCGGATCCTTTGTCTGCACTTCTCATGGCATTTGAACCGATTCCAGAGGCCGACCCAAAACAACGCCGCCGGAGGAGAGGGTGCCGGAGCAGTCTTCTAGTGAGGCTTCAGATGCGCGCACACCACCTAGAGTATATTACTCGCTAATGTCCAGTCCCTAGTTAACAAAGTCAACGAAATCAGGGCAAGAGTTGCTTTCCAAAAAGATACCCGGGGATTGTAACATACTCTGTTTCAAGGAAACATGGCTAGCTGGGGACATGCTGTCGGAGTCCGTACAGCCAACGGGATTATTAGTGCATTGCACCAACAGGAATAAACATCTCTCCGGTAAGAGAGATATGTTCCGGGTAGCCTCAGACAATAACATTGACGTATACGCTGAATCGGTGAGCGAGTTTATAAGGAAGTGTATAGGAGATGTTCTACCCACTGTGACTATTAAAACCTACCCTAACCAGAAACCGTGGATGGATGGCAGCATTCGCACAAAACTGAAAGCACGTACCACCAAATTTAATCATGGCAAGGCGACTGGAAACATGGCCGAATACAAACAGTGTAGTTATTCCCTCCGCAAGGCAATCAAACAAGAAAAGTGTCAGTATAGAGACAAAGTGGAGTTGCAATTCAACGTCTCAAACATTTAAAAGTGCTAACCCTCGCAGGGCTGCCAGCCCAGACGGTGCGGTCTGCACAACTGATCACCGGGGGCAAACTACCTGCCCTCCAGGACACCTACAACACCCGATGTCACAGGAAGGCAAAAAGATCATCAAGGAAAATAACCACCGGAGCCACTGCCTGTTCACCCCGCTATCATCCTGAAGGCGAGGTCAGTACAGGTGCATCAAATCTGGGACAGAGAGATAGAAGCTGTTTTTCAATCTCAAGGCCATCAGATTGTTAAACAGCCACCACTAGCACCGAGAGGTGGCTGCCTACCTACAGACTTGATATCATTGGCCACTTTAATTAATGGAACACTAGTCACTTTAATAATGCCACTTCAAGAATGTTTACATATCTTGCATTACTCATCTCATATGTATATACTGTATAATGCATCCTTCAAACTATTCTTTATCTATTGCATCTTAGCCGCTCTGTCACTGCTCATCCATATATTTTATACTTATATATTCTTAACCCACTTTTTCAACTATAACGATTAAAGATGTGCATCAAATAAAATGGGTTTGAATGAGAACCATTGGGATACAGTGGTAGCTATTCAAAAGGATCCTGCTCCTTGGCCAATTAAGCTAGAAGACCAACTTTAAAACATTCAGGCTATCATAACTTCAAATTCTTTAAAACCTATATAAACAATAATTATAGACATTTGCAAAAATGTGCATAACATAATTCACCAACTGTAACTCTTGAACCGTTCAAGCTAGAGACACCAAACCAACTTTAACATGTCCAGGGTATCCTATCCAATCAATTAATCAGCCAATATATTTTTCCATCTACCTACTTTTTAAACTATAACCAGTCACCACCATTACTACTGCAGACACTATCACTACTATTTCAACACCGTAAATACTTTTAAACAAGCTAGCAAGCGCACCACATTTTCTTCAGGAATTATACTTTTCTAATCTGAACACCTGAACACCTGCTCATTCGTCCTTATTTTTAGGCATGTGATTTCACACTCGGCTTCAAGTTGACTATGCATGCCAGCTAGCTACTTTGCGTTTGATACTAAATTCTGAAAACAAATGAGTCTAAAGATATACACAGGGTTGTCGGCTATTTGTGCAACACATTTCTTTTTTTCTTTTTACCTGTGTCCAGCAAAACATTTGAAATGTTTTGCATTAGAATAAATAGCCTGGCTCCTACCAAACGTTACTGTGGTGGGAAAACTCGCAGCATAATGAACACACAAGCAACTTGTGCCACGAACCAGCATGGGAAATATGTTGCCATTATTTTGCTTTCATCAACAAATCACACAAAGCACTATTGCCCATCTTACCGCATGTTGCGGAAGGCCTAACGTTGGTTTTTCACTCCACGTATAGATAAAATAATGATGCATGTTTTAGCCTCAAGGTCAATTATCTGCAAATAGCCTAGATGTTCAGGTATGCATTGAAAATATCTTTAGATGCAGCATTAATTATTCATTATAAACTGGTTGGTTTGAGCCCTGAATGCTGATTGGCTGACAGCCGTGGTAAATCAGAACGTATACCACGAGTATGACAAAACATTTATTTTTACTGCTCTAATTACATTGGTAACCAGTTTATTTTAGCAATAAGGCACCTCGGGGGTTTGTGGTATTTGGCCAATATACCACAGCTAACGGCTGCATCCAAGCACTCCGCATTGCGTCATACATAAGAACAGCCCTTAGCCGTGGTATATTGGCCATATACCACACCCCCCCTCGTGCCTTATTGCTTAAGTATATGGTATATGGTTGGGTTCTCACTGTTGCTTGTAGGTTTTCTGGTATGAAGGTTGGTCATCATCGGAGTCTTCAGGCTCTTCCTCTACCATGCAGCTCCTGGAAAGGCAGGCGATAATGAATGCCCATATACTGCCGCGGCAACACACACAGGTACACACACAAATACATACACACCGGTAGACAAGTAGACATACACACAAAGACCGAGGGGGCCCAAAGGAGGGGGGAGGAGGGGGGCATATTCATTTCATGTTCATTTCATGTTCATTTCATAAACATGTTCATTTCATCTAGGTGGGTTCGGGACACACCTGAATTGGGGGTCGGGGTTCATGTGGCAGAACCACTTCTCCGGGAGCAGTCTGCAATCAATCCCATCTGGCAGCTTCCTCCAGCGCAGGCAGGTGTCACATTGCACCCAGTTCTGGTCCGGGCGCTTCCTATGGGGGTAGAGGTACACAGAAGAACCAGTTAGAGGAGGGATGGAGACACAGAGGAAAGGAGAAAGGAAGACGGAGTGTTTTACTTACATGGTGTCTTCTACTGGTACAGTGCTGTTAGGATCTTCTTTGTCTCTTTTAAAGCGGATCTCTTTCCAGTAGTCCTCCAGCTTAACCCCTAAGTTGTTGATGGTTTTCCTGCACAAAGAAAATAAGAAATAAACAATGACCGCTCACGTAGTGCTGCTTTATCCAGCTAAATTATTGAAAGTACACTATCTTTAAAGTATGTGGGCAGATGGCCGCAAAATAGTCCGATTGTTTTGTTTCATTGAGTGGAAAACTGTTCTTCAGGAAGTGTTCTTGAAGGGGAGCACTCTCCTCTTCACCTACATGCGGTATGAGTCCTTACCTGTATTTGTCGGTATTGTCAAAATCTTGCTTGTTGTGGGTGGGCTCCAGAAAGTTACACTCGATAACCCCAATGACCCCAAGACCTTGGATGTTGGCCTGAAAGGGGTAGATAGAGGTGGTTATGGGTCAGTGATTGAGGACATGAGGCATCCGAGTACCACAATGGATGGCAATAATTTTTCTTATGCACAATCCACACGACCCACGCACAAACATACAAATACACTCTTCTACCTTGAGTTGAACGCCCACTCGCTCATAAGGTTTTATGAGGCGGTTCTTGTGGTACATCATGATGCCGTATTGGTCTTTGCTCTTGGTGTTGTACCCAAAGGTGATGGGAATACGTCTGTTCTGGTACAGGACTTAAGGCCTCAAACAGGAAGGAGAGCAGATGACATATCCTCTTCCCTTTGTGAAAAATATCATATTGTACCACTGTGTTGAACATGAACATCTAGCTATGGAATTGTATAACTGATATTAGTTAAACATAGGTAAGTGATTATTATTGCAAGCTTATAAAAGTATTGTGTCTATGGCAGTTGCTGATGGTATTTCTTGTATGTAGAGCTGTTGCCTATTTCTATTTTCCCTCCAAAAGAAAACAAAATTAGTGTCTCAAGGACGTGACAACACGAACGCACGCACAGGAAAACGCACACACGGGCACACACAGTAAAGCCATTCACAGAGGCTCCTGCGTGGGGTAGGATACCACAAAGTTGGGTTTGTAATAGTCCTTAGCGATGTATGCCAGGCTCTTAGAGATGAGCTCAGTCTTCACTTTCTGCCCTCGAATGACGATCTGCATACGCGGCTTCAGGTACAGAATACTGCAGTATGCCTGAGCACACAAACAACACATTGAGAGAATACAATAAACAATCTATCAAAATACAACACCAAAAAATGGGAAATAAAGTCTTACACATACAAATGATAACACACTAGTCCAGTGTTTACAAACTCTGTCCTGGGGACCCCAAGGGTTGCACACTGGGTTTTGCCCAAGCTTTACACAGCTGATTCAAATAATCAACTCATCATCAAGCTTTGATAATTTTAATCAGCTGTGTAGTGCTAGGCAAAACAGAGTTTGGAAAACACTGCACTAGTCAAAGGATAAAGATTTGAATCTAGCTAAAGCTACGCTCTGAGGTGCAAAATGCTGTGTGGAACGCCAATATAGCATCACTAAACTAATACTTACACGTAGCGAGTAGTAACTCTCTGGTTTTGTGAGCAGCTCCGATCGCCTGTATTGCTCACTGGTGCTCTCTAACACATCCAACGGGATTCTGATGTCGTAACTGGATGTTGTGAAATCAAATTCTGTCTGTCCTGTTAATGTCCTGTGGACAAAAATAAACACTTACTGTATAGACTCGTACTCAACCGTTTTACATGCTCAATACTTCACAAAGGGCCTCTATGCCGACCCCTAATGGTGGAAATTTAGGTTTTGATTATGTTCACTTTAGAAAACTAAAGTGAAACCTACAATTCCAACAAGGGAGAAATCTGATGGCAGAGGGAGTGGCAATTTCAAAGGAGAAGTAACATTTGAAAGTAAATTCCACGTAGCGAAACTCAATAGTTGAGGGAGAAGGAAAGAGAGGAAAATGCCCTTATAAGGACTCTGTAAGAGGAATACCCAGGTGTGTGTGTGTGTGTGTCTGACCTGCGCAGGCTCCAGATGATGATGCGTGTTCCTGAAGAGCCCGTGGAGCAGGTGGAGTTGATGGCTTTGAGCTCTGTGAGCAGCTCGTTCTCCGTCTTAAAGAGAGAGTAATACAGGATGTCCTGCAGACTGGCCTTGTGCTTCTCATTCACACGGAGTGCAGAAGTCAAGGACAACACACACAGGGACAATACAACCGACAGACCTAAATAGCTAGCCGTATTTAAGGTTGGCACTATAAAATGACACCGTGTACAAGTACATCTATAGATCTACGTCCCACCTGTCCAAACTGTTTGAAGGTAATGACAGTTTCAGCACTATGAAGTGTGTGTGTGTATGTGCAGTGTGTATATGTATAGTCTCTCTATAAAAGGATATACTGGTTGTGTGCAACGCGTTGGAAGGAGACAATGGGTACAATGATCTGCTCTGCTTTGATCTGTGCCAGGTAGCTCTGTGAGAGCATGCCTACATGCATGGTGTCTCCATCTAGAGACTTGGAGAACACGATGGCGTCTCGTCCCAGACGCATGGACCCCGACTTGAAACCGTTACCGTAGAGACCAATCGGGTGCTGGCCGTTTATGACGGTCTTCTCACTGTAACCGAAGCTGAGGAGAGAGAAAGAGAAACATGGTGGGTATTATGTACATCAATCATAAACTTGCATTCTTATAGCACAGCAGACATTATTAATATATATTTTTTTTTTTACTTGTAACTGGTTTGTTCCGGGGACGTCCCCTAGGACGTTCTCTGAACATTTGTTTTTCCAGTCGTCAAGACATTACATGATGGTCCCAAGGGAACGTTCTCTGGGAGGACTTCTGTAAATTCTCTGGACGTCATGGAGGACCAAGTCAGGACGTTCTCGGGACATTCACCAGTGTTATCAGGATGTCACGTGATGGTCCCGAAGGGGGTGTTCTCTGCAGGACTTCTGTCCAGGCTTTTATCTAACCTGATTCACCCTGCTAAAGTAGTGGTAATGGTTCAGAGAACTGTCCATACCTGAGCATCTTGTGCATCTTTTCATAGTCCAGCCCATTTCCATTGTCCATGAAGATGAGGCAGTCTTGGCCTTTAAACTGGGTTTTATCAATCCAGAACTGCTTGGCATTGACATCTGGATCATAGGCATTATCTGGGGGAAAGACATGGAAATAAAGGATTTGTAAGCATAGAGGAATATGAACAGAATAAATCATAAATTACATTTCCCCCAAAATATTTATTTTTACACTGTTGCTTTACAAATAACAAATCTCTTGCATAGTGTATGCCACTATAGTAGACCACCCAAGCCATTTGCCCAATGCCAACACATCCACGCCAAACCAGCATAGGAGTACAAGCCAAATCACAATGCCATCTGTGTTGCTAATGCTGTGGAAAACTACCACACATCATCAGGGTTTTAGACACCCAATATAACATTAAAGCAGTGTAATGTAAAGTGTGATAGATATAATATGTCCTCCTTTGTGGCTTGTGCAACGTGGACCATTAGAACAGGCTGCCTTTGACAGCTGTCCCAGAGGATGCAACCCCAGCCTCTGCTGTAGATGCAACATCCTCAAAACACTACTGGAACATTAGACTAACACAAACATGTGGTCTGGTCTCACTCTCCCCACAACTACCTTCAAAACCCCTCCCTCTATCCATCTCATTTTCAAATGTTCATCCCTACCGCCATCTTTGTACTACTATCTTCTATTGTCTAGCTCCTCCGCTCTCCATTATTCTGTCAGGAGTAAGCTTGAATCCAAAGGCCTCTCCAAAGCCATACTGGTGGGGTGGGGTTGGCAGTGTGTGTACTGGGTAGATGGGGAAACACTGGGCTGATGAGAGATATTGCTATATCCTAAGCCTTTATTGCTCCAGGTAGAAAGAGAGAGAAAGAGTGGGTTTGGTTAGCAAAAGTGAGGGGTATTGAAGGAAATCAAGAGTGTGAGATACTGGAACATAGAAATATGGAGATAAGAGAAGGAGAGATTGATGGAGATGGTAGGAAACTGTATCAGAGACATGCACAGAACTGTGATGGACATCTGAGATGGTATCTGGTGACAGGCTGAATACTAAACTGGGTTGGCAGACAAACTGCAGACTGGCAGACTGCACTGCAGCAGAGACCTGCCTGAGAAACTGCTCAATGCCTGATAAGCAGGGCTCCAGAAGGCAACCATTTAGTTGACCCTATAACTATCTGTGCGAGTTACATTTTTAATTGGTTACACATTGTACCTGGTCACCTCAATCAACATGTCCTATTTTTGGGCCAGATAAAACCTTGACTTGGTTAAACAGTAAACTGCATTATACTCATGACTCCTTTAATGAAATGGTCTGCCCTCCCGCTGTGCCTGTTTCGCTGGGGCCAGCTGCTGTAATGAGCAAGCCTCGCCCTGTGTGCCCTGAGAAACGCATTCTGATTGTATAACATTTCAAAATGTAATTGCAGAGAAAAAACAACATTGGAAGCAACTACTGTTGTCCGTGTTAAAGAGAGGGCCTCAGGTATAGGTTGTATTTCTCTGCTTTCTGTAGGTATTATTTGTATTTCTCAACTCTCAATGTTGAGCTCAAAGCACAGTTTTACAGTCAGTATATTCTGAATATGGAGCATGTGAAATGCGCATATGCCACGGCGAGTGCACTGGGCCTCATTGGAGATGAGTAGGTAGTGGGCCCATTACTAAAGGGTTTTTAGCACATTACATGTACTGTTTGATTAACATGGCTACTAGCAGTAGGTGTTATATTTAGAGTTAGCAATCTAGCTAATGTGTTTACAGTTTCCACTTCCTCAGGTGGTGAATAAGCACCAATTGAATTAGGCCTATATCTATATGTAATATTAGTGCATAAAGATAACGGAAGAATTCTCTATTGAACAACAACAAAAAAAGGGAAATTTTGTAGCCCTAGTTTTACAGTAAAAAAAATGCATGACAATCACTGGATTAGGTTGCATGTCAAAATATCTTGAATCATGCATTCCTGCTTAGACATGTTAGATGTAACAACGTATTTATTGAATACCTCCCAGTAGTCTACTACACACTTCTTAAAATAAAGCACTGTGAATCACCGTACAATCCCTTCAGAAGATGATTCCTCCTATTATTTCTATTGCGTGACGTTGCAAGAATTTCTTTGGATGGTGCAACCAAATCATGGGCTGGTGCCATCAACTGAAAAAGTTTGTGCCACCAGGGGAAAACGGTACCCTGGAGCCCAGTGATAAGGGAACGGGATTAATCATCAGGGAGGCTGAAAGTGCCTGTGGGAAAAAGACCACCCCAGGGACAGGACTGCTGTGGGATAGGCTATAGGCCTAGCCCGCAGGATAAAGAGCCGTATCCAGACACACTACTGTAGGCTAATTGTCAGAAGCTATGATAATATGGCTCAGAAAATTAAAAATGTTTGAATCCCAATTATGTCATTCGAAAGCAAATCAAGGAGATGCGAGGAGAAGTGAGGAAGGCGAGCCGAGGAGGGAAGGGGACCTTGAACACCCATTAGGTTATATTCCCAATCAATGTAGGGTATCAGAGGCATTACGGAGTGTTTGTATTCCCTCTTTTTCTGACGCTCTCGAGTAGTTTATGTGACAGAGCAGCCTAGCAGAGGGATTATTTCTCAGCAAGGGTAAACGTTCTTATATGCAACATCTATGGCTGCCAACTTGAAGAGTGGAGGAGAAGGGAAAAAGGAAGAGAGGAGGGGCAAGACAGGGGATCACACAGATTTAGAGTGATAGTCTTTGAGCTTCCATTAGGTTATATTCCCACTCATTGTAGGGTTCAGAGAGCTTTAGCATTCTCTGTCCATCTTGAGTAGTTTATGTGCGACAGCAGCCAAGAGCAATAACTTTTCATAGTACAGTCTGGAGAACGGTAGTAGAAAGGTAGAGGCAAAGTGAGTATAGGAGGGAAGGACATGGCAAGGGAAAGAAAATAGCATATTCCTTAGTGTGATTTGAATTGAGAGTGATACTCACTGAACATCAATTAGGTTATATTCCCACTCATTGTAGGGTTCAGAGATCTTAAGCTCTTCAGTGTGTAGTGTTAAATGCATTCCCCATGCATGGAACATTTCATTTGCACATTAGTCTGTCATACAGCATACATTTCATGTAGCATACATCAAAAAGTTATATTCCATGTTATGAAAATTACAATGTTTCCAAAGTCACAAGTAATTACTGGTACATTTTGAAAGTTACTGAGAATATTTCCTCCCTTTGCAACCCTACTCTGGAAAACAGACCACTTTAAATCTGATTCAAGATTGTTTTGATCACATGGACTGGGATATGTTCTGGTTAGCCTGTGAGAATAATATTGAGGAATACATGGATACGGTGACTGAATTTATCAGTCTCCAACTCAATCATCAAGTTTGCAGATGACAACAGTAGTAGGCCTGATTACCAACAATGATGAGACCGCCTACAGAGAGGAGGTGAGGGCCCTCAGAGTGTGGTGCTAGGAAAATACCCTCTCACTTAAAGTCAACAAAAGAAAAGGAGGTGATCGTGGACTTCAGGAAACAGCAGGAGTGAGCACCACCCTATCCACATTGACGGGACCGCAATGTAGAAGGTGGAAAGCTTCAAGTTCCTCGTTGTACACATCACTGACAAACTGAAATGATCCACCCACAGACAGTGTGGTGAAGAAGGTGCAACAGCACCTCTTCAACCTCAGGAGGCTGAAGAAATTTGGCTTGGCTACGAAAAGAATCACCAACTTCTACAGATGCACAATTGAGAGCATCCTATCAAGCTGTATCAACGCCTGGTACGGCAACTGCACCAACCACAACCGCAGGGCTCTCCAGAGAGTGGTGAAGTCTGCCTAATGCATCACCAGGGGCAAACTACCTGCCCTCCAGGACACCTACAGCACCCGATGTCATAGGAAGGCCAAAAAGATCATCAAGGACAACAACCACCCGAACCACTGCCTGTTCACCCCACTATTATCCAGAAGGCGAGGTCAGTACAGGTGCATCAAAGCTGGGACAGCGATTGGGACAGAGCTCTGAGATCTCAAGGCCATCGGACTGTTAAATAGCCATCACAAGCACCTTAGAGGCTGCTGCCCTATATACATAGACTTGAATTCACTGGACACTTTAATAATGTTTACATATTTTGCATCTCATATGTATATATTGTATTCTATTGAATTCTATTCTACTGCCTCTTAGTCTATGCTGCTCCGACATTGCTCGTCCAAATATTTGTATATTCCTTTACTTATATTTGTGTATAGTTTTGTGAAATTGTTAGATATTACTTGTTAGATATTACTGCACTGTTGGAGCTAGAAACACAAGCAATTCACTACACCCGCAATAACATCTACTAAACGTGTATGTGACCAATACAATTTGATTTATAGGTCTACCCCAAGGGGAAAAAGAAGACCCATCCATTAACACTGTGGGGATGGGAAAAGAATCCCATCCAAAAAGGAAACGCTCAGCAGGATAAAATAGGTCACAAAATGAGTGCAGAACATTGCCTCTGAGAGTAGCCATTTTAACACCATGATGCTCAGTGATAGGATAGTAATGATTTAATGACTCACAGTTGCACACAGCAATTGGAAAATATGACAGGTGACACACCGGTTAACTTGGCAACTGGACAGTAGGACTGATGATGACTCACCTATTAATTCAGCGATGGCGCTGAAGGGCCAGGTGTGGCTGGTGGAGTTTGTGTGGAGGAACTTGGGACAGAGCTGTTAAGGGAGGAGTAAAGTTAGCCTATGTTGATGACATTAAATGGATAAAATGTTGCATATTACCACCTCCTTCAGGAAGCATTATGTTAGGGCTACTCCATTCTCAAATGACTGACAACCCTTGATGTCCTGACTGATTAACCTACATTTGTCCATCCCCCACATCATGTGACTTTAAAGTGTGAAAAGCACACCCAATACTCACTGCCTTTATTCATCTCACACAAACCTCTCTCCATCTTCAACCTCCCCCTTCTATCCCCCACCCGCTTCAACCTCCCCCCCTCCTGTCAAACACACACGCCTGTAGATTCAGAAGCTTCCCCAAGCACAGCCCAGGGCACATGTAGAGGATAGTCTTAAATTAGATAAGATGCATGTCCGGGCCAATGTGGTCATTCTTGGCTATATGGTGATGAAGTTCAGCTATACATCTCACACTTCTGTCCTGTACAAGGATGAACATTGACACTATTTCCCCATTTGAATGGCATAGGATAGCTTGGATGCAGCAACAGAAACCATACTGTAACTGAGGAGTGGAATCACTGGGGTATATATTATAGCTATGAACTGGAGACAGCGTCCAAGATGGCCGACCGTTGTTTTCAACGTAATCTACTCACGTTCACATACGCTGTTTCGTGGTGGTTGCCATCTGCTTTACAACGCCGTGAAAACACGCCCGTTAGGCAATCTGGCGCTTTGATTTGAACACAATTCAATCTCCCGGATTTCCGAATCTCTCGACGCAACTCGTTTTTGACAATAGTGGATGAGCGCCATTGGGCTACTCCGTGTGTGACACTGAAAAATATTGCACGTCACCACAACAACACCGCATGACATTAGATGATGAGAAACGCCTCTACAAAGTATCTATTTTCCCCAAGTTCAGAAATAGTTCTGTATTTATCTAGCAAACGTCAACATAGAAATATCCAGCTCCGCTGTTCAAAAATGTTCCATTTTGCATGGGGACTGGGGGGTTATCAATATCGCACGCGCTAACGGCAATCAACATTCCCACAGGATATTGGCTAGCTAGCTAACGTTAGCTAGCTCCAAAACACACATTACATTATGCGATCGAACCAACAAGACTATCATCATACTTCTAAGTTTACTCCACATAAATGTACTTCTAGATACAAATTCCAACAGATTACAGATACAGTAAAATATCATAATATGTTTACCGCACTTAGAGGCACTCCTCTCTGTACTTGCGACGCCATCTTCTCCGAAATGCAGAAGGGGCGTGGTCAACATGCACAAGTCCAGCGCCAGGGCACCGCCCAGCTGAACATAACCCCGCCCATAACATGCTGTTAAGAATAACTTTATGTATCTGTTTAATCACGAACCAATTTATATACATTTAAAAGAAAGACACTAGCATCTTAGTACGGCTAACACCTAACTCTCGAAGTCCTGACTTCAGAGTCTGGAATGGTTCTCTGATGTTATCGGCACAATGCGTCGATAATGAAGGAGGCTGTGCTATTACTGGTTGGCTCTCCACTGTGTCTTTCTCACTCAAAGACCCACACGACACAGCCCCAAGCCCCACCCTTCCATTACAACTGTTGGATTTCAAACATTTGTTTGTATTGTTATGTTTTATTGCATTACAGGAACATGGTACAAAACAATATACAAATATCACACGTAACAAAAAAGTAAATAATAAACCAAACCAGAGAGACACAATAAAAGTATATTAAAGACAAGTTACATTTGGACAAATACTGTAGACACTTATTTGATTATTTGGTATTTATATATTTTAAATCAAATTGTATTGGTCACATACACATGTTTAGCAGATGTTGCGGATGTGGCGAAATGCTTGTTATATAATATTGTAAATCAATCAGAAAAATATTGAAACTTATTTTCTTACCCATAATCTTTTTTTACGCTCTTCTTCTCCCCAATTTCGATTTTGTCTTTTCGCTGCAACTCCCCAACCGGCTCGGGAGGCAAAGGTTGAGTCATGCGTCTTCAGAAACATGACCCGCCAGCCCACGCTAAGGATCGGACTCTTTTTTTCAATATTCACCTAAAATTAAATACCCAAATCTAACTGCCTGTAGCTCAG
Organism: Brachymystax lenok tsinlingensis; assembly: GCA_030435695.1. NCBI lineage: Eukaryota > Metazoa > Chordata > Actinopteri > Salmoniformes > Salmonidae > Brachymystax > Brachymystax lenok. Next base: position 16,876,284 of record CM059781.1, read on the forward strand.
GCATTGAAGCAAGGATATGCATATTCTTGATACCACTTGAAAGGAAACACTTTAAAGTTTGTGGAAATGTGAAATTAATGTAGGAGAATATAACACATTAGATCTGGTAAAAGAAAATACAAAGAAAAAAACAAACGTTTAATTTTTTTTTTTTACCGTCATCTTTGAAATGCAAGAGAAAGGCCAAAATGTATTATTCCAGCCCAGGCTCAATTTAGATTTTGGCCACTAGATGGCAGCAGTGTACAGATTTAGACGGATACAATGAACCATTGCATTTTTGTTCAAAATTTTGCATCAAGAATGCTTAAATGTGCCTAATTGGTTTATTAATAACTTTTCAAGTTCATAACTGTGCACTCTTCTCAAACAATAGCATGGTATTCCTTCACTGTAATAGCGACTGTAAATTGGACAGTGCAGTTAGATTAACAAGAATTTAAGCTTTCTGACAATATCAGATATGTCTATGTCCTGGGAAATGTTCTTCTTACTTACAACCTCATACTAATCGCATTAGCCTACGTTAGTTCAACCGTCTCGTGGGGGACCCACCGATCCTGAAGAAAACACCCGCTTAACCTGGAAACACATTCCACCTGACAACCGAGGTCAGCCTGCAGGCACCCAGCCAGCCACAGGGAGTCACTAGAGCACAATGAGCCAAGTAAAGTCCCCCCGGCCAAACCCTCCCCTAACACAGACAACGCTGAGCCAACTGTGAGCCACTCTATGGGACTCCCGATGACGAACGGTTGTGATACAGCCCAGGATCGAACTAGGGTCTGTAGTGATGCTGCGCCAATCCCCAGCCCCCATGAACTTCATGTTATGGATGAAAAATTCTCCCAATAAAATGAACAAATTCACAATGTATCGGCAGTCACTGTGCGTGTATGTAAAATAAAAAATTATATCAAATTTGATAATGCTTACAGGTTTACCCATCTTATCACTAATATATCACTAGTACTGAACTTCCGGCGCCGACAGAGATGGCAGCCTCCCTTCACGTTCTCAGGAAACCATGCAGTATTTTGTTTTTTTATGTATTACTTCTTACATTATTACCCCGGGAAATATTAAGTTTTATTACATACAACCGGGAGGAACTATTGGATATAAGAGCAACGCGTCAACTTACCAACATTACGACCAGGAATCGACTTTCCCAAAGAGGATTCTCGGTTTGCTAACCCAAACACAACAATAGACTGGATAGCACCCGGCTACTCAAAGCAACAGCGGCGCCGGAGAAGAGGAAACGCGCCGGTCTTTTGGTCAAGCTACGTCGACGGCGCATCGTGCACCTCTCCCGAGTATTTTAATCGCCAATGTACAGTCTCTTGACAACAAAGTAGACGAAATCCGATCGAGGGGTTGCCTTTCAGAGAGACATCCGAGACTGCAACGTTCTTTGCTTCACGGAAACATGGCTCACTCAGGACACGTTATCTGAGTCGGTACAGCCACCTGGTTTCTCCACGCATCGCGCCGACAGAAACAAACTTCTATCTGGTAAGAAGAAGGGTGGGGTGTGTGTCTTATGATTAACGAGACGTGGTGTGATCATAACAACATACAGGAACTCAAGTCCTTTTGTTCACCTGACATAGAATTCCTTACAATCAAATGCAGACCGCATTATCTACCAAGAGAATTCTCCTCGATTATAATCACAGCCGTGTACATCCCCCCTCAAGCTGATACATCGACGGCACTGAAAGAAATTCATCGGACTCTATGTAAACTGGAAACCACATATCCTGAGGCTGCATTTATTGTGGCTGGGGATTTTAATAAGGCTAATTTAAGAACAAGGCTCCCGAAATTTTACCAGCATATCGAATGTGCCACCCGGGCTGGTAAAATCCTGGACCACTGTTATTCCAACTTCCGTGATGCATACAAGGCTATTCTCCGCCCTCCTTTCGGCAAGTCTGACCATGACTCCATTTTGTTGCTCCCAGCCTACAAACAGAAACTAAAACAGGAAACGCCCGTTCTCAGGTCGGTTCAACGCTGGTCCGACCAATCTGATTCCATGCTCAAGATTGGTTCGAGCAAGTGGACTGGGATATGTTCCGGATAGCATCTGACAACAACATTGATGTATACGCTGATTCGGTGAGCGAGTTTATTAGCAAGTGCATTGGTGATGTTGTACCCATAGCAAATATTAAAACCTTCCCCAACCAGAAACCGTGGATTGATGGCAGCATTCGCGCAAAACTGAAAGCGCGAACCACTGCTTTTAACCAGGCTAAGGCTACCGGAAACATGACTGAATACAAACAGTGTAGCTATTCCCTCCGCAAGGCAATCAAACAAGCTAGCGTCAATATAGAGACAAAGTAGAGTCACAATTCAACGGCTCAGACACAAGAGGAATGTGGCAGGGTCTACAGTCAATCACGGACTACAAAAGAAAACCAGCCCGTCGCGGACCATGACGTCCTGCTCCCAGACCAACTAAACAACTTCTTTGCTCGCTTTGAGGACAATGCAGTGCCACCGACACGGCCCGCTACCAAAACCTGCGGGCTCACCTTCACCGCAGCCAATGTGAGAAAAACATTTAAATGTGTTAACCCTCGCAAGGCTGCCGGCCCAGATGGCATCCCTGGCCGTGTCCTCAGAGCATGCGCAGACCAGCTGGCTGGTGTGTTCACGGACATATTCAATCAGTCCCTATCCCAGTCTGCTGTTCCCACATGCTTCAAGAGGGCCACCATTGTTCCTGTTCCCAAGAAAGCTAAGGTGACTGAGCTAAATGACTATCGCCCGTAGCACTCACTTCTGTCATCATGAAGTGCTTTGAGAGATTAGTCAAGGATCATATCACCTCCATCCTGCCAGACACCCTGGACCCACTCCAATTTGCTTACCGTCCCAATAGGTCCACAGACGCTTAATCGCAATCACACTGCATACTGCCCTAACCCATCTGGACAAGAGGAATACTTATGTAAGAATGCTGTTCATCGACTACAGCTCAGCATTTAACACCATAGTTCCCTCCAAGCTCGTCATTAAGCTCGAGACCCTGGGTCTCGACTCCAGCCCTGTGCAACTGGGTCCTGGACTTCCTGACGGGCCGGTCCCAGGTGGTGAGGGTAGGAAACAACATCTCCACTCCGCTGATCCTCAACACTGGGGCCCCACAAGGGTGCGTTCTCAGCCCTCTCCTGTACTCCCTGTTTACCCATGACTGCGTGGCCAAGCACACATCCAACTCAATCATCAAGTTTGCTGACGACACTACAGTGGTAGGCTTGATTACCAACAACGGCGAGACGGCCTACAGAGAGGAGGTGAGGGCCCTCGGAGTGTGGTGTCAGGAAAATAACCTCTCACTCAATGTCAGCAAAACAAAGGAGATGATCGTGGACTTCAGGAAACAGGAGAGGGAGCACCCCCCTATCCACATCGAGGGGACAGTAGTGGAGAGGGTGGAAAGTTTTAAGTTCCTCGGTGTACACATCACGGACAAACTGAATTGGTCCACCCGCAACAGCGCCTCTTCAACCTCAGGAGGCTGAAGAAATTCAGCTTGTCACCAAAATCACTCACAAACTTTTACAGATGCACTATCGAGAGCATCCTGTCGGGCTGTATCACCGCCTGGTACGGCAACTGCTCCGCCCACAACCGTAAGGCTCTCCAGAGGGTAGTGAGGACTGCACAGCGCATCACCGGGGGAAACCTACCTGCCCTCCAGGACACCTACACCACCCGATGTCACAGGAAGGCCAAAAAGATCATCAAGGACAACAACCACCCGAGCCACTGCCTGTTCACCCCGCTATCATCCAGAAGGCGAGGTCAGTACAGGTGCATCAAAGCTGGGACCGAGAGACTGAAAAACAGCTTCTACCTCAAGGCCATCAGACTGTTAAACAGCCATCACTAACATTGAGTGGCTGCTGCCAACATACTGACTTAAATCTCTAGCCACTTTAAACATAGGAATTGGATGTAACAAATGTATCACTAGCCACTTTAAACAATTTTGTATATAATGTTTACGTATCCGACATACTCATATCAAATGTATACACTGTACTATAAACCATCTACTGTATCTTGCCTATGCCGTTCGGCCATCGACCCAAATCTCTAGCCACTTTAATAATTATAACTGGATGAAATAATGTATCACTAGCCACTTTAAACAATGCCATTTATATAATGTTTACATATCCTACATTACTCATCTCATATGTGTATATATATATATACTGTACTCCATACCATCTACTGCATCTTGCCTATGCCGGTCAGCCATCGCTCATCCATATATTTATATGTACATACTCGTATTCATTCCTTTACTCTTGTGTGTATAAGGTAGTTGTTGTGAATTTGTTAGATTACTTGTTAGATACTACTGCATGGTCGGAACTAGAAGCACAAGCATTTCGCTACACTCGCATTAACATCTGCTAACCATGTGTATGTGACAAATAAAATTTGATTTGATTATATATTTTCATATCTGTCCAAAATATTTCACTATGAAAATAATCACAAAATATATGCTCTATAGTCTAATTTTCCAATTTACAAAGCTACATTCATTTTCTACATGAATTACATATTTAGAAATAAGACTATTACAAGGATAACATCTGTGAAGGATCTTACTAGAGACGTATCTTACTTTATTTGTTATTTATGTGAATTATTCCACCATTTCACATCAAATGAAGATGCCCATTTGGATTTTCAAGTCCAAACTATGAGTATGGTTGTATCTCCCCTGACGAGGGCTTGTTTTCAATACAGACTCCTTTAGTCATACTGTATTCCATATGAGGCCTCCAGACCTTATGAAAGTTGCCCAGTATACTCTTAATATTGTAATAAATCAAATCTAGTAATACATAACTTGACATTGTGGGAGTATAACCAACTTTCAAGTTAATGGCAATGCATTTCTTAGCCGCTCTAAATGCTTATTTACACTGTTTCTTCAGATAACAGTTTGCAGTATCAACATTTCCAAACAAACAAAAACAGGGAGAAGGGAGAATCTGTAGACACGCAGAGATAAAAGAACACACTCTTTGCCAGAATTAAGCCAGCCTTCACAAGACTATAACAAATCCAAATATGTCCCCTTTTGTGTTTTACACCTCCAGCAGAGGAATGATATTTGAGTGCATGTAATTCAGTTTCACTGGCATATCGTAGGTTCTATGGATGGTCTTAAACTACAGTAATGTATGTCTGAGATTATATGAACATGACTGGGCATTCAAACATACCTGTATCCAATCATCATCATCAATAGCTTCTACCAGGTTTTTTACATGTTTTGTGTCATCAGGAAAGGTTCCTATCAACCCTTGATACAGTTTGGAAATAAACTTTGGAGGTTTGTCAGACTGTTTTAAAATAGCATCTGGCTTGACCAGTGTTTGCTGCCCAGAGAGAATAAAGTGTTGTATCTGCAAAAATTCACCTCACCTCCATCACAGACTGGTCTTCCCTGTCTGCCTGACCCTGCTGAGACCCCTGTCACCATCATCAATAAGTATTGATTACCCATTTATAGGTCTCTGCCTGCAAATCATCCTTCAAGGTAGGCAATATCCAATAGACCTTGCTGCTAACAAAAAATAAACAATTTCAGTTTTGCATGTTATGTTGGCATTAATACGTGTCAAATATCAGTTTGAAAACAATGTAAAAAAATATATAATAATCATTGAGTTAATAAAGCCGCATACAAACATGGTCTCTTTTTTCCTTTTTTGAGTAAGGCAGCTCCAAAATGCTGGTGTTTCAGCCTAGCTCAGTGCTTTCTGTGGTGGTGGGGCAGCTAGGGGAAAATACAGAGGGTAGTGGTTGGTAATGTTCTTTAGTTCCACCATGATTGGCTCAGTGTTCTGTCACTCATGGGGACACTACATCACCGCAAAATCTACTGGGAGAGCTCGGAAATTCAAGCCCGTTGGGTGCTGACATAGAGTTACATTAGAAGTGCCCATCCAAGAAGGCTCAAGGTCTTTGGCCACAGATAAAATAACGTCAAATCACATTATATCTACCGTAGCCTTGATTGAACTGATCGTGTCTACATCATACTTTCAAAATCTTATCTAGCAAGCTAGCAGTTAGCATCATGAATCAAGTCAACAATCTACTGGCAAATCCTTTTCAATCCTTGTCATATGAAGAGAAATAATGAAGAGAAATTATGGATAAAATGCTTCGGTGCACAACATTACATAAGTTGGAAATCGCAAATTCAACAATGAGTGGTTTGGAAGAAATCCGTAGCTAACTGCAAGCATTGCAAAGCAATCACTAGCCTGCTATTCAGTGGAGTGGGTGTGTGGTCCAAGTCTGGGTTTAAGGGTCTCTTTTCCTAGCTTAAGAAGACCTCTCAAGCTCCGGCAGCAGAACTGACTGTTTTGGAGAGCCTGGCGTGCCCAAAGTAAAATGCCTCCCATTCAGGCTCAGAAAATGGGATATGCATATATTAGTACCATTGGATAGGAAACACTCTGAATTTTCCAAAACTGTCATCCATTTGTCTGTGAGTAAAATAGAATGCATATAGCAGGCGAAACCCAGAGGAATTTCTGTCCTGGAAAAAGTCATTTTGACACATTGCTCATTTTGGAACCCCTCCCTATTGAAAATGACTATATATAGGCATATGTTTGCAATCCAGGAAGCTTCCTTGTGATGTCACCAGCCTCTGGATGGTGTTTTCCTCCATTTTGGGTGAGTCATTCCAGAGAAAATCATTTTACCACGAGGACCCCTCGTGCGTTCTTTATGTGAACGTTTCATAATGCGCGTGCACGAAGTCACGGAGCGTCTGTTTTATCGTCGTTATTGATCAGTTTATATTCCGGCTGATTTATAATAGTAAATATACGTAAGAGTGTTTTTAAGGCTACATTTAAAACTATGTTTGATTGTTTTTGGACAAGTTTATAGGTATAATTTTAACGACTTTTAGCGCGGCGTTTCAACGGAGTAGTGGAAGCTGCGTTTCTGATTATAAAGTGCGGACCAAATGGAGGATTTATGGATAAAAGACGTTACTTTTTCTAACAAAGAACCATGGATTGTCTTCGTTGGACACTTAGGATGACCTCAGCATAAGTTCTTCAACAGGTAATTACTTTGTTTTCGCTGTGAAATGTGTTATGTGTGTGCCATGATGGCTAATCGATACATGGCTATTGGAAAATATGTGAGGTGATAGCCTCAAACAAATGAATGTGCTGCTTTCGCCGTAAAGCCTTTCTGAAAATCTGACAACGCTGTGATATTGCCAAGAAACAGAGCTTTTGATGAGTATGGAACACTTGTATATTGGTGCATGTCTAATAATTCAAATATCGAAATTTGAATTTGGCTCTGTAACTTTTCGCTGTGGGGCTGTCGTTTCTGATTATAACGCAGAACCAAATTGAGGATTTATGGATAAAAGACGTTACTTTTCTAACAAAAGAACCATGGATTGTCTTTGTTGGACACTTAGGATGACCTCAGCATAAGTTCTTCAACAGGTAATGGATTTGTTTTTGCTGTGAAATGTGTTATGTGTCTGCCATGATGGCTAATCGATACATGGCTATTGGAAAATATGTGAGGTGATAGCCTCAAACAAATGAATGTGCTGCTTTCGCCGTAAAGCCTTTCTGAAAATCTGACAACGCTGTGATATTGCCAAGAAACAGAGCTTTTGATGAGTATGGAACACTTGTATATTGGTGGATGTCTAATAATTCAAATATCGAAATTCAAATTTCGCGCTTTATTTTTCTACCTGGTAGTGACGGGATGAGCCCGCTAGGGACCCACTGGATACTGAGAGGTTATTAAGAAGATTAACATTCAACATTGGCCATGCTGTCAATGCAGCATGACTTCTGGCGCATTCAAAACAACTGGAAACTCGGAACTGGGAAACCTCAGACTTCAGTGAGTTCAAGATAACTGGGAACTCTGAAAAAATGTTGCTCTCACTGGGAAAATACGTTTTAAACGGTCATCCAACTCGGAATTGCAAATCGGGGACTCAGGCCTCTTTCTAGAGCTCCGACCTAAAAATAACTGACGTCATGACTCAACCTTGTTTTCCATGGTCCCAGTTGTCTTGAAAGCACCATAAATCTAGAGAATGCCAGACTTTGATGACAAAGTTTGATGACAAAATCTGCCCACAAAGAACTGCCACACCACCTTCCTGTTCAAGTGAGCAAAGCACAACAAGGTGAGTCCAAAAATGTATTGTATGCTGCTGCATAAATTATGTAATATGCCAGGGAGATATATATACCATAGCTAAGAAAGTACTACTAAGTGTATGTTGGGCTACTAACAGTAAGCTGTTAGTAGCCCATGTGCCTCACCCTAATAATTTGGTCCCCTTTCCCCTCAAAACTTAGACTACTGTTCTGACTTGGTGGTGCACATCTAGCCTACAGCCTGTTGTATTTTTAATTATTTATTTTATTTAACCTTTACTTAACTAAGCAAGTCAGTTTAGAACAAATTCTTATTTACAATGATGGCCTACACCAGCCAAACCCAGACAACGCTGAGCCAATTGTGCGCCACCCTATGGGACGCCCAATCACGGCCAGTCGTGGAACAGCCTGGATTCGAACCAGGGTGTCTGTAGTGCCACTGCGCCACTCAGGAGTTTTAGAGTAATGTCGTCATCGAATATTGTAAGAGCTTTATTTATCCTACGGTTCTGACTTGGTGTACAGGGAGAATACTGTAAGAAAGGCCCATGTACTGCATTATGTTACTGTACATTTCAAAAGTGCTGAACACTACGTCCGTCCTAGCTCACTCTTTAATGTCTTAATCGAAATTATGGATTGCCTCTTATCTGCTCGTTGTCCCCTTATACCATAGACAGATAAGGCTCAGCTGATAGCCACGTGTATGTAGGCCCTAACAGTTTGTGGGCACCGCTTGTCACCGTTATAGTGCAATTAATGTATTGTTTATTGTTGTGTTCTATAGTGGCTTTGCTGGCATGCAAAATCTTTTGGGGGAGTTTACCCCACCAAGATTTACATGCAAAAATCGCCACTGCTGCTTCCAGTTCAGTAGCCATACCAGGTGTGCGTGTGGTCTCAATTAAATAAAGTAAGCTATAGCCTATGCATAGGTGGAGAAGCACGGGGCAGTTATCTTTCCAAGGAAATGTACTTACTAAATAGGCCTATTATTAGGCTATAGTTTACTACATTGCCTAGAAAATAGGCCTAAATATTGATCACCCATATTTCTCCGTCTGAAAGTCTTCCCACTCCTAAAAGGTAGGCTATAAAATAGCTCAAGAGAAAGTGCAAATATTTCCAACTCTGCTCTCTCCAACTACATCTAGCATATTGGCGGATATAGCCCAGTAATACAATGTAAGGGCCATGTGAGAACCTCTGGTAATTTAACCTATTTGTGCATTTGACATTGTCTATAGGTGCGCAAAATTGCTGGGACCATGGCTTGCAAGTGAGATGCGTCACATACGCTTAAAATAACATTGAAGGACTGCGGTTGGGGTTTGGGACCAGTTCTTGTAGTAACGGGAGTCGAACAGATGCCAGCAGGTGCAGGCGGGAACGGGAAGAAGAAATCGGTCACGCAGACCTCTACTGTGCACCATGACAGTGAAGCCTGTAATGTTAAAGCTGTTTATTACTGTGCCCGTGTGAAAAGTAGAGAATTAGCTAGGGAAACTGGCAAGATCTACAATGTTACATTGCCATCCATACTGACTAATAAAACTCACATTGCACTGAAAATATCAATATCAGAATATCAATAGTCAATCGTTTGGCCCATGGTTTCATCGTTTGATTCAGGTCTAGTGTGATTAACGCAAAAAGAAAAGCTAACGTTAGCCAACTTTTGGCCAGCTCTCTCAAACGGTACATTAACTGGCGAAACCCATCAAATTTCATTTACTATTGAAACGGGACAAAACAAAGGCTACAAAACATTTCCATACAAACAACAGCTGTTAGATAGTAATAATAGCAACCTCATATTGCTATCTGACAGATAGCTAGAGGCTAGAGCTGACCTGGCTGCGGTAGCTAAGTTACTACTAGCTAGCGTAGCTTATTCATTCTCCTCCGTCAAAACTTGATGAAACATTAGCTAACGTTGCATGTCAGTTACAATACTAGCTCAGCACTGTGAATAAACATTCGTTTAATACTTGCACCTTCCCTGAACACAAATGCCTGCCTCCCCAGATAAAAGTTATAACACCTGCATACTTATGTTATTGACTCTTAGGGTTAAGTCTCTGAGATTATCAAGCAAACATACACAATATAAATGTTGAGCTCAATTTATTGAATCATTTTGTAATATTGGTTTTTATTGAATCATTTTTTATTTACAGACCATGATATATTTATTCTGATATTTAAAAGTTATAATTTTAAGGAAGCCAGACATTCACATAATTTAGTTAAGCATTCACATGTGAATAATAAAACGATGATGAGTGGTAAGTCCAAATATTCCTCAGAACACTTAAAAACAGACAGAAGACGAAGAGTTCCCTTAAATAAAATACCAAATTGACACACATGTTATTTTATTATATTAGATATCTAGAGGTTTTTCCATGTACACACATCACATTCAATAATTTACCCACAAATAAAACTGCAACATCATGATTGGTGACAAGCAGAGCTTTTTAAACATTTAAAACCAAACATCCTGTACTAAGAGCCTTAGAGTTCCCATAGTCACTGACCAGCAGGTTTACTAACCTACTCCTGTCTCATTGGAATACATTACATTCTGACAGTCTGACAGACACAACTTGCTAATAGGAAGGAGCAGGTTTATGGAAAGCTTTGTAGAGCGATGGAATGGAATCAGTAGTCAGTACTGCTGTCACTCCCTTTGTTACAGTGGTACTTCTTTTACAACCAGTATCACCTCAAAGATACTGTAGCTACCATCAGTATTACTTTTACTTTAAGTCAGCACATTCAGACTTGTACTCAGAGAGCCCAATAACTACCACTCCGTTCCAGTTTGTGTCAGTTAATTCCAGATTATTTTAGAGTACCGGTATCTCAAATGTAGAATATCCTATATAGACATGGAGTGTTCAGACTCAACCAAGTAAAGTGCACAATTCAACATTCAAAAGAACATCTCAAATGATTGCCATTTAGCTGGCATATGCCTATAATACAACATCGCTTTCAGTGGTTGTGGCCATTCTAAAACATTCAATTTCTATATTTCCAGTTCTCATTTCCTCAGCATTCTAAGCTCTAGAACCTTGGTGGAAATCTAACTCTCCATGGAGTCCAGGAACTCTCCCTCAGTGATGTGCTCCAGTCGCTTCAGGACTTGGTGGGCGCTGGCTGTGGGGTAGTCTACCACAGGGTAGTCTTCAGGGCTGCTGGGTGATGTGCCCTGGAAGGAACAGCAGAGTGTACGGAGGAAGGGAACCAGCTGGGTGATGGAGGAGAGAGAGCGACGGGTAAGGAGGGGGAACTCCAGACGCTCCGTAGACGACTCGTCACTCAGCGCCTGGAATTACAGGACATGACATCAACAGAATGGGATGAGCAGATCGCACGATTGAGTCATGTTATCATGGTGACTATAAGGGCATGAGTTCTCCTGCTCTATAGTGGTGTTTGCGTTCTCTTACCCCGTAGCGTTGGTGTAGAGCCTCTAGTACTTTGACAACATGGGGTTTGCACTCCTGCTCTACCTCAAGGAGACCATTCTCTGGGCCACTGTAGCGACTCATATCCACCTCTGGAACAAAGGCCCAGCGATACCTTGACACACACACACACCCACACACACATGAGCAGAGAACATTTAATTGTAATCATGTAAGCACAGCCTATATAGATGCTAAGCTAATATTAAGCAGGGTGAGGCTCTCACATCTGAAAGAGGGGCATCTTCTCTGGGGGGAAGGCCAGGGCGGTGTCCAAGAACTTGCAGGCAGACATGTACATGTCCAACTCTGGCTGGGGGAATGTCAATGGCCCATTCCCCATGGACCCACGTATCACTTTAGTCAACCTGACAGAGAGAGGAAAAGAGGGAGAACAAAGAAAAGGGCATTAGACAACATACTGAAACATGGTTGTAATAGTCACATGAGAGACTGTCTCATACATATTAGATAGATGGACAAATACATTGATGTGTCTACAGTAGACTGAGTGATCATGGACTCACTTTGACACCTCTTTTTCTTCCGACAAGGCTTTCTCCAGACGAACAAATGTGTGAATCTGACAAACAAAGATCAAAGACACCATTAGAAGACAGGACTGGACAAACACTACCAAAGACTTTCTTTTGACATGCCACCTCCCTGCTGAAAACAATGTACGTAGCTACAGTGTATACATGCATTCAAATTAGAAAATTAGGGCTGTGACGATATTTTCCATGGCAAAAAAGAAAACACGAAGCAGACAAAACTCTTTGATCGTTTAAAATATTGTGTGATATAGCTTGGAAGATAAGCAAATGTGAATGAATGACAACATAATGATGTTTGTTTCAAACACTAGGGCTGTTTTCCTAAAGGAGTTAAATGCGCTTCGTGATTTGTTTCCTTGCCATGATATACTAATTAGTATCTTGATACTGGTTCCTTCCAGCCCTACAGGCAATCAACAGTGACAGGAAGTGATGTCATCAGGGTGGGGGTTGTTCCTCACCAGTTCTGTGACCATAATTGGCCAGAGGGAGGTGAGGTGCTGTGGGGAGATCCGCAGCATAAGAACACGGAACGTCAGAAACATCTGGGCAGAAACGGAGGGCGTCTGACCAATACGCAGAGCCTCTGTCAGCCGCTCTGAGGGGAGGAGGAGGAGGAGGAGAGAGGATAGGATACCCGCATTACATTATACTGTATATTAATAATTAATATTGGCCTTATAAAATTTTAATGTCACACACATTCTCATTATCTATCAAATGTGATGGTCTACACCAGTATTTCTCAATCCTGGTTCTGGGGACCCAAATGGGTGCACATTTAGTTTTTGCCCTAGCGCTCACACACTTCATTTAACTAATCATGTCATCATCAATCAGGCGTGTGAGTGCTAAGGCAAAAACAAAACAAAGAAACACATACATGGGTGCACCCATTTGGGTCCCCAGGAATGAGAAACTGGTCTACACACCGTCAATACACACAAAGAAATTCCTAAATACACAGAAACACAAAAAGTATACCCACCTTGGATGAGGGGCAGGTAGAGGTGGTACTGGTCTAACTCTCCACTGAACATGGCAAAGGCCTGACGCTTCAGTAACATGGGCTTCTGCTCTGCAGTGGGGAACAGCTTCAGAGAACTGCTCTGCATGCCTGCAATACACACACACACACAGAGTTAACACACGTACAAATGCACGCACACGGATGTACACACACACCTACTCTACTTACTCATGAGATCTTTGAACATGGTCTTCTCATGGGTCAGCAGGTGGTCGATGATGGACCTCCAGCTAAAGAAACAGAGGTCAAGAGAGGTCAAACACAGTCATTTTCTTTTAACAATTTATTTGATAATATGGATTTGTCAATATTTACATGGCATGCACACACTCAAACACAATCTTACTGGGGGGCACAAGAGACATCCATGGTGAAGAACAGGGGATCCATGTAGAGTTCGAAGGCCTCTTTTTTCCAGGCCCTCTTGGTGTAGGCATACCCACTCAGATTGCTCAGGAGCTGGGCACCTGCACCGAAACTGGGCATGTTGTAGGCACTGTGGTTCTTCAGGTAGGGGAAGACGTAGTACATGAGGCGAGAGATGAGAGGGACTGCTTTCTCCTTCTCATCACTACGATACACCATGTCCAGAAGAGGGGCTAGAACCTGCAGAGGAGGAGGGTCTGTCAGAAATAGAAACACATACATAGGCATGAGAGAAATAGGTGCACAGATCCACACACGGACACACTTACCTCTGCCAATAGCGCTAGGGCTTGTACACTGTACACAGAGGGGGCTGAGGAAGACACCATAGTGCTGGCCTGAGCTTCAGAGTCTGGAGAAACGAAGAAAAGAAGGAGATGGGAACAGAAGGGAGTTGTTACTCATGAATATGTATGACTTTCTTCTCCAGTGCCTGCCCTGGGGGCCGACCCAAGGCTTAACCTCAGGGTAGCAGGAAGTATCTCCATCTCATCCTTCAGACCACATCCTGGGTGCACTGCTCCCAGTGACGCAGCAGGGCACTTAGTTCCACTACTGGGGACCGGTTGACATGGGTAACACCAGAGGAGAGGCACTTTTGTGAGAAGAGTGTCCTCCTTCCTCACTGGACCACTACACTGGGGGACATACTGTCGTGAGGAAGTGCTTTGTTTCCATGGTTACAGTATAAGTCTGTGGTCTCTCTCAGTCCACTCTAATGTAGACCTGAAGAGAGCGGAAGAGATGGAGAGGAGAAGAGACTGTTGGTCGAGGTGGGCCCTCTTGCTTTTCTCAACTAATGATGTGGAACGTGCATTAGGTGCTGGGGTTTGGTTGCCATGGTTACTGAGGAGCATGCCATGAGGGTTAAGGAAAGGGGTGTCAAACTCATTCCATGGAGGGTTTAGTGTCTGCGGATTTTTGGTATTTCCTTTCAATTAAGACCTAAATAACCAGGTGTGGGGAGTTATTTACTAATTACTGACCTTAATTCATCAATCAAGTACAAGTGAGGAGTGAAAACCTGCAGACCAGCGCTTCCCAAACTCAGTCCTCGGGACCCCAAGGGGTGCATGCTTTGTTTTTTGCCCTAACACTAGACAACTAATTCAAACCATCAAAGCTTGATGATTAGTTGATTACTTGAATCATCTGTGTAGTGCTAGGACAAAACCCCAAATGTGCAACCCTTGGGGTCCTGAGGACCGAGTTTGGGAAACCCTGCTGCGGACACTAGGCACTCCGTGGAATGAGTTTGACACGTGGTTAAGGAGGTTAGCAGCTTTGACCCATTTTAAAGCCCAATGTACACCTTCCACTTCAAAATAACGTCAATTGAACAACCCGCAGCTCCTTGGAAAAGTGTCCTGGAAAAGTGCAGACATGGACACGGACAGGAGTGGACGTTCGATATTGCATTTTTAGAGCAGACCTTGCATATGGTGCGGAAGCACAAGGTGTAAATTAGGCTTCAGTCTGTTCCTGATAGAAGCCAGGGATGTCTCCAGGAGTGTGTGTGTGTTTGGTTACCATAGAGGTCCAGGTCCAGTTTGTCGGATGGCTCCTCGGTCTCAGGACACACCTGTGGCTGGTTCTTGACCTCCAGGTTGCGGCTGAGCCAGCAGGTCTGCTCCAGAGAAGACCCCGCCACCCCGCCCACCGCCTCCAGGATCTTCTGGGTCACCTCCTACAGGACATCACCATGGTAACCATCATTATCATGCATCTCACACTGTACCCTCTCTCAATCTCACACTAAAGCTTAATTTAGGCCTTTCGTTTTAATGAAACGTCCGTTCCCGTCCACACATTTTGGTGTGGACATGGGCGGACAGGAGCGGACGTTCGATATTGCATCATTTCATTCAAGCGGACCTAGTGGATGGCGTGGAAGAGGAAGGTGTACATTAAGCTACAGCTAGGGTTGTGCTACTGTGCTCCATGTCTTACCTGCATGTCTCTAGTGTCCTTCTTATTGTCCAGGTTGGAGAGTCGGTTTACAAAGTCATTGAGGATACTGTAGTAGGAGAGGAGAAAGATGTCTGTACAACTATGGATTGGTAGACTAGAGTGCAATAATATCTTGTTGATTCTGATACAGTATCAAACCAAAGCATGTCTATTGATGTGGGATGTACTACTGATGTTTGGAAATAACATTTACATTGTTTCAAACAGAGTGTGTTATGCTGAGAACAATGTCTACAGTAATAAAATCAGTATGACCACAGATGTATGCACGCATGACTGCAAGTTGAGTTATTTGTGAATTGAGTGATGTAATTTCCTGTCACAGCTTGTGGACTTGTTTACGTGCTGCTGTGCGTTTTTGTTGCTAGCGTTACTTTGCTACCTGCCAACGTTACGTTTTTTTTATTACCGTTTTATATTTTAATTTTTTCCCCCTCGCTCAACTTTTTTCATTCAATTTTTTCACCCCGGACACTTTATCTGGACATGGTTCTACAGGACCTCCACCAGTCGAAGCTAAGTAGTAACATTAACATTATGCCTTCTAATTGCAGTCGCTGTACTCATAATATACAGGAGAACAATCGCCTTATGGTGAGGATAGCCGTGCTGCAAGCCCAGCTTCAGACGAATCGTTAGGCAAGGGTAATTTAAGTGAAGGAAAGGATGAAACAGCATCTGTGCCACCAATAAGTACAGATATATAGTATAAAGTAGTATAAATCCCCTCGCACAGTCCCCGCAGCCGGACAATTTTCTCATATCTTCTGGAAGGAAATGCTGTAGGAATGCTCAACCTGTGTCGCATGTTCAGCCGACAGAAACTTTCAACAGGTTCTTCCCATTAAGCAACGAGTCGGAGTCAGAGGCCGAGCCTTCTCTTGTCTCTCCTCCACCTGTTACGGTGTCTGAGACGCCGAAGCCTCCCACCATTAGCTCTGACAAATTGAAAACCCTAGTCATTGGTGACTACATTACCCTCAGTATTAAACTTAAAAATAATCATCCAGCGATCATACACTGTTTACCAGGGGGCAGGGCTACCGACGTCAAGGCTAATCTGAAGATGGTGCTGCCTAAGGCTAAAACTGGTGAGTGTAGAGTATAGGGATATTGTTATTCACGTCGGCACCAACGATGTTAGGATGAAACAGTCAGAGGTCACCAAGCGCAACATAGCTTCAGCGTGTAAATCAGCTAGAAAGATGTGTCGGCATCAAGTAATTGTCTCTGGCCCCCTCCCAGTTAGGGGGAGTGATGAGCTCTACAGCAGTCTCAACTCAATCGCTGGTTGAAAACTGTTTTCTGCCCCTCCCAAAATATATAATTTGTAGATAATTGGCCCTCTTTCTGGGACTCACCTACAAACAGGACTCCATCCTAGCTGGATGGGTGCTCTCATATTATCTTTAAACATAGGCAGGGCTCTAACTCCTCTAGCTCCACAATGAGATAGGGTGTAGGCCAGGCAGCAGGCTGTTATCCATCCTGCCAGCTTAGGAGTCTGCCACTAGCACAGTTAGTGTAGTCAGCTCAGCTATCCCCATTGAGACCGTGTCTGTGCCTCAACCTAGGTTGGGCAAAACTAAACATGGCGGTGTTCGCCTTAGCAATCTCACTGGAATAAAGACCTCCTCCATTCCTGTCATTATTGAAATTGTGAAATCTCACATCTCAAAATAGGGCTACTTAATGTTAGATCCCTCACTTCAAAGGCAGTTATAGTCAATGAACTAATCACTGATCATAATCTTGATGTGATTGGCCTGACTAACATTTTTTAAATTTATTTTATTTCACCTTTATTTAACCAGATAGGCAAGTTGAGAACAAGTTCTCATTTACAACTTCCACCTGGCCAAGATGAAGCAAAGCAGTTCGACACATACAACAGAGTTACACATGGAGTAAAACAAACAGAATTTTCAATAATACAATAGAAAAACAAATCTATATACAAAGAGTGCAAATGAGGTAGGATAAGGAAGGTAAGGCAATAAATAGGCCATGGTGGCAAAGTAATTACAATATAGCATTTAAACACTGGCATGGTAGATGTGCAGTAGATGAATGTGCAATGTAGAAAAACTGGGGTGCAAAGGAACAAGATAAATAAATAAATACGGTAGGGGATGAGGTAGTTGGTAGGGCTATTTACAGATGGGCTATATACAGGTGCAGGGGTCTGTGAGCTGCTCTGACAGCTGGTGCTTAAAGCTGGTGAGGGAGATAATTGTCTCCAGTTTCAGAGATGTTTGTAGTTCGTTCCAGTCATTGGCAGCAGAGAACTGGAATGAAAGTCGGCCAAAGGAGGAATTGGCTTTTGGGGTGACCAGTGAGATATACCTGCTGGAGCGCGTACTACGGGTGGGTGCTGCTATGGTGACCAGCGAGCTGAGATAAGGATGTGGCTTAAGCCTGATAAATTTACTGTGTTAAATGAGGCCTCTCCTCCTGGTTACACTAGTGAACATATCCCCCGCGCATTCCGCAAAGGCGGAGGTGTTGCTAACATTTACGATTGCAAATTTCAATTTACAAAAAATAAAATGACTGCGTTTTCATCTTTTGAGCTTCTAGTCATGAAATCTATGCAGCCTACTCAATCACGTTTATACCAATCGTCTACCGCAGGAGCCTCGGTCTGACTCTGATGCCACGGTGCCAGAACCGGCTGGTACCCCAATACACACTGAAAAGGGAAAAGGTTAGAGGAGGAGTGGCGGAGTGGCGGAGCGAGTTCTGCGCCATCTCTGCCCAGGGCACGAACACCGCCCACTCCCCCGGCCGGTCCTGGCAATAGGACCGCAGAAACCTGCCCACATCCTGGTTCACTCTTTCCACCTGCCCATTACTCTCGGGGTGGAAACCCGAGGTAAGGCTGATAGAGACCCCCAGAAGTTCCATGAACGCCCTCCAGACTCTCGAAGTGAACTGGGAACCCCGATCAGACACTATATCCTCAGGCACCCCGTAGTGCCGGAAGACGTGAGTAAACAGGGCCTCCGCAGTTTGTAGGGCCGTAGGAAGAACGGGCATAGGGATGAGACGACAGGACTTAGAGAAACGATCCACAACGACCAGGATCGTGGTGTATCCCTGTGAGCGAGGAAGATCCGTAAGAAAATCCACCGACAAGTGTGACCAAGGCCGTTGTGGAACGGGTAAGCGATGTAGCTTACCTCTGGGCAGGTGTCTAGGAGCCTTACACTGAGGGCACACCAAGCAGGAGGAAACATAAACCCTCACATCCCGAGCCAGGGTGGGCCACCAGTACTTCCCTGTCAGACAGCGCACTGTCCGCCCGATCCCTGGATGACCAGAGGAGGGTGATGTGTGGGCCCAATAGATCACGGACAACAGACGGAACGTACTGACGACCGACGGGACACTGAGGTGGAGCGGGCTCTGTACGCAACGCCTGCTCTATGTCCGTGTCCAGCTCCCACACGACCGGCGCTACCAGGCAGGAAGCCGGGATAATGGTAGTCTGATACATGGGCATACAGTTGGGACAGTGCGTCTGCCTTTACATTCCGGGAACCTGGTCTTTAAAACAGGGTAAACACAAAACGGGTAAAGAACATGGGCCACCTTGCCTGACGAGGATTCAGTCTCCTAGTTGCCCGGATGTACTCCAGGTTGCGGTAGTCAGTCCAGATGAGGAAAGGGTGTTTAGCCCCCTCAAACCAATGTCTCCACGCCTTCAAAGCCTTAACCACAGCCAACAACTCCCGGTCCCCCACATCATAGTTCCGCTGCGCCGGGCTGAGCTTCTTCGAGAAGAAAGCACAGGGGCGGAGCTTCGCTGAGAGAGAACGGCTCCGATCCCAGCCTTGGACGCGTCCACCTCCACTATGAGGGATCCGGATGGAGATCCGGATGGGCCAGCAAGCCAAAGAGGGATCCGGATGGGCCAGCAAGTGAGCCGAGGTAAACAGAGCTCTTAGGTGCCCAAAAGCCCTGCCCGCCTCAACCGACCACTGCAGACGTACAGGACCCCCCTTCAGCAGTGAGGTAATGGGAGCAGCCACCTGTACAAAACCCAGGATAAATCTCCGGTAGTAATTGGCATACCCTAAAAATCGGCCAATTACGCATGGCTGCAATGCGATCACTCTCCATTTCCACCCCTGATGTGGAAATGCGATACCCTAGGAAGGAGATTGCCTGCTGAAAGAACAGGCATTTCTCAGCCTTGACGTACAGGTCATGCTCCAACAGTCGTCCAAGTACCCTGTGCACCAAGGACACATGCTCGGCGCGTGTAGCGGTGTATATCAGAATGTCATCGATATACACCACTACACCCTGCCCGTGCAGGTCCCTGAAAATCTTGTCTACAAAGGATTGGAAGACTGATGGAGCATTCATCAACCGATACGGCATGACGAGGTATTCATAATGACCCGAGGTGGTACTAAACGCTGTTTTCCACTCGTCTCCCTCCCGGATACGCACCAGGTTGTACGCACTCCTGAGATGCAGTTTAGTGAAGAAGAGCACCACGTGCATTGACTCAATCGCAGTGGCGATAAGAGGTAGAGGGTAGCTGTACCTCACCGTGATTTGATTGAGACCTCTATAGTCAATGCATGGGCGCAGACCTCCATCCTTCTTCTTCACAAAAAAGAAACTTGAGGAGGCAGATGAAGTGGAGGGCCGAATGTACCCCTGCCCCAGGGATTCAGAGACATATGTTTCCGTAGCCGCCGTCTCCTCTTGCGACAGGGGATACACGTGACTTCTGGGAAGTGCAGCGTCTACCAGGAGATTTATCGCACAATCCCCCCGTCGATGGGGTGGTAATTGAGTTGCCTTCCTTTTACAGAAGGCGAAAGCCAAATCGGCATATTCTGGGGGGATGTGCACGGTGGAGACCTGGTCTGGACTTTCCACTGTGGTAGCACCAACGGAAATTCCTACACACCTCCCCGAGCACTCTTGCGACCACCCCGTGAAAGCCCTCTGTTGCCAGGAAATGGTGGGGTTATGACGGGCCAACCAAGGAAGGCCTAGTACCACAGGAAACACAGGAGAATCAATGAGAAAGAGACTGATTCTCTCCTCATGACCCCCCTGCGTCTCCATGAACAGAGAGATGGTGGCCTCCTTGATTAGCCCGGACCCTAATGGCCGACTATCCAGAGCGTGAAACGGGAAAGGTCTAACCACAGGTACAGTGAGGGAAAAAGGTTTTGATCCCCTGCTGATTTTGTACATTTGCGCACTGACAAAGAAATGATCAGTCTATAATTTTAATGGTAGGGTTATTTGAACAGTGAGAGACAGAATAACAACAAAAAAATCCAGAAAAACGCAAGTGAAAAATGTTATAAATTGATTTGCATTTTAATGATGGAAATAAGTATTTGACCCCCTCTCAATCAGAAAGATTTCTTGCTCCCAGGTGTCTTTTATACAGGTAACGAGCTGAGATTAGGAGCTCACTCTTAAAGGGAGTACTCCTAATATCAGTTTGTTACCTGTATAAAAGACACCTGTCCACAGAAGCAATCAATCAATCAGATTCCAAACTTTCCACCATGGCCAAGATCAAAGAGCTCTCCAAGGATGTCAAGGACAAGATTGTAGACCTACACAAGGCTGGAATGTGCTACAAGACCATCGCCAAGCAGCTTGGTGAGAAGGTGACAACAGTTGGTACGATTATTCGCAAATGGAAGAAACACAAAAGAACTGTCAATCTCCCTCGGCCTGGGGCTTCATTCAAGATCTCACCTCGTGGAGTTGCAATAATCATGAGAACGGTGAGGAATCAGCCCAGAACTACACGGGAGGATCTTGTCAATGATCTCAAGGCAGCTGGGACCATAGTCACCAAGAAAATAATTGGTAACACACTACGCTGTGAAGGACTGAAATCCGGCAGCGCCCGCAAGGTCCCCCTGCTCAAGAAAGCACATATACATGCCTGTCTGAAGTTTGCCGATGAACATCTGAATGATTCAGAGGACAACTGGGTGAAAGTGTTGTGGTCAGATGAGACCAAAATGGAGCTCTTTGGCATCAACTCAACTCGCCGTGTTTGGAGGAGGAGGAATGCTGCCTATGACCCCAAGAACACCATCCCCACCGTCAAACATGGAGGTAGAAACATTATGCTTTGGGGGTGTTTTTCTGCTAAGGGGACAGGACAACTTCACCGCATTAAAGGGACGATGGACGGGGCCATGCACTGTCAAATCTTGGGTGAGAACCTCCTTCCCTCAGCCAGGGCATTGAAAATGGGTCGTGGATGGGTATTCCAGCATGACAATGACCCAAAACACACGGCCAAGGCAACAAAGGAGTGGCTCAAGAAGAAGCACATTAAGGTCCTGGAGTGGCCTAGCCAGTTTCCAGACCTTAATCCCATAGAAAATCTGTGGAGAGAGCTGAAGGTTCGAGTTGCCAAACGTCAGCCTCGAAACCTTAATGTCTTGGAGAAGATCTGCAAAGAGGAGTGGGACAAAATCCCTCCTGAGATGTGTGCAAACCTGGTGGCCAACTACAAGAAACGTCTGACCTCTCAACAAGGGTTTTGCCACCAAGTACTATGCCATGTTTTGCAGAGGGGTCAAATACTTATTTCCCTCATTAAAATGCAAATCAATGTATAACATTTTTCACGTGTTTTTCTGTCTCTCACTGTTCAAATAAACCTACTATTAAAATGATAGACTGATCATTTCGTTGTCAGTGGGCAAACGTACAAAATCAGCAGGGGATCAAATACTTTTTTCCCTCACTGTATAATGAGGATCCCTAAACTAAGGGCTAACGCTCTGTCGATAGAATTCCCAGCTGCGCCTGAATCGACTAGCGCCTTATACTGAGAATGCAGGGAAACAAACAGGTGAACAACAGAGGACTCTGGATGAGAGTGGTGCATACTCACCTGGGGTGACGCCAGAGTGCCCTGCCTGCTGCCTCGATTCCCAGAAGGACCAACCCGGCACCGACCAGCAGTGTGTCCTCTGCGGCCACAGATTGTGCACGTGAAGGCCCCTCCTCCAGCCTCCCTACGAGCAGCCCCTCCCAACTCCATGGGCACCGGAGCGGGAGTACTGGGAGATGGAACCGACAGAGCCCCCTCAGTACGTCCACGGGTAACCAGCAGGTTATCCAACCGGATGGACAGATCCATTAGTTGGTCAAAGTTGATGGTGGCATCCCTGCAGGCCAACTCCCATCGGACGTCCTCGCGCAGGCTGCATAGATACTGGTCGATGAGGGCCCTGTCGTTCCATCCGGCTCCGGCGGCCAAAGTCCGGAACTCCAGTGCGAACTTCTGTGCGCTCCTCGTCCCCTGCCTCAATTGAAAAAGTCGTTCCCCCGCAGCTCTACCTTCGGGCGGATGGTCAAAGACGGCCCGGAAGCGATGGGTGAACTCCTCAAAGTGGTCCAACACTGCGTCGTCCTCTCCCCACACGGCATTGGCCCACTCCAGAGCTCTCCTTGAGAGGCAGGAGACGAGGGCGGAGACTCTCTCCCTTCCTGAGGGAGCTGGGTGAACAGTAGCCAAGTATAGGTCCAGTTGTAAGAGGAACCCCTGGCACTGTGCGGCCGTCCCATCATACTCCCTGGGAAGGGAGAGACGCATCCCACTGGAGCTGGATCCGGACGGGACGGGTAGGCGCTGGAGAGACTTCCTGTCTCTCTCAGCGGTCCATGTTCTGGACAATGCGATCCATCATGGCACCGAGTGTAATATAGCCGAGTGTTCCTGGACACGTTCCTCGACTCCTCTGACCGGGGTACCTGCTCCTGCTGACTCCATTGCGGGTGTGTGATTCTGTCA
This sequence comes from Brachymystax lenok tsinlingensis, assembly GCA_030435695.1. Lineage (NCBI taxonomy): Eukaryota > Metazoa > Chordata > Actinopteri > Salmoniformes > Salmonidae > Brachymystax > Brachymystax lenok. Next base: position 16,899,770 of record CM059781.1, read on the forward strand.
GGCTCTTGTGTAGCTGGTGCATAAAGTCAGGCGTAGGAGAACAGTACTGAGTGAGCAAAAACCTTTACTCAAACACGCGAAACGCATAAATACAATTAAACATGCCAAACGGTAAACAGGCAATGCATAATAATAAATGCACCAGCCGGAAAGAAACGGCTTAACAATAAACAATCACACACAAGGACATGGGGGGAAAACAGAGGGTTAAATACACAACAGATAATGATGGGGAATGCAAACCAGGTGTGTGAAAAACAAGACAAATGGAAAATGAAAAGTAGATCGGTGATGATTAAAAGACCGGTGATGTCGACCGCCGAATGCCGCCCGAACGAGGAGGAGAACCGATTTCAGTCGAAGTCGTGACACTCCTTGGTATACAGAAAATACCCGAGCCCTGAAGCAAGCTTCCAGAAAATTGGAACAGAAATGGCGCGACACAAAACTGGAAGTCTTCCGACTAGCTTGGAAAGACAGTACCGTGCAGTATCAAAAAGCCCTCACTGCTGCTCGATCATCCTATTTTTCCATCTTAAAATGTATTTTTGATACTGTCGCAAAGCTAACTAAAAAGCAGCATTCCCCAAGAGAGGATGGCTTTCACTTCAGCAGTGATAAATTCATGAACTTCTTTGACGAAAAGATCATGATCATTAGAAAGCAAATTACGGACTCCTCTTTAAATCTGCGTATTTCTCCAAAGCTCAGTTGTCCTGAGTCTGCACAACACTGCCAGGACCTAGGATCAAGGGAGACACTCAAGTTCTATAATACTATATCTCTTGACACATTGATGAAAATAGTCATTGCCTCTAAACCTTCAAGCTTCATACTGGACCCTAATTCCAACTAAACTACTGAGCGAGCTGCTTCCTGTGCTTGGCCCTCCTATGTTGAACATAATAAACGCCTCCCTATCCACCAGATGTGTACCAAACTCACTAAAAGTGGCAGTAATAAAGCCTCTCTTGAAAAAGACAAACCTTGACCCAGAAAACAAAAATCGGCCTATATCAAATCTCCTATTCCTCTCAAACATTTTAGAAAAAGCTGTTTCCCAGAAACTCACTGCCTTCCTGAAGACAAATAATGTATACGTACACTTCAGTCTGGTTTTAGACCCCATCATAGCACTGAGACCGCACTCTTGAAGGTGGTAAATTACCTTTTAATGGTGTCAGACCAGACCATCTATCTGTCCTCGTGCTCCTATACCTTAGTGCTGCTTTGAATACCATCGATCACCACATTCTTTTGGAGAGATTGGAAACCCAAATTGGTCTACATGGACAAGTTCTGGCCTGGTTTAGATCAATAGGACCACTATTGTTTTCACTATATATTTTACCTCTTGGTGATGTCATTCGGAAACATAATGTTGACTTTCACTGCTATGCGGACGATACACAGCTGTACATTTCTATAAAACATGGTGAAGCCCCAAAATTGCCCTCCCTGGAAGCTTGTTTCAGACATAAGGAAGTGGATGGCGGAAAATGTTTTACTTTTAAACTTGGACAAAACAGAGATGCTAGTTTTAGGTCCCAAGTAACAAAGAGATCTTCTGACAATTAATCTTGATGGTTGTACAGTCGTCTCAAATAAAACTGTGAAGGACCTTGGCGTTACTCTGGACCCTGATCTCTCTTTTGACGAACATATCAAGACTATTTCAAGGACCGCTTTTTTCCATCTACATAACATTGCAAAAACCTGAAACTTTGTCCAAAGATTATGCAGAAAAATTAATGCATGCTTTTTCACTTCTAGATTAGACTACTGCAATGCTCTACTTTCCGGCTACCCGGATAAAGTACTAAATAAACTTCAGTTAGTGCTAAACACGGCTGCTAGAATCTTGACTAGAACCAAAACATTTGATCAGGTGGCAAAAATAACCATCATCGGGACAGTGCACAGATAATTTCTGTGAGCGCTGGTGTGCCATCCTGAACAAATGCTCTATTGATTTAATGACAATTGTTGACCAGTTGAAAAAGGATTTTATTGAAATGGATAACACGATTAAAGAGAAACGCACAGCTCTGCAAATAGCTGTTAATGGTGACGGCATATTCAATGAACTGATGAAAACTAACCAACCAGGACAAGTTGTCTACAGAAATAAAGGAACTTAAAATCAAGAAATTCAACCAAGACAAAAAAGACAGAGGACAAAGTCTACTTCTGGAGAAAACCTGACAAAGGAGGTCCTGCTCCTCCTCTCCATAACAGACGCAGGAGAAATTACGCTTACTTCGATCCACCTCATCGGCTTCCAGTGGCAGTTTTTTATTCAACAAGAGACTGGGCCGACGGAAGGGCGGAGGTGACCGCAGGCACGCGCACCGACGAGATGCCACACCCAACGGGGTAAGAAGAAACGACTATCAGAGGCAGAGGGGACCGTACACACGGTCCCAGAACCCACGGGACTGAGTGTCTTTAATTTATCAAGCAGGATATTGAGCCCTGCCCATGTCTCCTTGCTTAATAAAGGGATATCTTTTGTGCCTACAATCCAGCGCAACAATTTTGATGTTAAGGTAGACATGTTTAATTTTTTTTAGAAACATCAGTTTAAGGGAATACTTTAGCTCCCCTAATCCTGATATTTCTATTGAACCAGTAGGTTACTCACCTGCACATACTCCGACTCTTACTCCGACTTTCAGAAGCAAGAGTTATTTTATACCTCTAGCCAATCGCAATCACTCTATCGAGACATATTGCAGACTTGTTGAAAAAGTTGTTGCTCATCTCCTTAAGAACAAAAAGGAGTACATATCTATCCATAAGTTACCTAAGGATGAAAAACAAGGTTTGCTTGATTTACAATCCGATCCGTCAGTCCGCCCTGCTGATAAGGGTGGGTCGGTTGTACTCATGGATAGGACAGCTTATGTAAATGAGTGTCATAGACAACTGCTTGACAACACCTTTTACAAGAAACTCAGAAGTGACCCTACTTCCCAATTTCAGAACACTATCCTTACTGTCCTAGATGGGTATTTAATTTCTGGTCAGATAACCAAAAAATAATACGACTTTTTGGCTATTCAACACCCTAAAATTGCCCCTTTCTATACTTTGCCGAAAGTATAGAAAGAATGTATAGAAGTATAGAAAGTATAGAAAGAATGCCGAAGAATGTTACAAAACCTCCAGGGCGCCCTAATGTAGCGGGCATTGATGCAGTAACGGCCCCTCTATCGACTTTTGTTGACTATTTTATTAGACCACTCGCAGAACAGCTCCCCTCCTTTGTAAAGGACACCAGCAGTATGATTTCTATCATTGAATCTCTTGATCCTCTCCCTGAGAATACCTTGTTAGTTACTTTTGATGTTGAGTCGTTATACACAAATATTCCACACAAGGGCGGTATTGAAGCTATGGAACATTTTCTTCTGCAACGTGACCCTAATGAACTTCCTTCCAGTGCCTGCATTATAACATTGGCTGAAATAGTACTCACACACAACTACTTCATGTTTCTAAATTGTTCATTTATTCAGACGAAGGGTACCGCTATGGGATCCCCCATGGCTCCTAACTATGCTAATTTGTATGTGGGTTACATGGAGAAACAGTCTATTTTCAATCCTCTAAAATGTTTTCTTGCCTAACATTATTTGGAAACGGTATATTGATGATATTTTTGTTGAATGGAGAGGTGATGCAAAACAGCTCCAGGCGTTTTATGCTTTTCTTAACTCCTGTTCTGAACATTTGAGATTTACTATGCAATCTGATACACGTCAAATCAGTTTTCTTGATCTTCTGATCTTGTGTGAAAATAATGTTCTATACACTGATCTTTACAGGAAACCTACTGATCGTAACAGTTTGTTGAGGGCTGACAGTTGTCACCCACTTCCCTTGAAAAATAGTTTGCCCTACAGCCAATTCTGTTGAATCAAAAGAATTTGCAAAAAGAAATCAGATTTCGACAGAAATATGGCTGAGACGCAAAGAAAATTCAAGGAGAGGGGGTACAAAAATTATCAGATTAATACTGCCATTGAGAAAATTCTAAACAAAATATGACCTTTTTCAAGGTCAGTCTCGCGCAAAAAGAAACTATTCTGCTTGCAGATATGAAACCCTGACCTGGTCACTGGACGTGCTACCTTGTCCCGGACCTGCTGTTTTCGACTCTCTCTCTCCCGCACCTGCTGTCACTAACTCTGAATGATCGGCTATGAAAATCCAACTGACATTTACTCTTGAGGTGCTGACCTGTTGCACCCTCTACAACCACTGTGATTATTATTATTTGACCCTGCTGGTCATCTATGAACGTTTGAACATCTTGGCCATGTACTGTTTTAATCTCCACCCGGCACAGCCAGATGAGGACTGACCACCCCTCAGAGCTCAGGTTCCTCTCTAGGTCTCTTCCTAGGTTCCTGCCTTTCTAGGGAGTTCTTCCTAGCCACCGTTCTTCTAAATCTGCATTGCTTGCTGCTTGGTGTTTTTGGCTGGGGTTCTGTATAGCACTTTGTAACATCGGCTAATATAAAAAGGGTTTATAAATACTTGATTGATATTTGATTGATTAGTCGCTCCGGATAAAAAAGTCTGCTAAATGGCATGTGTTATGTGATCAATGACTGAGATCGGTTTCTGGACATTGGACATCAAGTGAACATTTTAGTACATGTGTCAGACTGATAAGAAGTTGACGACTAACCCCAGCAGCAGGAAGTGTCCGGGCGGGGCCAGGTTGAGCTGCACAGACTCTCTGAGGAGACTGAGGAGGGGCGCCACGTTCTCCTGGAGCACCTGAGCAGGAATACTACCACAGAGACAGACAGACAGAGGAGGGGGGTAAAACATTGTTAAATAATATCTCATGTAGGCAAGAACTGAAGTGTATTACTAACTACATGGCAGTGTGAATTTCTGAGTTGATGTGGTTGTTTGTTACCTCTGGGTGTAGGCATAGCTGAACTGTAGCATGGGGATGTCTACCAGGGTGGACTTCTGCCACACAGACGATGGAGAGACAGAAGAGAGTTGCATCAACTATGACCTTCAGATGACCACTATACCACCATGTCATTTCTCTCTGGGTTTAACAGTCAAATCTTTAGGTGTGTGTACCTGGTCTCCTTTGATCTGGTGGGGTTTCTTTACAACCTCTTTGACCATCTGCAGGATGTTGTCTGTATGGAGCGTTCCCAGGGACTTCACCAGATCCACGATGGTCAGATGAGACTCACTGGACACAGGCAATATCTACAGAGATACGGAGAGAGATAGAGAATGAGAGAAAGAGAGAGAGGAGGAGATAGAGAGAGGGGGGGCATACTTTGTGGGTCACCCTCTTGTTGTCATGTAAACAGTGGTGTGTGGTGGAAGGTGTGTGTGTGTATGTATGTCTCACTCACTTGTTGCAAAAATAAATAATAATACATTTAAAACACTGACTTTGTGTCTCTTGCTCCTCCTCCGGCTGCTCCACACTGCTCCCACTGAGGCCATGAGCTGCACCCCGTACTGCCCCGTCAGAGGAGTCAGAAACTCCAACACACGCTGCCTCAGGATCTACACACACACCAGTACCGTCAGAGTGACACAAATTCACATGCAATACATATCATAGCACTAGTCGTTCTGCCCCTGAACAGGCAGTTAACTGTTCCTAGGCTGTCATTGAAAATAAGAATTTGTTCTTAACTGACTTGCCTTGTAAAATAAAGGTAAAAGAAAAAAAGACAAATAAATAAACTCCCATGCAAACATAAACACAGGCATAATATCAGGCATACCTTGGAGCTCCTGAAGTAGACGGATGTGGAGGCGTGTCTGGTGGTCTGGGCGGAGTCTGAGCACCTCCTCTGGGACTCCTCCCTCTTGACCACACCCCACAGCAGAGCCATACTACTGAGCATGTGCGGCAGCTCCTCGATCACAGCATTGCGGGCGTTCCGCACCCCTGCAGGGTCACAGGCCACCAGGGACTGAGAGGGACAGATAGAGACATTAAACATAATTGTTTTCTTCATTCAACTCTGTGTTTCTGAGTGGGTAGCAGAGTGATCCACCTACGTGTGTGTGTGTGCGCGACTCACCTTCTTGTTGTCCAGTAGACAGTGGTGAGTGAGTGTGGTCAGTCCTTCCAGTAGGGTGAGAGGGTAATCAGGAGCAATGTTCTCCTTCCTGCTACTCTGCGTAGCCTTCCCCCCGTCGTGATCGTACTGTTTGACCAGCTCGTCCAGGTTCCTGCAGATCTGGGTGATCAGCGGAGCCACGATGATGCCCAGCGAGCGCCCGAGGTAGGGCAGAGACGAGCACAGCAGCGCCACCCAGTGGGGGTGCATGGCATAGCCATACTGCGGCTGCAGAGCCCGGGCTGCAGCAGACATAAACATCCCCTGGGCTGTGATTGGCTGGGTCTGGACATACTGAGCTGCCTTGATGGACTGTGAGAACAGAACCCCTGTCTGCCATTCCTGCTTCATGGCTGAGGAGGCAGGGGTAGCTGCAGGTGTGTCACGGGGCTCATCGGGGTGTGTGGTTGAACCAGACCCCCCTGGCCACACGTAGTACTCCAGAACGATGAGGGCCTGTAGGAGCTTGAGCAGCTCCATCTGTAAGGGGTATTGCTCCTGTCCCCTTCCCCCTCCAAGATTCACCAGGCTCTCCTCAGACAGACCCACCTGTTCATCGAACAGATTTAGACACCCCATGGCAGAGTCCTTCTCCACCCCTCTCTGGCTGATGTACATGGAGGCTGAGAGGGTGAGAAGGGCGTACTGCTGCACCTTACAGCTGGCCAGCAGCTTGCGGATGGCCTCTGGGCCGACCCCAGCCTCCCGCTGGGTGGAACTGTCCCCCTGACCCCGCACCATACACCCCAGCTGGGTCACCAGGCGGGTCAGCACCCCCACGCTCTTCACCTGGACCTCCCTGTTCCCCTGCAGCTCCCTGGGGTCCAGGGTGAGGTAGGACGGGTAGTGGGAATGCAGGAACCTCAGGCACAGTGACACCAGCAGCTCGATGAGCAGGGAGGGGGGAATGGAGGGCGAGCAGGTGGGCGAGAGCAGGCGTCCATGGAAGCCTCTTCCGTCCTGGGCCTGCTGGTGGCGCTGGAGCAGGTTGGAGACCAGGTTGAGGTGGGCGGCTGAGCTGGTGTCCAGGGAGGTGGAGGAGAGGGCGTCCACTAGAGGGCGCTGGGCGCTGCTCCTCAACAGACTGTCCAACAGGGCTAGGCCGTGGAGCAGACGGGGCCAGCCGCCAGGCACAGGGTACAACAGAACATGGCGGAACAGAGAGTCAATGACTTCACGCTTCTCACGCTCCTGTTTGAGGAGATGCGACTGAGCCACAGCTTCACGCTCCAGGTCATCCTCCTCGCTCGACAACGAATCGGACGCCTGCGTGTGTTCGGATTCCACCCTCCTCAGGCAGCTGACCACACCTCCTTCCTCTATGCTACAACCGTAAGGGGCGGAGCTGGAGTTCTCTGTGGAGACCAGGGCACCACTGGTGTCAGCTGACTCAGTGTGTTCGCTCTCTTCCTCCTCCTCCTCTTCCTCCTCCTCCTCCTCCTCCTCCTCCAGCTCATCTTCCCCCTCTGTGGCTTCGCTCTCGCTGCAAGACACCCCCGTGGAGTCAGCCGCTGGATTGGTCGTCTCCGGGTCACGCTCTAGCTCCCCCCACAGGGCCTCCCGGTCCACCAGGATCATGTGACCCAGTGTACCGTCATCTGGTTGGGTGCTGGTTGCCATGGCGCCCGTGGAACCCTTGGTGGTGCTTCGACTTCTGCTGTTTAAACCTTTCAAATTACCTACAGAGAGAAAGAGGTCTATCAAAACATATACACACTAGGAGAGCAACATCCCTAAACACTCCAACAATCACCACTTAACACTACAGAACACACACAAACACCTGCGGTGAGGTTCTGTTTGACACTCTGGATGGTGCAGCGCTGGGTGGAGGGGTGGAGCAGCAGCAGCAGAACAGGCTCCAGGATGCGGACCACATCCTGCAGGGAGAGAGCCCTGACCAGCCAGCACTGGGCTGCAGCACTCACAGAACCATCAGGACTGTTCAGACAGTCCACCACCACGCACAGAGACCTGGGACAGAGATACACAGAGTCAGTCATAGGGAGATGAGGGACAGACGCAGAATCTTAAATAGTGCTCTGAGAGAGAGAGAGAGAGAGAGAGAGAGAGAGAGAGAGAGAGAGAGAGAGAGAGAGAGAGAGAGAGAGAGAGAGAGAGAGAAATTGTCCATCTCAGTGATCTGAGCAGGTTCACTATGGTAGTAGAGTCATGAAACAGAATACACTGGGGACCACAGCACAAAATGCTGTTGGGCCCAGAGACAAACCACTGAGCATACTTCAAGCTCGGTACTCACCGGTCAAACGAGCGGTTCAGAGACATGGTCCGGTTTGACTGGTTCTCCCTGGTCAGGTGCCACAGCACTGAGAACCTATGTAGGGCCTCCAACCGTACAGCCTGAGGGAACACACACAACATAATTGACATGGTAGTTAAACACACAGGATGACTTACTGTTTGCTATATCACATGAGTTTAGGCTGGAGTATTTGTTCCTATGTTAGGTGGCTATATGTAAAACTGCGGTGTTGTTTAAATGCGTTATGAGTATTGGATGGCTCTTTGCTGTAGGCATTTAGTGTCTTGATATTACAGTAGAATCTTGTTAGTGTGTGTGTGTGCTCTGTACCTTGTCTCTGTGCAGTAAAGCCTGGCAGACGATGTCCTCACAGATGGATGCGGACGGGGCCAGGCAGTGGAGCCAATAGAAGAGCTCCACACAGGAGGTGTGCTGCTCTCGACGCTCCACGTCCAGCTGACCCCACAGCACCTGGGCCACCCGCTGCATGGGATCACAAAGGTGAAATGTTAGAGGTGATGATGATCGGTGTTCATTTGGATCAACTTAATGCAGCAGCATCAGATGACTAATGGTCCTGATCTGGTTAGGTAATAGTCAGCAGAAATGAAAAAGGTGATGATGCTGTTGATGGAGTTACAGATGACACATTCACTAAGGACATGTACACATTTCATCATATTATACAGTAAAACGTCAGACCAGCTAGGCCCACTCATATTATGTTCCCTCATTATGTGGCAGTAATACAAGCCCCCTGCCATGGGATACCATGATTTCCTGACCTGGTAGAAGTCTGTGCTCTGCTCGATGGCGCTGAGCAGGCCTGGGTAGATGGGGGGCAAAGTGACCATCTGCAGCCGCCCGCTCAGGGGGTTGGCGTTGCTGGCCTTGTAGCGCCTGGTCTTGTCCTGGATGACCAGGGCCAGGGACTGGGAGTGGTTGATGAGCTCCAGAAGAGAAGACACAGCAGTGTGCTGCACCTGGTAGTCCCTCGACAGGCAACACAGGGTCATCAAGGACCTCAGCCACAAAGGCAGGCAGCCCACGTCACTGTCTGAAGAGAAAAATAAATCAATATTTTGGTTACTTCCCATTCAATTAGTTCAAATTAGTCAAGATAATGAAAGCATATCAGTATACAGACTTTAACCATCATAGAGTAGTCAATTCAACCCTAAGCCATGTTAGGAGTAGGAGTTCACACTAAAGCTTTAAGCTTTTCATTTGAATATACAAACCAGCACCCCAGTAAACCTTTATGGTTAAGAGTAGAGTTGTATAGTTATACAAATTCCCCTATTAGGACTCAATTGTGCGAGTCTGACATGCAAGACTACTGTGTGGCTAACTACCTACAGTAAGTTTGTGTAGAGCTGTATAGACTGACCTGTATGGGTAAACAACCATTATTGTGTAAAAGTGTATACTGTCACCTGTATGGTGGAACATGTCGCTGTAGAGCACCTGGTTCTCCTCCTCACTCAGGTACAGGGGGAAGGTGGTACACTCCAACAGCAGGCGGCATGCTGCCGTGAACGCCTGTCGACACTCCTCTGAAATCTCCGCCCTGCCCCGGGGCATGTACCCTGCCCCCCAATCCACCCCTCCTCCCGTGCCCCCTCGTCCTCTCTTCTTCTCTGTAGGTGGGACAGGGAGGTCTGGGAAAGAAGGGTCTGGGACAGGGGGGTCCGAGGTAGAGCGTGGTTTGTGTTTGTTGGGGGTGAAGAGCTCGGCTAGCTTGTCTTTGATCTGGGTCGTGGTGATCTGAGGGCCCTCCCGGAACGAGGTTTTCCCGCCAGGGGAGAGGGCAGCGGGGTCTGGCTGTACAGCCTCTTCCTGCCCCCTTACGTCCTCCACCTGAACCAGCAGGTACCTGGGAGAGGAGAGGAGGGAGAGAGCGATGGGGAGAGAGAGTTGATCAAGTTGTTTTGGTGCATGCTGTGCTTGATGATTGTGTGTTAAATGTTTTCCAGATGTGATCATGTTCTCTACCAGGTGGTTATGAAGGCCAGTATATCCAGCAGACACTGGGTCATGGTCTCCACATTGCCCCCCTTCCTCCACACACCCTGGCACTCTTTCACGATCCCGGCCCCCTCTGGGCTCAGTCCCGCCCCTGGTAAGAGGTGCAGTTCTGAGGGCGAGGCGCTGATGCCCAATCCGCTGTCTTCAGACCGAAGGAGCGGGAAGGCGCTTTCTCCCTCTACCGGGCCAGTCTCCTGCTCCACAACCCCATTCAGCTCTTCCTCTGGTTCTGCGTTGTCATGGTTAACGTTGACCCGACTGCTCTCTTCCTCCTCTTCGACCCTCTCCTTCTCCATGTCCTGTATCTAAGGGGAGAAAATGTTTGATACAACCAGAATACAACCAGAATACCACCAATGAGGGAGAGAGTAGAATGACCTTAAAAGGACAGTTAGAGAACCATCTCCTTGTCCTTAAACTCAAAAAATATTTTATGAAATCCCATCATGATTCAGTCAGTGACTGAAAGAAGCTAAATATCAGTGGGAGCTGGGTTTATGTGACAGACAGACAGGACAGTGTTACAGCTGGACTCCAGACCTTGTTTAAAACCAATTATATCTTCAGGGAGAGTGAAATTAGAAGACTGGTTGGCCTGTGTAGTCTGGATCTACCATCAAGACAAGAGTACAGTACATGAGAGACAGCCTGACGAGGAGCTAACCCTGCCAGGAATGTCATCCCTCAGTCAGACAGGTCACCTACCAGACAGTTCATCCTGAGGGCATGACCATTCTGAAGTACCTCAGTAGTGCTGCATCCCTAACTCCCATTTTCCTTCTACTCTCCATACGCATGCCACAGTTTCTCTGAACCACTGCACACACTCACACAGCCACTGACCGGAACACATTTGAAGATCTCCTCCTGTGTCTGTGACTTCACTTTCTGTGTCTGTGACTCCACCTCCATGTCCATATAAGTCACGGGCATCTGGATCTTACTGAGCACCTTGAAGCAGGTGCGCAGGCCCTGTGTGAGCTCCGATAGGTCCAGACAGGTCATGTGGGTGAGGAGTGCATGCAGCATGCGGCCAAGCATCTGGGGCAGGAACTGAGACTGGATGTCAGCATGGAGCTCCTATTGGACAAGACACACAGGGACAGACCAATCAGATAGGGTTAGAGAGAGCAAGAAAGAGAGAGAAAGAGAGAGAAAGGAGAGAGAGAGAGAGAGAGAGAGAGAGAGAGAGAGAGAGAGAGAGAGAGAGAGGAAAATAGAAGCGCGTGTGTGTGTGTGTGTGTGTGTGTGTGTGTGTGTGTGTGTGTGTGTGTACCAGAGGGATGACGTCCAGTAGGAATATGATGAGCGTGGAGATCTCTGTGACAGAGGGAGCAGGAGAGTAACTGTGATACTGCAGAGGGGGCGGCGGCAGGTCAGCTGGGTCGCTATGGAGACACAGAGAGAGAGAGAGAGAGAGAGAGGGAGATCAGCTAAACAATATAAATACATTTGAGTTGGAGAAAGATGCTTTATAACAGCAAAGCTACAGTGACTATTCCAGAGGGGGTACAGTAGGTGTTAGTAGAGGCGTGACCTACCTGAGGCAGGTGCAGAAGTGGCAGGTAATGTAGTCCCACAGGAACTCACTGTTCATGGAGCTCACCAGCATGTTCACTGTCTTTATGATTTCTGATGCGTTCTTGTTCTCTTTTATTTTACTGCACACAACAACACATTTCGGCAGTTACTATCATGTCAATCTCTTTTTAGGAAAATTCCCAATAAATATCATTCATCTATATTAGTTCATTCTCCACTCCCATCCTCTCACCTGGCTAGCTGGTTGGCTGTCAGGCCATTGCTGGTGATAGAGTCCTCTCCCAGCATCTCTCTGCAGTAGCTGTAGAACGCTCTCACCACCTCCAATAACACACTGCCCACTATCAGAGGACCTGAGAGAGACCACCATCATCATCATCACACACTGCCCACTATCAGAGGACCTGAGAGAGACCACCATCATTATCATCACACACTGCCCACTATCAGAGGACCTGAGAGAGACCACCATCATCATCACACACTGCCCACTATCAGAGGACCTGAGAGAGACCACCATCATCATCATCATCATCATCATCATCATCATCACACACTGCCCACTATCAGAGGACCTGAGAGAGACCACCATCATTATCATCACACACTGCCCACTATCAGAGGACCTGAGAGAGACCACCATCATCATCATCATCATCATCACACACTGCCCACTATCAGAGGACCTGAGAGAGACCACCATCATTATTATCACACACTGCCCACTATCAGAGGACCTGAGAGAGACCACCATCATTATCATCACACACTGCCCACTATCAGAGGACCTGAGAGAGACCACCATCATCATCATCATCATCATCACACACTGCCCACTATCAGAGGACCTGAGAGAGACCACCATCATTATTATCACACACTGCCCACTATCAGAGGACCTGAGAGACCACCACCATTATCATCATCATCACACACTGCCCACCACCAGAGGACCTGAGAGAACTGAACATCATCACCACTACACCCTACTTACCAGCAGAGGGCTTAAGACAGATGGAGAGAGTGAAAAGGGCAGGGGAGGGGTGGGAGAGAGTGAAAAGGGCAGGGGAGGGGTGGGAGAGAAGAGGCCTGAAGTAGGGGAGGTGTGTGTTTACCTATCTCTGGCTTATCCATGAGGCTGATGATGATGCGGAAGGGTCGTAGATAACCAATCACGTTCTCCGGGTCCGCCTCCACATCCTTCTGATTCAAGATGTTGATCAAAGCCTAAGGACAGGGACACAGAGGACACACACGGTTACACCACTGGGTATTTACTGAATTCAAGTTCACCTTGTTTTCATGGTTTCATATTAGAATGAGTGACTTGCATTTAAGGGCAGGTGTTTTAAGTCCTTCATGAGGTTTAATCATCTGTAACAGTATGATTTATATACTGCAACTGATCAACAGTAGTGTTAGCTAGTGTGTCCGACCTGCACTAAGAGTTCTCTGGAGTGGGTGTTGAAGTAGAAGGCTGTGTGTTCCTCCATGGAGATGAAGAGGTCAGGGTCTGCAGCAACCATACCCCCCTTAATGTCTGTGCCTGGGGAACAGCAACACACACACAGATGCAGTTATTCACTTATAATACCAAGGCATACATTTTAGTCTCTGAAAGGAGAGGTGCAAACAATTGAAGCTACATGGATACATTTATTAGGTAGACCTAAACGCCATTAGCTACAACTACATTTATTAGCTACATAGGGAAATATATTCAGGAATAATGCTAGACATCGACTCAAAGCCATAACTTTATAGTGTGTGTGTGAACATGACCGTGGTGCAAGTCTATCCACACTAACTACCTAGCAGCCAGGCGTAGAGGCGTCTGTTCAGGGACATGTCTCTGCGAAGCAGCGTGAGGGAAGCAGCAGACACCACTGTGATCGTGTCCTCCCTAGTCATAGGAATACTGCCTTCGGTTGGGTCCTGAGGTAATAACAGGGACAGTTACACATGTGGCACAGGGAAAAGGAAAGAGGAGAGGATGAAGATAGAGAGGCAGAGAAGGAAGAGTTGGAAGAGGAGATGAACGAGGATTAAGGGAGGAGCAGGACAGAGTATATAAGGAGGAGGTGAGGATGAAGAGGAGGTGAGGAGGAGAATGATGAAGAGGAGGAGGTGAGGAGAAGGAGGTGGAGAAAGAGGAGGAGGTAAACCTCTAATCTCTGAGGAAAACATAGACACTAACACGGTGACTGAGTTCATCGGGAAGTGTATAGGGGATGTTGTTCCAACGGTGACTATTAAAACCTACCCAAACCAGAAACCGTGGATAGATGGCAGCATTCGCACAAAACTGAAAGCACGAACCACCGCATTTAACCATAGCAAGGTGACATGGCAAGGTGACTGGGAATATACAAACACGCAAAATGTCAGTACAGAGGCAAAGCGGAGTCACAATTCAGCGGCTCAGACACAAGATTTATGTGGCAGACCATCACTGACTACAAACGGAAAACCAGCCACATCGCGGACACTTGCTCCCAGACAAGCTAAACACCTTCTTTGCCAGCTTTGAGGATAACACAGCACCACCGACGCAGCCGGCTCCCAAGGACTGTGGGCTCTCGTTCTCCGTGAGTAAGACAATTAAACGTGCTAACCCTCACAAGGCTGCCGGCCCAGACGGCATCCCTAGCCGCGTCCTAAGAGTATGTGCAGACCTGCTAGCTGTAGTGTTTACTGACATATTCAATCTCTCCCTATCCCAGTCTGCATACCTACGTCAGCATGCTGTAGATTGACTATAGCTTAGCCTTCAACACCATAAAACCCTCCAAGCTCATCATTAAGCTCAGGGCCCTGGGTCTGAACCCCGCTGTATGCAACTGGGTACAGGACTTCCTGACGGGCCGCCTCCAGGTGGTGAAGGTAGGAAACAACAACTCCACTTCGCTGATCATCACAGGGGCCCCACATGGGTGCGTGCTCAGCCTCCTCCTGTACTCCCTGTTCACCCATGACTGCATGGCCATGCACGCCTCCAACTCAATCATCAAGTTTGCAGTCGACACAACAGTAGTAGGCCTGATTACCAACAATGACGAGACAGCCTACAGGGAGGTGAGGGGCCTGGCAGAGTGGGGCCAGGAAAATAACCTCTCACTCAACGTCTACAAAACAAAGAAACTGATCGTGGACTTCAGGAAACAGCAGGAGAGAGCACGCCCCTATCCACATCAACGGGACCGCAATCGAGAAGGTGGAAAGCTTCACGTTCCTTGGTGTACACATCACTCACAATCTGTGTTGTGAAGAAAGCGCAACAGCACCTCTTCAACCTCAGGAGGCTGAAGAAATTCGGCTTGGCCCATAAAACTTTCACAGATGCAACTGTACTACCCGCAACCACAGGGCTCTCCAGAGGGTGGTACTGTCTGCCCAACGCATCACCGGGGGCACAATGCCTGCCCTCCAGGACACCTACAGCACCTGATGTCACAGGAAGGCCAAAAAGATCATCAAGGACATCAACCACCCGAGCCGCGGGCTGTTTACCTAGCTATTATCCAGAAGGCGAGGTCAGTACAGGTGCATCAAAGCTGTGACCGAGAGACGAAAAAACAGCTTCTATCTCAAGGCCATCGGACTGTTAAATAGCCATCACTAGCCGGGTACCACCCGGTTACTCAACCCTACACCTTAGAGGGTGCTGCCCTATATACATAGACATTGAATCACTGGCCACTTGAAATAATGGAAGACTATTCACTTTAATAATGTTTACATACTGCTTTACGCATATCATACTGCTTTACGCATATCATACTGCTTTACGCATATCGTGGCAAGAAAAAGTATGTGAACCCCTTGGAATTACCTGGAATTACCTTGGAATTACCTAGATTTGTCATAAAATTTGATCTGATCATTTAAGTCACAACAATAGACACACAGTCTGCTTAAACTAATAACACTCAAACAATTATACGTGTTCATGTCTTTATTGAACACACTGTGTAAACCCTCACAGTGCAGGGTGGAAAAAGTAGGTGACCCTTGGATTTAATAACTGGTTGACCCTCCTTTTGCAGCAATAACCTCAACCAAACATCTTCTGTAGTTGCGGTTCAGACCTGCACAACGGTCAGGAGGAATTTTGGACCATTCCTCTTTACAAAACTGTATCAGTTCAGCAATATTCTTGGGATGTCTGGTGTGAAACGCTCTTTTGAGATCATGCTTCTGTTGAAGCCATTCTGTTGTTGATTTACTTCTGTGTTTTTTGTAGTCCTGTTGCATCACCCAGCTTCTGTTGAGCTTCAATTGGCGGACAGATAGCCTAACATTCTCCTGCAAAATGTCTTGATAAACATGGGAATACATTTTTCTGTCGATGATAGCAAGCTGTCTAGGCCCTGAGGCAGCAAAGCAGCCCGAAAACCATGATGCTCCCTCCACCATACTTTACAGTTGGGATGAGGTTTTGATGTTGGTGCTGTGCCTTTTTTTCTCCACATCGTGTTGTGTGTTCCTTCCAAACAACTCAACTTTAGTTTAATCTGTCCACAGAATATTTTGCCAGTAGCGCTGTGGAACATCCAGGTGCTCTTTTGCAAACTTCAGACGTGCAGCAATGTTTTTTTTTGGACAGCAGTGGCTTCTTCCATGGTGTCCTCCCATGAACACCATTTATGTTTAGTGTTTTACGCATCGTAGACTCGTAAACAGAGACGTTAGAAATCCCAGAGATTTCTGTAAGTCTTTAGCTGACATTCTAGGATTCTTCTTAACCTCATTGAGGATTCTGCGCTGTGCTCTTGCAGTCATCTATAGACAATTTGTCTTACTGTGGACTATTGAACATCAAGGCTTTTAGAGATACTTTTGTAACCATTTCCTGCTTTATGCAAGTCAACAAATCTTAATCTTAGGTCTTTTGAGATCTCTTTTCTTCAAGGCATAGTTCACATCAGGCAATGCTTCTTGTGAATAGCAAACTCAAATTGTGTGAGTGTTTTTTATAGGCCAGGGCAGCTCTAACCAACATCTCAAATTTCATCTCAATGATTGGATTCAAGGTCAGCTCATTCAAGTCATTAGCCTAGGGGTTCACATACATTTTCCAACCTACACTGTGAAAGTTGAAATAATGTATGCAATATACACAAGAAAAATACAATAATTTGTGCGTTATTAGTTGAAGCACACTATGGTTGTCTATTGTTGTGACTTAGACGAAGATCAGATCAAATTCTATGACCAATTTATGCAGAAATCCAGGTAATTCCAAAGGGTTCACATACTTTTTCTTGCCACTGTATGTATATACTGTATTCTATTCTACTGTATTTAGTAAATACCACTCCGACATTGCTCTTCCAAATATTTATATATTTCTTAATTCCATTATTTTACTTTTAGATGTGTGTATTGTTGTGAATTTTTAGATACTACTTCACTGTTGGAGCTAGGAACACAAGCATTTCGCTACACCTGCAATAACATTGGCTAAATATGTGTATGTGACCAATACAGTTTTATTTTAAAGTTACTTACCAGGCAGGTGGCCAAGGAGAAGAAGAAGAGCAGGATCTCCAGCATGTTCCTCTGCACCAGAACATTAGAGTCCTGCAGAGACAGACACAACGCCTTCACCTGGGAGAGACAGACAGACAAAGAGACAGACAGGTTATACAACATATCTAACATGGCCGACACAACCCTACACTCGCTCACACTAACACGCAGAAATACACAATAACTCACCACCAGGCGGTTATCATAGCCCAGCATGCGTGTTTGCTGGTGCGGGGGGGTTAAGCGGTCGAAGTGTGTGACGATGAAGAGAGAGGCGGGCAGCCGGACTAGAGGGCTGACCAATACACTGCCCCACAGAGCACCATAGAACACCTGCTGGCCCACCAACATAGACAGTCTCAGTAGCAACACATCTGTCCTGGAGAGAGGGGAGAGGGGGAAGAGGATTAGTAAAATCAGGCAATTATCTACGCTAAAGAAAATACACTGAGTGTACAAAACATAATGAGTTGCACCCCCCCTTTTCCCTCAGAATAGTCTCAATTCATCGAGGCATGGATTCTACAAGGTGTCAAAAAGCGTTCCACAGGGATGCTGGCCCATGTTGACTCATGCTTCTCACAGTTGTGTCAAGTTGGTTGTATGTCCTTTGATGATGGTCCATTCTTGATACACACGGGAAACTGTTGAGCGTGGAAAACCCAGCAGCGTTGCAGTTCTCAAACTGGTGCGCCTGGCAACTATTATCATACCCTGTTCAAAGGCACTTAAATCTTTTGTCTTGCCCATTCACCCCTTAATGGCACACATAAAATCCATGTCTCAATTGTGTCAAGGCTTTCCCCTTCATCAACACTGATTAAAGTGGAATTAACAAGTTTTAAGGGATCATAGCTTTCACCTGGGCAGTCTGTCATGTTTTGCAATATTGCAGGTGTGTGTGAGCAAGCATACCTGTCATAAACCTCAGCCCCCTCCTCCAGGCCAGGCAGTAGTCCAGTGATGAAGGCCTGTAGGCTGGGCAGTAGGGCCCTCTGTAGGGGGAGGTAGTAGCGCTCATACAGCGTCAACAGGGAAGGCTTCACTGCCATCGCAGCATGGCCCAGCAACGGGAACAGCCCCGAACTAAAAACACACACACACACAAACAAACAAGATAGAGATCAATACAACACATTAACTCACACACACATCAGTACAGGACAACACACAATCCATAAACACATGGACAGGTCAATAAGCCTACAACACCACAGGACAGACAGACAATACAGATAGACAATACAGACAGACATCCTATGGGTTAGCATGAGTCCTACACCTGTAGATGAAGAGGTCCTTGGCCAGCCCTTTGGTGCCGATGATCTTGAAGATGACCTCATAGGTCTCCAGGGCTTTGATGTGCACTCCGCTGGGCAGGGCCGGGTGCAGACACTGGGCCAGACGCTTCCCAATGATTAGCCTCTTGGGCAGCAGAGAGTAGCGCAGGCTACTCTGCAGGGCCTGGGGAGGGAGGATTAGAGAGAGGGAGAGCGGTAATGAAGGGGGGTAACTACCTGGTACCAAATGGTGCTTGCGGTGGTTGTTAGTGGTGTGTGTTGTAATGAATACCAAAGAAATAAGCAATTCATTGGTAATTATTGTGTATCTAATATGTCATTTTTATGGGCTATTGACAAAAATGAGGTCATGCAGTACTGACACTGTCAACATAACCAAATAGATGAGCAGGAACTGGAAGTGTTGCTTTGTTTACATGACAGATTAAAGTGGCCTGAAGGAATCCTCACTCATTCTCACATAGCCCCTAGACACACACAGATCAACACACACTGTCATTCTACCATAACACCCCTAAGCAAACATCCTTCTTGCTAAATGTGTCAAAAGCAGCGACCCACTAGTGTCCAAAGTCCCCTTGGGTGGAGCAAGAAACAGAGTTTGGCCATGTATTCTGGGCTACTGCAGTAGAACAGTTTACGGGAAATGTTAAACTGAGTGGCTGCAAAAGCAATCAATACACTCTGTATGATAGGTCAATGAGAGTCTGAATAATGTGCTGTCTTCTAACAGCTTTAATACTTAGAAGCAAATACATTATTCAGTAAAAGGGATACACTATCATCCTCTCCATTGAATGATTGGGGGCTAAGTGAATGAACACTGATGTAGGCTTATTTTCTGAAACTCGATTGATAGATTGGGAATGTTTTTTCATCTCACAGTCCACTGATCTTGGAGCCAGATCCAGACAGAACCAGACGCAACCATGGCAACACCAGCAGGACGGACAAGTGACTGAAGGTAGTGACTGGGCCCAGAGCCAGAAGCAGTTAGCTTCTACTCTGGACATGAATACACTCAGAAAAATGCCACCATTGATTTGGTCAGTCACTCTCACTCAGATATCAGAGTCAATTGACGCACACGATGGTGGTCTCTACGACCCCCACAAGCCCCAAGGGAGTCGTCAGAAGTTAGTACCGTCAATGTGCCAACTTATGTTTGTGGAAAGGGGAGATCCTCATCAACACGCTGATGTCCTCCGTTTTGCTCTACGACCCCTACAAGTTTTGTGGGACTCGTCTGAAGGTAACCGGTAGCGGTAAAAGAAAAAGAATGGTATGGAGGTAGTTTAGTGCCTACCCAAAAGAAGGGGTTAAATATGTGTTAAAAAAATTATATTTATGGGACAGATACTTCAAACCCTTATTCCGCATGATACATTTTTTTACTTTTTGCCAATTTCGGCCTGCCTGGTGACATCACATTCATGAGCTTGGGTCCCAGAAAAACACTGAATTTCTCATTTGGGTCCCAGGCTGAAAAATGTTAAGAACCCCTGGTCTAGAGTGGCTTCAAGTCTGAATATATTGTACCAGCCATGTCAACTGTACCTTGTTGAGTTTGCCCAGAGAGGAGATGAGGTCGGCCCATTCGCTGGATGACTCAAAGTTCCGCAGGGCCTTCTCGATGACTGCCGCGTAACTACGGTAACGGTAGTCATTCTGCAGCTCCTGCTCCTCGGGATCCATAATGCCCGACTCACGTCCCAGCATGCTCAGTGTGTGTCTGAGGAAAGAGGGAGGAGAACGGGAAAAAGAGAGGAAAGGGGGCGACAGAACAGATATTTGTTATCAGACATCAATCCCTACATCAGGGTCATGACCACTAGGCTCAAATTGGAAGAAAACTGAGTGAAAAGTGGAGCTAGGTACTAGCCTACATGTACCAGAAATTGAATCATTTTGATATGGTGTCCCCTAATGAACACAACTCAGATTTCTGTTTGTAACACTGAGCTATAATGGTGATATGGTCACAGTCACACAAGCGGTCACACGCACGCACACAGGAATCACAATGAGCGCATTCATGATTGGGTCTGCTCTGTGCTGGTATGCCTGACCTGGCTTGAATTCTGAAAATATTCAAACAGACAACTGGAATTTAGGACACAGGGTGACTGATTCCTGATCTACACATGCTCCCAGAGGAACAAACATCAGCGCCCCTATTCACAAAGTGTCTCAGAGTAGAAGTGCTGATCAAGGATGAGTTATGCCTTTTAAAGACAGCCGCAGTAGGGGGAAACATTGCCACTGGCCGCCGCACCACCGTTGTTATTGTTTCTGTTGCTGAGCTGAGGAGCATCGAGCAGCATGGTAAAAAAATATATATTCAGTACATATTGTTCTCTTCTATTACGCGTGGCTGTTTCACCATTAAGGCTCAATAAGATGGGAGCACTTTTACTCAGATGATTTGTGAATATCAAATCAAATTAGATTTGTCACATGCGCAGAATACAACAGGTGTAGACCTTACAGTGAAATCCTTACTTACAAGCCCTTAACTAACAATGCAGTTAAGAAAAATACGTGTTAAGTAAAAAATAAGAAATAAAAAGTAACAAATAACTAAAGAGCAGCAGTAAAATAACAATAGCGAGGCTATATACAGTGGGTACCGGTACAGAGTCAATGTGCGGGGGCACCGGTTAGTCGAGGTAATTTAGGTAATATGTACAGTACATGTAGGTAGAGTGCGGTAGCAGAGAGAACAGTCTATGACTAGGGTGGCTGGAGTCTGACAATTTTTAGGGCCTTCCTCTGACACCGCCTGGTATAGAGGTCATGGATGGCAGGAAGCTTTGCCCCAGTAATGTACTGGGCCGTACGCACTATCCTCCGTAGTGCCTTGCGGTTGGAGGCCGAGCAGTTGCCATACCAGGCAGTGATGCAACCAGTCAGGATGCTCTTGATGGTGCAGCTGTAGAACCTTTTGAGGATCTGAGGACCCATGCCAAATCTTTTCAGTCTGCTGAGGGGGAATAGGTTTTGTTGTGCCCTCTTCACAACTGTCTTGGTGTGCTTGGTCCATGATAGTTTGTTGGTGATGTGGACACCAAGGAACTTGAAGCTCTCAACCTGCTCCACTACAGCCCAGTCGATGAGAATGGGGGCGTGCTCAGTCCTCCTTTTCCTGTATAAATCCTGTATAAACAATAAATCTCCTTTGTCTTGATCACGTTGAGGGAGAGGTTGTTGTCCTGGCACCACACGGCCAGGTCTCTGACCTCCTCCCTACAGGCTGTTTCATCGTTGTCTGTGATCAGGCCTACCACTGTTGTGTCATCAGCAAATTTAATGATGGTGTTGGAGTCGTGCCTGGCCATGCAGTCATGAGTGAACAGGGAGTACAGGAGGGAACTGAGCACACACCCCTGAGGGGCCCCCCGTGTTGAGGATCAGCGTGGCGGATGTGTTGTTACCTACCCTTACCACCTGGGGGCAGCCCGTCAGGAAGGCCAGGATCCAGTTGCAGAGGGAGGTGTTTAGTCCCAGGGTCCTTACCTTAGTGATGAGCTTTGAGGGCACTATGGTGTTGAACACTGAGCTGTAGTCAATGAATAGCATTCTCACATAGGTGTTCCTTTTGTCCAGGTGGGAAAGGGCAGTGTGGAGTGCAACAGAGATAGCATCATCTGTTGATCTGTTAAGGTGGTATGCAAATTGGAGTGGGTCTAGGGTTTCTGGGATAATGGTGTTGATGTGGGCCATGACCAGCCTTTCAAAGCACTTCATGGCTACAGACGTGAGTGCTACAGGTTGGTAGTCATTGAGGAAGGTTACCTTAGTGTTCTTGGGCACAGGGACTATGGTGGTCTGCTTGAAATATGTTTGTATTACAGACAGACAGGGAGAGGTTGAAAATGTCAGTAAAGACACTTGCCAGTTTGTCAGTGCATGCTCGGAGTACACGTCCTGGTAATCCGTCTGGCCCTGCAGCCTTGTGAATGTTAACCTGTTTAAAAGTATTACTCACACCAGCTACGGAGAGCGTGATCACACAGTCGTCCGGAACAGCTGATGCTCTAATGTATGTTTCAGTGTTACTTGCCTCGAAGCAAGCATAGAAGTCATTTAGCTCCTTTGGTAGGCTTGTGTCACTGGGCAGCTCGCGGATGTGCTTTCCTTTGTAGTCTGTAATAGTTTGCAAGCCCTGCCACATCCAACGAGTGTCGGAGCCGGTGTAGTACGATTCGATCTTAGTCCTGTATTGATGCTTGCCTGTTTGATGGTTCGTCCGCTGGCATAGCGGGATTTCTTATAAGCTTCCAGGTTAGAGTTCCGCTCCTTGAAAGCGGAAGCTCTACCCTTTAGCCCAGTGCAGATGTTGCCTGTAATCCATGGCTTCTGGTTGTGGTATGTACGTACAGTCACTGTGGGGACGATGTCCTTGATGCACTTATTGATGAAGCCAGTGACTGATGTAGTGTACTCCTCAATGCCATCGGAAGAATCCCAGAACATATGCCAGTCTGTGCTAGCAAAACAGTCCTGTAGCTTATCATCTGCTTCATCTGACCAATTTTTTATTGACGAGTCACTGGTGCTTCCTGCTTCAGTTTTTGCTTGTAAGCAGGAATCAGGAGGATAGAATTATAGAGTTTTTTTTCCCTCTTGTTGCACATTTAACATGCTGGTAGAAATGAGGTAAAACGGATTTAAGTTACCCTGCATTAGACTTCCTTAGATATCGTGCACCAGCTGTTGTTTAAAAATATACATAGACCGCCACCCCTTTTCTTATCAGAGGCTACTGTTCCATCCTGCCAATACAGTGGAAAACCCGACAGCTGTATGTTATTCATGTCATCGTTCAGCCACGACTCGGTGAAACATAAAATATGTTTCATCGAGTCCAAGTACTGGCCCAAGTAACGCACACATATGGTTGCTATGACAACCAATGGGATGACAAGAGTCCTTTGAAAGATTTGAAATGGAGACAATCCTAGATATGCAATAAACAATTTTATTTAGCTCGTAAAAATAATTATCACTGACATTAGGTTTAACTGTATATGTTCAATGGCTCTCCTGCCAGCGGAAAGGTTGTTTCGTGTGTGTCTGTACACACAGTACACTCTGTAAATGTAATAGAGCAGAGAGACATGGAGCAGAGAGAGAGGGACTAACAGAGACATTGAGAGAGAGAGACTAACAAAAACATGGAGAGAGAGAGAGAGAGAGAGAGAGAGAGAGAGAGAGAGAGAGAGAGAAAGACTAACATATTGTGAGAGAGAAGGCAGGATTAGAGCAACAGAGACATCTGGACTTACTGTGGGAGAGAGGCTTTAACATAGGCAAGCCTGCACAACACATGCCTGTCAACACACACACACACAATATTATGCTTAGAAACCCAGGCTTTCCCTGGCTGTTTCGTTAAAGACGTGAGGAGTCTCATTCTGGTCACTCCAGGAGAGTACTCTAGAAGCTCAGTTTCCCTCTGGAAATAATTTCTCCATTAACAGAACAACACTGAGGAAGTAATATAAAACTTAATCCCTTAATCCATGGAAACAGGCGAGAACATGGTGCTGCTGAGCAACACTAACATGGCAGCCACTAACCAAGTCAGAGTACATGTCAATGACAATGCCTTGATCACACCTAGTGTCACTGCGCAAAATGGTATGCAGCATCATCTGGATGTGTGTGCAACAGAAGGTCAACATTCACCTTCTGCTCCCATTTCTGTCAAGCTGTCTACTCATACAGTTTGACGCATACGTTTGATAAATCCAACGTATGCGCCACACAGAGCGCACTGCAACTGCCTCTGCAATGCATTGTTGCAAGAAAAACACAGCGTTCCACTGAAAATGAATGTACTTCTGGTGTACCAAAATGCAATGACGCTGTCGGTGCAATCGAGACGTGATACTGGTATACCGGTCACCTGCCTACCCATAACCCCCTGCTCACATCCCAAGCTCAGGCTTCATGTCCCTCCCCTTTATATGTGTAATAGCCTATCCCTCTGCATATCTTGGTGTCTGTGTGTTAGAGGCTGTGTGTGGATGGTGAGATCACAGTACATTCAACCAGCTGATTAAATAGGGCCATCTCTAATGTTCTAGCTAGGGCCTGCTTGCTTGTTTGTTAGATATGCCTATAATTCTTTATCGGTCTGTCTCCTCTACAACATTGATGTCGGTCAGTGTGTTGAAATCCTGGAAACAAGCTGAGCAGACACACACTGATTGATTTCTGTCTCTGTCTCTATACATTTATGTCAGACAAGCTTAGAGATTTGGAGACAGAATGGAAGACAAAGATAGACGGGAATCAGAGTTAGTAAAACAGAGATAGACAGACAGACAGGAGAGAAACATAGGGAGCAGAGTCATATCACGGAGAGGGGGACCATTAAATGGCATGGGAGAGGATGTCTGACATTTTACGTGCTCCTAACCAACTGTGTTATTTTGTTAGTTTTTTTGCAACTTATTTTTTAACTTTTTTGAACATAATGTTGTCGGTCATAATATGCCCTCTTATGACCGAAAATAACTTCTGGACATCAGAACAGCGATTACTCACCAAGAACTGGTAGAAGCATTTTCCTTTAACGAGTCCGGCGTGAAGAATATAGTGGTTTCCCGGGAACAGGCCCAAATCCCCGTCATTTGCGTGAAGAGAAGACGGAGAAAAAGGGGGCGGAGGTCGGGCTGCCTTCTAAGAACTCGTAGGCGAGCGAGTAAATCCCCACTGCCATCCGTTATATTGGCCAACGTGAAATCATTGGAAAATAAAATAGATGACCTACGAGCAAGATTAAACTACCAACAGGATATTAAAAACTATAATATCTTATGTTTCACTGAGTAGTGGCTGAACAACGACATGAACAACATACAGCTGGCGGGTTTTATACTGTATCGGCAGGATAGAACAGCAACCTCTGGTAAGATAAGGGGTGGCGGTCTTTGTATATTTGTAAACAACAGCTTGTGCACGATATCTAAGGAAGTCTCAAGGTTTCGTTCTCCTGAGGTAGAGTTTCTCATGATAATCTGCAGACTACACAATCTACCTAGAGAGTTTTCATCTGTATTTTTCGTAGCTGTCTACATACCACCACAAACCGATGCTGGCACTAAGACCGCACTCAATGAGCTGTATACGGCCATAAGCAAAGAGGAAAACGTTCATCCAGGAGGCGGCACTCCTAGTGGCCAAGGACTTTAATGCAGGGAAACTTAAATACGTTTTACCAAATTTCCACCAACATTAAATGTGCAACCAGAGTGAAAAAAACTCTAGACCAACTTTACTCCACACACAGTCGCCCTCCATTTGGCAAATCTGACCATAATTCTATCCTCCTGATTCCTGCTTACAAGCAAAAACTAAAGCAGAAAGCACTAGTGACTTGGTCAATAACAAAGTGGTTAAATGAAGCGGATGCAAAGCTACAGGACTGTTTTGCTAGCACAGACTGGAATATGTTCTGGGATTCTTCCGATGGCATTGAGGAGTACACCACATCAGTCACTGGCTTCATCAATAACTGCATCGATGGCATCGTCCCCACAGTGACTGTACGTACATATCCCAACCAGAAGCCATGGATTACAGGCAGCATCCGCACTGAGCTAAAGGGTAGAGTTTCCACTTTCAAGGCGCGGTACTCTAACCCGGAAGCTTATAATAAATCCCGCTATGCCCTCCGATGAACCAACAAACAGGCGTCAATACAGGACTAAGATCGAATCGTACTACACCGGCTCCGACGCTCGTTAGATGTGGCAGGGCTTGCAAACTATTACAGACTACAAAGAGCTGCCCACAAAGAGCTGCCCATTTTCCCTGAAAATTTTTATGGGAAGTTAAGCCCGGGAATTTGGAGAACTTTGCTTAAAATCATCCCAAAAAATTGCTTATAACAGTGAACCTTTTTTGTGGGATACAGATAAGGCAATTTTAGGTCTTGTGGCATATTTTGGTTAAACTATCCCCGATTCAATGGAATTGCAACCCTCTGCATGCACAGTGCATTCTTCCATCACATGTACAGCTGCTTCTCAAGATCTTGCACACTAATAAGATGCTATTGAGCCCACATTACTACACTGTCTGAGCCAAGGACTACATGCTTTCTGGTAAGTTTTGATTACAATACTGGGTGGGGTGAATATATTTGTGACATTCATGCTTTTTTTGTTAACTAGTAAATAGTAGCCTACAGCAAAGTGTGTTTAAATCATTTCTAACTTAAGTAATTTTTTGTGGGTTTTAGCTTGCCTGAGTCTGCTAACTGAGGAGTGTTAATTCACCTGTTTCCATACATGTTTCATTTTAAAACATTTATCTTACAAATGAGTTGTTTAATCTAACTGCCTAACTATTTATCTGTACATGGAATTGTATTTGTTGTTTTTTTACTCTTTTTTTCTAATCTTTACAAGAAAATGCCACGGGTACTATCTGATTTGTAGAGACATTTCACTGCAGCTAATGTAGAAGGAAAATCTGTGTACATTTGCAAATACTGTGCTAAATCATATGTGAAGAATGCAACAAAGATGCAGAATCATCTGGCCAAGTGCATAAAGTTCCCTCAGCGCTCACAACAAGAAACCTCTTGACAAAAGTCCCTAAAGTAGAGGAGTCCTACCCTCACATCACACCCATTGGCTGTGTTGTCATGCATTGAATCTGCTCCTCAAGGACATCATGGAACTGAAAACAAAGGGTACACTCTACAAGAGAGCCAAGGAAATGGTTAGGTATGTGAAGGGTCATCAAGTTATAGCAGCAATCTACCTCACCAAGCAAAGTGAGAATAATAAGAGCACCACATTGAAGCTGCACAGCAACACCCGTTTTAGGTAGTGTTGTCATAATGTTTGACAGTCTCCTGGAGGGGAAGGAGTGTCTCCACGAAATGGTCATATCACAGTCTGCCGATATGGACAGCCACATCAAGAGGATCCTCCTGGATGATGTATTTTTGGAGAGAGTGGTAAGCAGCCTGAAACCTATAGCAGTAGCCATTGCACCGACTGAGGGAGACAATGCCATCCTGTCTGATGTTCAGACTCTGCTTGCAGATGTAAGAGAAGAAATCCGTACTGCCCACTTCACTGTTGCTCCAAGAAGAGAAAACTGCAGTTCTGAAATAAATCCAAAAGCGTGAAGACTTCTGCCTGAAGCCCATTCACGCCGCAGCATACATGTTGGACCCCTAGTATGCTGTCAAGAGCATCCTGTCTGGTGCAGAGATGAACAAGGCCTATGGTGTCATCACTACCGTGTCTCGCCACCTTGGCCTGGATGAGGGCAAGGTCCTTGGCAGTCTGGAGAAGTACACTTCCAAGCAAGGGCTTTGGGATGAAGATGCAATATGGCAGTCATGCCAACATATCTCATCAGCCACCTGGTTGAAGGGACTTTGTAGATCTGAGGCTCTGTCCCCTGTTGCCTCCGTCATCCTCCAAATCCCACCAACATCAGCCGCCTCGGAGCGCAACTGGTCCTTGTTTGGGAACACACACACCAAAGCACGCAACAGGCTGACCAATACAAGGGTTGATAAATTGGTGGCCATCCGGGCAAATTTGAGGCATTTTGAGCCTGACAATGAGCCATCCTCAATAAGGTTGGAAAGTGACAGTGAAGATGAGGCCTCAGAGTCTGATGTTCAAGAGGTGGACATTGAGGAGGTCCAGGGAGAGGACATGGAAGCCTGAGAGGAAGACAATCAAAGCTTTAGTTTCTAGACTATCATTTTACAGATTAATGTTTGAAAACTTTTTTGGCAGTTGAGATGGATCATTGGGGATCATTCAATATTCCCTTTCTTTTGTTGTTCAGTGAAATAATCCCATGTGAAGAGTCAACTCATTAAATTAAAGTTTAATTCGTAACTAAATCGTTTTTTTTATTTCTATTGGAAGGATTTAAAGATTTTGCAACTTGACTGACTGAATGTATCACTGCCTGGTATGGCAACTGCTCGACCTCTGACCGCAAGGCACTACAGAGGGTAGTGAGTACAGCCCAGTACATCACTGGGGCAAAACTTCCTGCCATCCAGGACCTCTATACTAGGCGGTGTCAGAGGAAAGCCCTAAAAATTGTCAAAGACTCCAGCCACCATAGTCATAGACGGTTCTCTCTGCTACCGCACGGCAAGCGGTACCGGAGAGCCAAGTGTAGGTCCAAGAGGCTTCTAAACAGCTTCTACCCCCAAGCCATAAGACACCTGAACATCTAATCAAATGGCTACCCAGACTATTTTCATTACCCCCCCACCTGTCTTTTACACTGCGGCTACTCTCTGTTATTATCTATGCATAGTCACTTTAATAACTGGACCTATATGTACATATTACCTGAATTACCTCGGCTAACCGGTGCCCCCGCACATTGACTCTGTACCAGTACCCCCTGAATATAGCGTCACTATTGTTATTTTACTATTTGTTACTTTTATTTCTTATTCTTATTTTGGTATTTTTTTAAAACTGCATTGTTGGTTAGGGCTTGTAAGTAAGCATTTCACTATAAGGTCTACACCTGTTGTATTCGGCGCATGTGATATAACATTTTATTTGGTTTTGGATTTGAAGCTGATGAGTAAGCAGAAGTGCCGTTGACAGACTTACATCATGTCCTCCTCGTCTCCCAGCCGACCATGTCTACCACATTCAGCCACTAAATCCTGCAAATCACTGCCAAACTCAATGCATTACACAGATTAATTGCAATTTACTGCTGTGGTACACACACACACACGCAGTAATTTCAGCATGACTGTAAAACGATTACCCAGGCTGTTTCGTTAAAGACACTGCCACATGTGAAGAGTCTCCTTCTGGCCACTCCAGGACAGTAGTAGGTCAGCTTTCCTCTGGAAATAATTCCTTCAATAACAGAACAACAGTGATGAAGCACTATAAAACTAAATCCCTTGATCCATGAAAACAGGAGAGAACATTGTGCTGCTGAGCATCACTAACATGGCAGCCACTAACCAAGTCAGAATAAATGTCAATGACAAAGTACTCTGTCTGGGGTATACCTGGCACCTGCCTACCTATAACCCCCTGATCACATCCCAAACTCAGACCCCATGTCCCTCCCATCTATATGTGTAATAGCCGAGCTCTCTGTGTCTCTTTGTGTCTGTGTGTTAAAGGCTGTGTGTGGATGGTGAGATCACAGTACGCTATACCAGTTGATTAATTAGGGCTATCTCAGGTCAACATCTCTAATTGACAGGAGTTAGCTAGGGGCTGCTTGCTTGTTTGTTAACCATCCCCATAATTCTCTGTGTCTCCTCGACAACATTGATCGTCAGTGTGTTGAAATCCTGGAAACAAGCTGAACAGACACACACATGGATTGATTTCTGTCTCTGTTTGTCTCTATACCTTTATCTCAGACAAGCTCAGGGATTTGGAGACAGAATGTAAGACAAAGACAAAGAGACAGATGGGAATCAGAGTTGGAAAAAAAGAGAGAGAGACTGAGATAACTATAGGGAGCAGAATTATATCACTGAGAGGGGAATCCAAGCTGACCATGCCTAACACACTTAGCCACTAAATCCTGCAAATCACTGCCAAACTCTATGCATTACAAAGATTAACTGTAATTTACTGCTGTGGTACACACATACACACGCACAAAGCAGTAATTTCAGTATGACTGTAACAGTATGACTGTGACTACCTCATGAAGCTGGTTGAGAGAATGCCAAGAGTGTGCAATGCTATCATCAAGGCAAAGGGTGGCTACTTTGAAAAATCTCAAATATAAAATATATTTTAATTTGTTTAACACTATTCTGGTTACTACATGATTCCATATGTGTTATTTCATAGTTTAGATGTCTTCGCTATTATTCTACAATGTAGAAAACAGTAAAAATAAAGAAAAACCGTAGAATGAGTAGTGTCCAAACTTTTGACTGGTACTGTACGTATAGATTGCATTTGGATTACTGTTACGTTCTTGATTTCTTTCTTGTGTACTTGTTTGACATTTTACTGCATTGTTAGGAGCTAGTAAAATAAGCATTTCGCTGCACCCGCTATAACATCTTCTAAACTGTGTACTCGACCAATAAACTTTGATTTGATTTTGACACACACACAAAACACAGTAATATCAGTATGACTGTGAACTGATTGACTAGCCTAGTCTGTCTAGCTCTGGACAGAAAATATGTGAATGGACCATTCTCTCACACAGCACTAGCCATTAGAACTACCTTTAATACAAACTATGCTTTAATACAGATCCTGGATCAGAACCTCTCCTTTAAAAGGTTCGGTCAGTACTTTGCCTTTAAGACAAAACTTACTGAAAAGGCTAGTCTCAGAACAGTTGTTGACGCATCCCCAGATCTAAACAGTCAGATTCTCTCTTCTTTCCTTTCGGTCTCTCTTCCAATTTCTGCTTACGTTTAAGGTTCTCTCCTGACAAACAAGTAGGTAGGCAATGTGAACAGGTCAGGTTAGGTGCAGAAATACATATTTGCATATAGGACAACCTCAAGCCTGTTAAGTGACCTACTAACCCTATGCAAACATCACTGTGTGGATACACAAATATCTTTCAAAAGAATGGTTTTAAACATATTATTTATACATATTATCTAATCGAATCACAAAATGTCTGTTTGAATTCAAACAAAGAAATGTAAATATTTAGGCATGGAGCTACATCGTGTAAATACTCAAATACATTGCAGTTTATCTCAAAGTTGAACTTCAACACAGAATAAAGCCTGGAGCAGCCCGTCAAACACTCATTCTCCGTCTCATGAACATGCTGATAGGGAGCCGCGAGCACTCCAGTAAGCCTGCAACGTTTGCTCCTGAAGGGGGAGACTGTGTGTTTAGAGGGTGGACTCACAAAGAGCAAAGAGATATTGGTTACCAGATTGTGACTATGAAACCAACTGTAATATAGCACTATTGCATATGACTATGCCCTCTGAGACTTCTAATATGAATTGGACAGGCCAGAACTGCTAGGATGGGACAGACACTGCTGTTAAAGACTCAGTCATGGCAGAGCTATGGCTCTGAATGTGACTCTATAGACCGGACAGCATTATGTAAGATGGCATGGCCATGGAGAGTGAGAAAGCAAATCAGGGATTTCCATCTGTGTGTGTGAATGAGAGTAAGCGAGAAGAAGATTTCATCCAATCAGATGTTGTTGGCAATGCATTAGGCTATCTCCTGCTCTTCCAGCTAAATACTGTCGGTCTCTCGCTCAGCATCTTTGACAGGATCTAAAGGACCCGGAACTCTCATGACATCATCATCCACTTGCGCTATTGAAAATAACTCCTAAAATTACACCACTTCCTCTTCTTTCCAGTGGTGTTTATTTTTTGTTTGTTTATTTCAATCCCCATTAGATTTTGCAGAAGCAGCAGCTACTCTTCCTGGGGTCCACAAAAAAACAAGACAAGAAATAAAAAACACTGATATACTGATAGACAAGGACAGTCACAGAAATGTAAAATACAACAAAACACTAAAAATAATTTGTGTGTTAGTGTCCCCTTACAGTCCTCGCCAATCCATGAGATGTTGTTTAATCCGAATTTTAAAGGTCATTTGCTGTTTGCTTGAGTAATTGGAGATGAAAGGGAGTTCCATGGATGGCTCTGTATAATACTGTGCGTTGCAGTGAATTTGTTTTGGACTTGGGGACTGTGAAGAGACCCCTAGTGGCATATATATGGGTGTCTGAGTTGAATGTTATTTGTTCATGCAGACAATCTGGAACTTTTATCACAGTATTCAGTATTCTCATAAAAACTAGAAGCAGTTAATCTCTCGTCAACCCTCAACCAGGAAAGACTGGCATGCATGTTGTTGATGAAGCTGTGCAAAGCAACAATTTTAAAATAACAGTACATCATGTCCCCGTTGACCAACGAGTCAAAGGAATTAGTATAGTAGGCTACAATACACCATATTTAGATCATATTGATTCACAATAGGAAAACGTGAACTAGGGGGAAAACAGCAAATTAAAATAGAAAAGAATATTGATTTCAACGTGCTATCACGTCGTGCAGTAAACAAAACACATGGTGCATCATATGGGTTCATCAATGACTCACCAACTGAAAAACAAGCTCCGGTTTGAGCTCTCAAATTTCACTCAAACCCGGCAAACCGGTGACGGTTAACGGGTCTGGATGTAGCGTCCGTTCTGCTTGGAGAAACCGCAAACCAACCGTTCTGTCTAGAGTGCGTTTCCCATTCCCCAAATGTGTATTGCGCAGATCCTGCTAAACGCAAAGGGGTGGCATCCCCAAACTAAGCTGATTCAATGCACTCGAGCGGAGCTTGGAGAGCGTACTTCCTGCTCTTAGGGGTGGTGAATAGATACGACCGCTTAGGAGTAGTATTTATCTACTATAAAATCCCCTCACAACGTCACTTAAACGCCTTCATGAATAAACGAGTCAGCCGTGGTGGTTAAACCGGTTTCTTGCATTCATCTTTCAAATCTGAAATTATTATTATCTCTTGTCTCACTGCCACCCCCGGCTTTGGTACATTCCGGGATGTGCGATGTTCCCAAACCTCTCGAGTCACTGTCAGGTATTGGTCAAAGCTGGGGTGAAGAGGACTGACAAAATAACTGCAAACCTGCTGCATGTGAATCTGTTTACTTTTTATCAAGCAATCGTTTTCATTACAATTAAGTCACGTATTTAACTATTCAGTGCACATCAACCACAACCTATCCCCTGGCTCGTTCTCATTACATTTTTACAGTCATTTTTGAGACAATGAAGTGACGTGTTTAACTATTCAGTGCACATCAACCATACCCTCTGGTTCTGCAAACACTTCACAGTGCAGTATATAGACAACAAATAAAAGACAAATTACAATGGTTGTTTAATTGCTCTTTACTGATGTGGTTATTAAATGGTTATTATACAGCAATACCTACATGGTTAATTCAAACACATATATCTGCCAAAATAATGGAAACACGAGTTAATGAGGGACAGGCCTACAAAGTATATTGAAAGCACTTCCACTCAGGTGTGGCTCCTGTGTTAATTAAGCAATGAACATTCTATCATGCTTAGGGTCATGTATAAAATGCTGTGCAGGCCATTCTTTTGGCTATAGGATGACAATGCCCCCCCTCAGTGGATGTCAGAAATCCGTTGATGGCACATAATAAACCATAGACCTATTAGACTATGAGACTAGAACATGATGCCCTGATATAGTCTAGCGGTTAAGAGCATGATTTCTGAAAGTGTTGAATGAAAACCTTGTTGTAGTGCTGATCGTTGTCTCTGAATGTACTGAACATCTCTTTAAGGCCCTTGATTAGATCAATGCAATCAGTGATTGATATAGGGGGGTTGACCGGCATTCATGGCAAAATCACTGATATCAAATAACATAGCAAATTCTCCAACATCCTCTTCTATGCGTGGTCTCTTTAAAAAAAAATGTACACTGAGCT
This sequence comes from Brachymystax lenok tsinlingensis, assembly GCA_030435695.1. Classification (NCBI taxonomy): domain Eukaryota; kingdom Metazoa; phylum Chordata; class Actinopteri; order Salmoniformes; family Salmonidae; genus Brachymystax; species Brachymystax lenok. The sequence goes on from CM059781.1 coordinate 16,934,044, forward strand.
TTGTTTGGCCATTTTACTTGTTTTTGCTAGCTAAGTTGACTAATGAGTCTTAGCTAGCTAACAGTGAGTAGCCTACAGTGTAGCCTAGCCAACACAGCAATAGCTACTGTTTACTGCACATGGTATCAGTATGAAGTGACACGTTCCAGAACCCACTCATTATTTAGAAATTGATAACCTTTTTAACTGTAAATAATCAAGAATAATTCTAATTAATGATACAGGCCTAAATTAAATATATTTTAGTACAGCACTTGATTTTATGTAAGATGTCCTTGAGTGTCGGTACTCATTTTGGGTGCCGGTACTATTTATATTTAAGTGAACTCCTCAATACCTTTGTGCTAATATTCTACAGGAGGTGAAGGAACTCAAGCAGAAGAAAATTTGAGGTGCCGGTACTCAGTTCCGGTGAGCTCCTGCCCAGGTCAAGTACTGTGCTTAGGTAAAAAGAAAAATAATGTCCCATTTGGAAAATATTATAATAATTCTTTGCTCAATCTGATTGGGTAGACTTGCGCCCACCCAGGCCCACGCCACTGCCCACATTGAACACTTATGGGAGATTCTGGAGCGGCTCCTGAGAGCGTTTTCCACCACCTTGAACAAAGAACGAAATGATGAAATTTCTCAAGGAAGAATGCTGTCACATCCCTGCGATTGAGTTCCAGACACTTGTAGAATCTATGCCAAGGTGCATTGAAGCTGTTCTGACTGACGGTGGGCCTACATCCTACTAAGACACAGTATGTTGCTGTTTCCTTTATTTTGGCAGTTACTTGTATATATTGTAGCAGCAGATGAAAGGGTCCTAAGTTAGGGTCCCTCATCCATTGTTGCACCTGTTGGTGACCCCGCCCATACCTGTACCTGTCTATCCACCACAAACTCCCCCTGGGGCTCCTGTGTTGCTGGAGGCAACAGTGCCAGGTACACAGGTGTGTCAGCCCCCTCCGCAGGCGTCTTGGTCCCGTTGGGATAGGTCATGTCAGACTTCACCCAGCCCGGACAGCAGGAGTTGATCAGAATCCCTCTCTGGGGCATCTCTCTTCTTAGCCTGCGGGCCTGGATCCGGGTAAGGGCCATCAGGCCTATTTTGGACACCCCATAGACAGAATTTGGCCAGCCCTTGTTGATGTGGTCTCCAGCTTTGGCCTCGGCAACAAAGCGCTTCATCAGAGCCACTAGCTCCTCCTCTGTGATGTCATCACTGCAGAGTCTTGCCTGGAGGTCCGGAGAACACATATAGAGGGTGATATAGCCCACGATGCTGGCAACATTCACTATCCTCCCTATAACAGACAGACAGTTAAGTTAAAGGAAAAATCATATGGAGATTAATTAAGTGATTTGGCATGGGTGTTGTTAGACCCAAAACGAAGTCGAGATAATGTCTAGATGCTTTTTATAGTGGAGATTACGTTTATAAAGTGCCTGGCTGGGCTGATGAGACAGTGGATTGCGCAGTCAGATGGAACAGAGTAAATAAGCATTTTAACGTCATAGATTTAGCCGGTGGTAACTTGTGCAATACTGTAGACACCGGCTGGAATGCGGGTTTAACCAATCAGCATTCAGGATTAGACCCACCCATTGTATAATTAAGTGATAATGCCCGAGAAGCCGGTATATATTGGCACGGGTGTTGTTCGTCTCAGGCCGGCAAACCGTGCCAATATATTCTCCAAACAACGGCTTCGAGGGCATTATCACTTTTATACAACAGGTTACCAATATATTCAAATAATGATTGACATCTTTTAATTAAAAACGTTATTTTGATGAATTTATTCATACCATTTCATCCTTCCACAAGATATAGTCCCGACACAAATCTAGGCTTGCTACCCAAGCCTAGATCAAGTTTATAACTTCCCTGCCTGGGCTGATTAGACAGTGGATTGAGCAGTCAGATGGAACAGAGTAAATAGTCATTTTGAGGTCATAGATTTAGCCTTTGGTAACTTGTGGAATAGACACCGGCTGGAATGCGGTTTTAACCAATTAGTATTCAGGATTAGACCCGCCCATAGTATAATAAAAAATAATAAAATCAGTGATAGTTTTCCCCATGATATAAGGGCTTACCATCTTTCTTCAGGAGAGGAAGAAATTCATTGCACATGTCTCTGGTGGCAAAGAAGTTGGTTTGGAGAATGTGTTCTGCTTGGCTGCCAAAGGATGCAGAGTCACTTCCTGGACATAGAGGGAGCCATTAGTTCACTTTAAAATGCCACTGCATCCCAGGCCAGCTTACACATGATACTCTTATTGCAGGGTCTCCCAAACTCGGGTCCTGGGGTTTATTTCTTTTCCCTAGCACTACACAGCTAATTCAAATAACCAACTCATCATTAAGCTTCAATTATTTGAATCAGCTGTGTATTGCTAGTGTGTCATAGACTTATGGTGTGTGTTTATGTAACATTAATGTGTAGTTACGTTTTGGGGCGATGCCTGCGTTGTTGATCAGCACATCCAGACCCCCGTACTCTTTCAGGAAATGCTGCCGTGCTGCCTGGATGCTGACCGGGTCTGTGATGTCCAGCTGGAGGAGTCTGGGCTTGAGTCCCTCCCTCTGCAGATCCTCGACAACAATGGCCCCCCTCTGGACATCCCGGGCACTCAGATACACATCCCCTTTAAAGCCCTGGCACAACGCCTGCACTATGGCTAACCCCAGGCCACGCGTGGAGCCAGTGACCAGAACCACCTGTGGGCCAGACATCACCTCAGAGAGAGAGAGAGAGAGAGAGAGAGAAAAAAATCTAAAGCTATAGATTCAGAAAGTTATAGAGCAGGGGTATTCAAATCTTACCCTACAAGGTCTGGAGAACTGCAGTTTTTCTGTTCTACCTGGTAATGAATTGCACACAACTGGTTTCCCAGGTCTCAATCAGTCCCTGATTAAAGGGGAAGAATAAAATAAAAACATCTATGGAACTGGCTTCAAGATCCATATTAGAATTTGAGGGGTAGCCTGAGCTACTGGTAAACATACAATTCACAATACATTAACATTAACATGTCGCCAATATAAATGAAAGGTATGTTGCTCCAGCACAGGGCTAGCATGACTAATTCAACTAATCAAGGTTTATTGGTAGTTTAATCAGTTGTTTTAGTGCTGGTCTAGAACATTAGCTGGCACACCGGTTGGACTGGTTGGCGAATGCTGCTTTATGGAGTAAAATAGATTTGAAAAAATCCATCATATCCACATAATCTAAACATACATTAAAATGTAACTCCCTGAGCAATTTAAACAGTGCAGGTTACAATTAACTTACACCAGTGAATAAAGAATCATTTATATTCAGATGTATCACTTACCAGTGTGAATGTATAAATTGTTACAACGTAGTATGGAGCACACCACAGTCTTTGCAGCTAGCACAGTATGGAGTGATACACCTAGAGGTGGCAGAGCATATTCTCTTGAACGAGCGGAGAGGTCTAGAATGTGACAAAATGTCACCGTACTTTTTCAGCTAACACTCACACTGTTTCTCCCCCTAATCTTGTTCCTCATTCCTCCCTCCCTAACTCCCTCCCTCCCAGCCCCTTCCCCCTCCATCCGTTTCCCTTCCCCAACCTCTCTTATAAACCCAAAGTGGGAGTTTTATCTCAAAAGAAATATACATTAATAATCCATTATGAACAGCAACTTACAGATTCTTTCAACACAATAACGGTCAGGGGGAAGGGGCTGGGAGGGAGGGAGTTAGGGAGGGAGGAATGAGGAACAAGATTAGGGGGAGAAACAGTGCGAGTGTTAGTCGAAGCCCTGCCCGAGCATTCGAATTCTTCAAGGTGCTAGTCATGACAGAAACGAACAACTTAGATCAAGATTCAAGACATAACATGCAACATACAGTACCAGTCAAAAGTTTGGACACACCTACTCATTCAAGGGTTTCTTTATTAGTACAATTTTCTACATTGTAGAATAACAGTGAAGACGTCAACACTATGAAATAACACACATGGAATCATGTATTTACCAAAAAAGTGTTAAACAGATCAAAATATATTTTATATTTGCAATTCCTCAATGTACCCACCCTGCCTTGATGACAGCTTTGCACACTCTTGGCATTGCATTGTCCACAATGCATAGAAGAAGCTGTTAAGAAGTATTTTGGTCCTAGACTTGGCGCTCCGCTACCGCTTGCCGTGCGGTAGCAGAGTGAACAGTCTATGACTGGGGTGGCTGGGGTCTTTGACAATTTTTAGGGCCTTCCTCTGACATCGCCTGGTATAGAGGTCCTGGATGGCAGGCAGCTTAGCCCCAGTGATGTACTGGGCCGTATGCACTACTCTGTAGTGCCTTGCGGTCGGAAGCTGAGCAGTTGCCGTACCAGGCAGTGATGCAACCTGTCAGGATGCTCTCGATGTTGCAGCTGTAGAACCTTTTGAGGATCTGAGGACCCATGCCAAATCTTTTTAGTTTCCAAAGGGGGAATAGGCTTTGTCGTGCCCTCTTCATGGACCATGTTTGGACCATTCTAGTTTGTTGGTGATGTGGACACCAAGGAACTTAAAGCTCTCAACCTGCTCCAATACAGCCCCGTCCATGAGAATGGGGGAGCGCTTGGTCCTCCTTTTACTGTAATCAACAATCATCTCCTTTGTCTTGATTGCGTTGAGGGATAGGTTGTTATTCTGGCACCACACGGCCAGGTCTCTGACCTCCTCCCTATAGGCTGTCTCGTCGTTGTCAGTGATCAAGCCTACCACTGTTGTGTCATCTGCAAATTTAATGATGGTGTTGGAGTCGTGCCTGGCCGTGCAGTCATGAGTGAACCGGGAGTACAGGAGGGGACTGAGCACGCACACCTGAGGGGCCCCTGTGTTGAGGATCAGCGTGGCAGATGTGTTGTTACCTACCCTTACCACCTGGGGGCGGCCCGTCAGAAAGTCCAGGATCCAGTTGCAGAGAGAGGTGTTTAGTCCCAAGATCCTTAGCTTAGTGATGAGTCAATGAATAGCATTCTCACATAGGTGGTCCTTTTGTGCAGGTGGGAAAGGGCAGCGTGGAGTGCAATAGAGATTGCATCATCTGTGGATCTGTTTGAGCAGTATGCAAATTGGAGTGGGTCTAGGGTTTCTGGGATAATGGTGTTAATGTGAGCCATGACCAGCCTTTCAAACCACTTCATGACTACGGATGTGAGTGCTACGGGTCTGTAGTCATTTAGGCAGGTTACCTTAGTGTTCTTGGGAACAGGGACTATGGTGATCTACTTGAAACATGTTTGGAATTACAGACTCAAATCAGGGACATGTTGAAAATGTCAGTGAAGACACCTGCCAGTTGGTCAGCACATGCCCGGAGCACACGTCCTGGTAATCCGCCTGGCCCTGCGGCCTTGTGAATGTTGACCTGTTTAAAGGTCTTACTTACGTCGGCTATGGAGAACAGCTGACGCTCTCATGCATGCCTCAGTGTTGCTTGCCTCGAAGCGAGCATAGAAGTGATTTAGCTTGTCTGGTAGGCTCGTGTCACTAGGAAGCTTGCGGCTGTTCTTCCCTTTGTAGTCTGTAATAGTTTGCAGGCCCTGCCACATCCAACGAGCGTCGGAGCCGGTGTAATACAATTCAATCTTAGTCCTGTATTGGTGCTTTGCCTGTCTCCTCTAAACCTGCGTTTCTTTCTCCTGCCAATCACGGGGATAATGGGCTTGTCGGTGTATGAAGTACATCCTGTGCGTTGAAGAAAACATCTGTCTAATCTGAGGTGAGTGATCGGTGTCCTGATATCCAGAAGCTCTTTTTTGCCATACGATATGGTGGCAGAAACATTATGTACAAAAAATTTAAAAACATAATACAATTGGTTAGGTGCCCGTAAAACGGCTGCCAGTTCTTCCCGGCGCCATCTTCAACCTGCAGGTCAGGTTGACCGACCTCAAGCGGTCGGTCAACCTCAAATGTGCACACTCACGGTCCTGCCCCTCAAACTCACTGATGCAGTTCTTCATGCAAACACAACTCACCCCATAGATAGATGTATCAGCAGTTCATGCGTACAGTATTTGGATAGCCAGGATTATTCCCAACGCAACTAATGCTTAGTAGCAGTTTCACTGAACTGCGTCTCAGAGGAAATAGAAAAAGAGAAAATGTATCTAGTAATTAGTTGATACTGGGCCATCCACCTCATTGAATAAAAAAAGGCTATCTATTTTACATACATAAGGTAGGGGAGAATATAGAACAGCCATGCATAGCCATTGACTGGCCACACACAAAAATAAACCATTATTTTTGCAGAAGCAAGACCTGTAATGGTAATCTCGATCAGTTGGACATCTGCATGAAACAACGTTCTTATCCATTTGTGTGCTTTGCACTTTTGACTTTACATGCAGCAACCTTAAAACTGCCATGAATGTGGAGTAAATGGACACGCAGCTTATCAGATTGATTTCATCCAACCTTGCCGACAGCAACACTGAAAAGTGAATCTCATGCTATGCCACTAGACATTTTTTTTTGTTTCAACACGTTTGCTCAATGGCGCTGGTCTGATAGACTGGTTATTCAAGTATCATAAATTACAGTGCCTTCGAAAAGTATTCAGACCCCTTTACTTTTTCCACATTGTTACATTACAGCCTTATTCTAAAATGGATTAAATAATAAAATGTCCTCAGCAATATACACACAATACCCCATACTGACAAAGTGAAAAAAGGTTTAGACATTTTGGTAAATATATTAAAAAGAAATAACGGAAATACCTTATTTACATAAGTATTCAGACCCTTTGCTATGAGACTTGAAGTTGAGCTCTGGTGCATCCTGTTTCCATTGATCATCCTTGATATGCTTCTACAACTTGATTGGAGTCCACCTGTGGTAAATTAAATTGATTGGACATGATTTGGAAAGGCGGACACTTGTCTATATAAGGTCCCACAGCTGACAGTGCACGTTAGAGTAAAAACCAAACCATGAGATCTAAGGTTTTGTCGGTAGAGCTCCGAGACAGGATTGTGTTGAGCAACAGATCTGGGGAAGGGCATCAAAAAATGACTGCAGCATTGAAGGTCCCCAAGAACAGTGGCCTCCATCATTCTAAAATGGAAGAAGTTTGGAACCACCTGTCCGCCTGGCCAAACTGAGCAAATGAGAAAGAAGGGCCTTGGTCAGGGAGTTGACCAAGAACCCGGTGGATTGAACATCTATGGAGAGACCTGAAAATAGCTGTGCAGTGACGCTCCCCATCCAACCTGTCAGAGCTTGAGAGGATCTGCAGAGAATGGGAGAAATTCCCCAAATACAGATGTGCCAAGCTTGTAGGATCATACCTAAGAAGACTCATTTCTGTATTCGCTGCCAAAGGTGCTTCAAGAAAGTACTGAGTAAAGGGTCTGAATACTTACGTAAATGTGATATTTTAGTTTATTTACTTGCTTTGTCATTATATGGTGTTGTGTGTAGATTGATGGGGGAAAAATGTATTCATCAATTTTAAAATAAGGCTGTAATGTAACGTGGAAAAAGTAAAGGGGTCTGAATACTTTTCCAAGGCACTGTATCTAAGCTGATAAAAACAGGCATTTGATATTCCCTCCACCAGCAACAATCAGTCTGCATGGACACAGAAATAAAGACATTTCAAATACAAAGTGTATGTTACAGAATATTTTATAATGAACAACTAGACAGGATCTTAGCGGACATAGCGCTGTATAGGTTGCAGAAAGCAGAGAAACAATCCCATGCCCCGCTGGACGAGACGGACTTAACTATCTCTGATGATCTTGGTCAATTTGTGGATCTTTGTCTTGGTGGACATGTCCACATACTTATCCCCAATGCTGACAATCATACCGCCCAGGATGGAGGCGTCAGACTGGAGGGAAAAGCAAAATAATACAGGAAGTTAAAGCACCAGTCGACACCATAGCAATGTATGCCACTGGATATCAGCATTTTCTTGTTTAGCGCTAGCCTTACAGTCCTAAACCATTGCATGTACCATAAATTGACAGTAGATGATTGAAAAGCCTTATTGTGCCACAGAGGGCACGAATTGAGTACGGCCTCACCTTGGTCTCTAGTATGAGAGTCTCTCCCTTTGTCAGAAAGCCGTTCAGAGCCACCTTCAGATCTGCCAGGTTAGCCTCATCCAGGGGCTGTTATACACACAAACCAAAATATCAAATCAAATGCTACAATAACTGATATGGCACTTGGATTGACAGGCATATACCAGGGGTTCTCAAACTTGTTGAGGCCGGGGGGCCCCTTTTGTGATAGCAAACTCCTCAGGGACACCCTCATAATGGGGTGGCAGGTAGCCTAGTGGTTAGAGCGTTGCCAGTAACCGAAAGGTTGGTGGATCGAAATCTGTCTTTCTGCCCCTGAACAAGGCAGTTAACCCACTGTTCCTAGGCCATCATTATAAATAAGAATATGTTCTTAACTGACTTGCCTAGTTAAATAAAGGTTAAAAAAATTATCAGAACATCTCGTGTGAGATAAACAGTATACAAAACAGGACTATGACTGTCAGATTTTATATCCAGCCTGTAAGCTACAGAAAAGGCCATATACTCTATTATATCATATATCTGCTACATAATTTATGTTAGATAATTTTTGGGACGGAACATTGGTGGAGTGCCGCAGCGATGCGTCTCTCCAACAGCACCCTGGAGAAGCGCGCTGTCTATGACCAAGTGGGCACTGCTTATCACAGGGCAGCATCAGTACTCACCTAAAAAAGCCCATATGCCACTGGTTGAGAGAAATTGTTATTGGCAGAATTATGTGTTGTTGGAGGTGCGTCTTGGTCAGTTTAACTCAGAAAATGCCACCCTCGTCAATCTGCCACCATAGGCGGACGCCTAATCCCACTTAATAAGCAGGCCGGCCGTGCATTTATGTAAAAAAAAAAACAAGATTAGGAATACAATAAGTATTGAGTTACATATACCAAAATGTATAATTGGTGGAGTACTGTGGATACCAATATCAGTACTTCATGGTGACTTCACCATGCAGTAAATTTGTTAAAATATTGATAAGAAACAGAGTTCCAAATCTCTCTGCCAATAACAGCAACATTTTTTTATTTTCCCCTCCCCACTCAAAGCACTCTCAGACAGTCCAATGTTTTCTCTAAGCTGCGCATGCACGCAGTAGCACCGGGACTGCTGTGCAGAAATATTAGCCCATAGAGAGAAGCACGAGATTGAACTTGACTCAACTTTCTAGAGCAGTGGTCACCAAGGCATTCCAAGTCGATCGCCACATTTATTTTTTTATTCGTCTCGGGCTGTTGGTGGTAGGTGCACCTGATAGTGAGTTATTAGCCCAGTTATAGATCATCAATAGGGTCGTGATTGCTTCCTACAAGAGCACAAAACATGTACATTTCTAGAAGAGCGAGTCAGGTAGAGAGATTTTTTTTTGTTGTCTTAAAGGGGCAGTGCTGTATTTTGAGATAGCTTATTCAAGCCTAAGTAGCCAATAGGCAGAGGGTAGCATAATTTGTCTGATTCTCTAATAATGGAATGGGAAAAATAATGAATTTTATTTTGTAAAGTGGTTTCTTGCATCAAACAAAATTTTCAGTCACCTTGTCTGAATGACAAGTGGATAAACAGGTTACTGTCAACCCCTGCATGTTTTTCTTCTCCAAAGTTTCATGCAATGTAGGCCTACATTGAACACCAGACATTGGCTGCTACTGTAGGCTGAATGATAGAACAGCTATTTCCACGTTAAAATGTTAGGCCTACATTATGATCAAATAGCCACAGTAGCCTACATGGCCATTGTGAAAACTAATTTAAAGCGGGTACAGCCTCAGTGTTCACAAATGTCCCAAAAATGGAGGGAACATTGGTCCTGTCAAAATTCTTACTTGAGAAATTGCGATTTTCTAAGAAGCTATTTGTTTCTTCTTTTTGACCACTTTAATTTAAAAGAATCACAGTAAGGTACTTAATTGTACACAGAAATGATTGATTTGATATTTTTGATAAACAGACTGCATTGGCATACAATAATTGTAAATTAGGCCTAATAACATTAATGTATTGTAATGTACTCTCAAATTATTCCACAGATCACATGGACAAAAATTTGTTTAATCTGTTAGTAATATTCATTTAAAAAATGGTGTAAATGAGAGAATGCCAAAAGTGTACAAAGCTGTCAAAGGGTGGCTACTTTGAAGAATCTCAAATATAAAATATTTGATTTAACACTTTTTTGCTTACTACATGATTCTATGTGTGTTATTTCATAGTTTTGAATGAGTAGGTGTGTCCAAACTTTCGACTGGTACGGTATATATTTTGTGGTCTTGGCCATGGAACCCCTGTAGTACGACCCCACTGAGAATCCATGCAGTATACAACAAGTGTGTGTATGTGTGTCACCGTACATGTGCTGTGGTGACAGTGCAGATGACCTCGCCACGGTGAGCGCTCATCATTTTTGCAAAGGCACCAATGACATCTGCGGTCAGGGTCAGGCGGCCATTATCTGCCAACACAGCTAAGGGAGGAGAGAGGAGGACAATGAAACCACGTTAGTTACTTGTGTCTACTGGCTAGGCTATCATTTTCACTAACTGCATTTGCATCATCATTTGCATGAACTAACATTAGTAAGGATGAGGATGTTCTCATAACAATAGCCAAAATACTCTTAACTTCTTAGGGAGCAGCTCCCGAGGTGACGGAGTCTGGCGTGCCCAAAGTAAAATGCCTCCCACTCAAAATAGGATATGCACATAATTAGTACTATTGGATAGGAAACACTGACGTTTCTAAGAGTGTTAAAATATTGTCTGTGAGTATAACAGAACAGATATGGCAGGTGAAAACCCAAGGAATTTCTGTCCTGAAAAAAAGTGTATTTGACACATTGCCTCATTTTGAACCCCTCCCTATTGAAAATGACCATATAAGGGAGTAAGATTTCAGTACCTATTGCTTCTACTGGATGTCAACAGTCTCTAGACAGTGTTTTGATTCTGTTTAGTTGATCTGGATGGTAATAGAAGAAGAATTGGGAAGTGGTCACCAGAAGTAAACAGAAGAGGATGCGCGTTCACAGGCTTGCGCGCGCGCTGTGTTTTTTTCCTTTCCTATCGCCCAGTTTATAATCCGGTTGAAATATTATACTAAATATACATAAAAGTGTTCCTAAGGATACATTATCAATGATGTTTGATTGTTCTTGGACAAGTGTATAGGTATAGGTTGAACGAGTTCTCTTCACGGTTCAATGGGCGAGTGGACGCTGTATTTTCTCATCATAACGCACCAACCAAACGGAGATTTATGGATATAATAAATTACTTTTTCTAACAAAAGAACCATGGATGGTCTTCGTTGGACACTTGGGAAGCCCTCAGTAGGATTTCTTCAAAAGGTAAGAGATTTGTTTTCGCTGTGAAATGTGTTGTGTGAACCGCAATGGTTTATGAATTTATGCTAATGGAAAAATTTTTGGAGGTGCTACCCTCAAACAATCAAATGTAGTGCTTTCGCTGTAAAGCCTTTTTGAAATCTGACAACGCTGTGATATTGCCAAGAAGCAGAGCTCTTGATGACTATGCAACACTTGAATGTTTTGGATTTTGAATTTGGCGCCTTGCATTTCACCGGGTAGTGTCGGGCGCCCCACCACTCCCTAAGTAGTTAAGACTTTTTTCTAATCTCTCATTTGCATCACTAGCTAATTAAGATCACTTGTGAGCAGCAAACAATACTCTTAGCTGGCATTTACTTTATATTCATGATTACAACTAGCCAATGAAAAGGTATGGCGTGACATCCATATTGATTTTTCCATTTTAACGTTTCAGACGGTCAAGAGGGACAGAAGACACGGAAAGAAAGACAATCAGTAGTTTGTAGATGAGTCTTGACAGCAGAATAACGTTATCCTCCACAAACCTGCCCCATTTCATTTTCTTACACAACAGCAGTCTCCAGAACAAGAGTGGCATGTGCAGTATAACTTAGTAAGGCTGGGCAACTCACTGATGAGGTTAACTGTGATTGGGGAGAGATTCGCCTTAGTCATGGCGGCACCGAAGTACTTCAGCTTGAGGCTGCGCTTGACGTGGGGGTTCATCACGATACTGGACAGCTTGGGGTCCTTGATCAGAGACTGACGGAGAAGGAAAAGACAAAAAGAGAAAGGGAGCTGGTCAAAAACTATATTGTGGCCACAGTGCCAAACAGACAAATGTATGGTTTCCCACAACCGGCTGTGATTGGGAGTCCCATAGGGCGGCGCACAATTGGCCCAGCATTGTCCGTGTTTGGCCGGTGTAGACCATCATTGTAAATAAGGATTTGTTCTTAACTGACTTGCCTAGTTAAATAAAGGTTACACAGTTCCCTAAAACTAAACTCTGGACCTTAAAGCCAGCTTCACCGTGTTTTTTCATTTTTCCTTAATCTGGGACTGATTAAGACCTGGGAAACCAGGTGGGTGCAATTAATCATCAGGTAGAACAGAAAACCAACAGGCTCCGGACCTCGTAGGATAAGAGTTGAATAGCCCTGCCCTAGTTAATAGAGTGTATATACATTACACACTTGCGGCCAGACTGAGGACTAAGATAGGAGAGAGGGGTGCAGTGGATAACTTACTGACAACGTGCCCATCTCCTTCTCTACTTGTTCCAGTTTCTTCTGCTTGCTGGCAGCAGAGAACAGGGCTGTGGCATAGCGGCCTCCGACCCCATACACGTCGATGGGGGGCTAGAATAGAAAATGGACACAAAAATAAGCTATAAACAACCATGTACTTGAATCACAGAGCCAATGACCATTGACAGTACTCAAGCTGTGGCGTGCTTTAACATCATTACTAAAGTACACGAGTCGTCATTGACTAAATATTACACTGATCAGAGGACATGGGCAGTACTTCATTCATTCTTACCCTGATCAAAGCTTGTCGAATAACTGAAGTGCTGAACTGACGCACCTGCAGAAGGAAAGAGATTGTAATCAACCAATAACAATCTTCATAAGTGACGTCTGGAGTGCCTTAGGAAGTTAGCGTTGGTTAGCTTGACCACATTTTCTACAATAACTGTATGTCATTCGCATGGCGCTAATAATACCTCTGTCTTATGGACGTTGGACAATATTTAACAGTTACGCCATCGGTTCGCAGGAAAATGCCCAACAAACGTAGATAGCTATCCAGCCAGGTACCTAACAATGTTGATGAAGCTGACCGGCTGTCGTTAGCTTGCCAGCGGGCTTGTCAAGTTCATGCCAGCATGCAAGGCCTCACGTATTCTGCGTTGAAAACACATTCTGCGCGATATCAAAACAATGCACATTGATCCGTTTTGTCCTTGTTAATAATCTAAATACATTCTCAAATTAAAAACAGAGCCATAGATCGTATAACATTCTTGTTTTTTAGAAAGTCATACCTGCAGCCCGAGTCCTAAAGCTGCCATGTTCTCCTGCGACTGTGTAGGTCAAAACTTCTGCGCATGACAGCCTGTCACAAAAAGTACGTAAATTCAGAAGCGAGAAGCATTACGGGAAACGTAGTTCAAATGTCAATAAGCGGAAATGTATTTCGTCGACCTAAAAAAATGAGCAAGTGGAAATTCACTGTCCTCGTCAGCAGACAAGGAAACAACTTAGTTGCGTGGATAAACATGTGTGGGGCCAGCATTTCTCTACACCCGCAATCAAATCTGCTATGTGCATGAGACCAATAACATTTGATTTGAATTTGATTTAATTTGAATATGTTTTTATCAAAGTCAATTATAGTACTTATCAAGTTCTCAGGTTTCAAGATTAGGCCTATTTTATTAAAACATGAGCTCAGCTTTATATAAAGCCTCTACGTGCATTCTTGCTGATATCACCTCAGGTATGTATTGACACAGGCCTAGTTGTCCCAGCATCACCTGTATGAAGATACTGTGCGACTGTGTCAGTGTGTAGTTTACAGGGTCTGTGTAGTTTACAGGGTCTGCCCATTGTTGAGGCATTTGCATTTCCTTGTGCTCCTCCTACATTCTCGCAGGTGAGCAGTGACACAGCCTTGGTGGTTTCTCCAGACCCATCTTGTGCACCTTCCACCATACTCAAACATATGCCTAGTGTGTGCAGAACTGAAGGGTTTATCCTTGCATGTACAGTAGGCCACCTATTGAGATGAAGGTATAATTTTGGTAGTCTTAAATGTGTCTCATCCTACATCAGACAGACTATTTATCAGAGAGAATGACAGGAGCTATTCACTGACTTCATCTTCTATAGATTCCTCCAAATCAAATCAAATTGTAATGGTCACATACACATATTTAGCAGATGTTATTGCAGATGTATTGAAATACTTGTGTATCGTATCCAGGTCTCTTCTAGGCTAGCCTACTAGCTGATATAGGACTACCTCTGTGACCAAGTAGGCTATTGAATCCCCTCACAATGTAAATTGATGTAAACGATGGAAGCACTGAATGGAAGACCCAGCGGTCACTGCATTGTGTCATTGAGACTATAAATAACTTTAATAATTAAACATAAAAGTAATGTCAAATATCTCCCCATATTAGGCTATGCCATTACATTCTAGATAGATCCACGAGTTGTCAGACTTGTGACATCAGACACCTGTGCAATAGGACTAGGCTTAAAGAGGATGCACATTTCTGAAAGGTTTAACACTTTGAAGGAAGATTACAAGGGTTTTAAAAGTGCATATATCCAATAGTGTGAGTTTCCAGATTGTTCTGTTATTATGCAACTGTTAAAGCTGATTAACCAGCAGGATCTCCTGCCTAGTCAGTTAAGTGGGGTTTCTTTCTGGCAATTTCCACCCAAGTAGGCTAAGAAGTTGAACGTCATGAGGCAAACCAATCCCCTGTTTAAAAACAAAAACAAACGTTAATTTACAGTAGTATGCAAAAGTAGCTTGTTCCTCAAAACAATACGGTACTTTAAAATTAGAACAATAACCAATGGGCGTGTTGGGACCGAATCCATCTGAAACGTCACACGTGTATTACACGTGTAGGGCGTGGCATAGGGGGAAGAAGCGGAGTCGATGCTTATAAAGCCTAGCTACCTTGTCCTATTCAGTCACCTGTGTGCTATTACACTTAACTGCTCGGAAACAGAGGATACGGGAGGACAAAAGACGAATTATCGCTACACAGGAAGGACTGACGCAGGAAGAGACACATATCTACTGTCGCCAGAGAATCAGGCTCACAGTCAAATCCTCAACTTGTGAATTGATGAAGTCAGTAGCTACAATATAGCGTAATGGGAATGGTGAGTGTGTATTTTTGTGATGACTGTCGGATTTAAATTGTAGCATAGAGAATGTGGTAATGGGTGCTAAAAAAGCAGAGAATGGACAAGAGATGGTGATGGTGAAAAGAAAAAGCAGGTCGAGCACTTAATTCACTATTTTATTGAACCCAGAATGCATGGAATGTAAATAAATGTAGGCTACTAGGTCAGAGTCAAAGACTATTCTTTTTGACGAATTCAACCACACATTTTGCTCAATACTACGACGAGGCTACACACCCTCCTTGGCAATGTGTACAATGCGTGCGCTCTCTTTCTAGAATATTCCTTTGCGGCTGTATCATTGGTTGTGGTGCGTGCCACATGTCTTGATGATGCTTTGACAACAATGCCCTGATCCCTATATCTCCGGTATCGTTTCATGTTGATACAGTATCTCAAACGATCAGCTCCTGAGTCCCTTTTTTAGCATCAGGGGTCATCCTGTCTAGAAAATGTCACCTTGTGGCTGACAGCTGTATGGGTAGCCTATCTATGCACACCACCATGTAATGATAGTAATATAAGTCTTACAATACATTGTTATTACTACATCACATGCGTTATAGCCTACCTGTCTGTTTTAAGCCTTTATAAAGAACATTATAAGACATTCTAAAGGCTCATACATGCTCATAACAAGTAATACAGTATTAAACCTTTCAGATGTTTCTAAGACAGTGAAGGCATTGGCACCCTCTTCTCTACCCTCAATTGATTTGTAGAATCGAACTTTGGCCGGGTCGTATGCAAACGTTTCTGTTCCGTTTCTGTTCCATTCCATTGTTTTTGTTGTTTTAGAAGGGTCTGCTGGCGACATTTAGTCCATTGAACACGGAGCTGAAGAGACAAACAAAGAGTTATTTTAGTGCAAGGGGCAGAGATAGGGCGGACGGTTGGGTTTATGCCAGCACGTGATGAGGGCTGAAATCACTAAATATGTAAACTACAGGCGGGAAGAATGACTGCTGTGTGCAGGTGGACAAGCAGAATGATTGTCTTGGAGCATGTTGTTGGATTAGGACAGTTCTCTTACAGTTCTCTTAGTGTAGCATATTGAGGTTGGTTGATGCTAAGTGATGTTGAGCTGTAGATGATGATGCTAAAACTGACCAGAGAAATAGCCATCTAAATAGCATATTGTCTAGTAAATCATTTGACTCAGGATAATGACTTCAGCTGCAATGGTTGGGGGGATGATGTAATCATAATGCATCTAAGTCATGATTCAAAATGTATTTATTATTACATTTCAAATTACAACAACAAAAAAACATAGGACATCACTATACGTATATTTTCTCTAAATAGGTTTTAAAAAAAAGGTCTGGGGTTACAATTGTATAAACCTATGATAGAGTTGTAAGAATACAATGAATACAAAGTAAAAATGTATTGCATTGGGGCCATATTTCAAATATTTGTTTTTGTCCACATATTTGTCACTCTGCTTGTCACTCTGCTTGTCCACTGACTAATTCAGTAGTTTTGTTTTTATTTGAATAATAACGTATTACGTATTCCATTGTAAATACATAGGTCTTATTAATGAAATAAATAATGTAATTACTTGCTTCAAAACAACTTCACAGAGTCACACTCATAAAAAAATTGTATAATAGTTTCCCCTTCTTTATCACAGAAAAGGCATATGTCCTCTAAATCCATGCATTTAGACAAGTTATTGCAAGGGTATATTTTGTGCAAGATTTTTAAGTGAAATTCTTTTACTTTATTTTATATACAAAATTTGTGAGGGAGAAACCAAACTTTCTTCCATTCAATTTCAGTAATATATGCATTTCAGAAGAATTCCCCTCTAGGCCAGATCTGGTTCTTGGAGTTAAAAAGTTATTTTATGAATGTATTATTACATTTGTTGTCCAGCAGGGGGCAACCTTCTAACAAGTTGTGCATCATTCGTGACATGTTCTCCAAAACACAATTTATATTTCATTAATTGAGTAAGTCCTGAAGGTATTGCTTTGCATATAGAATTCAATTCTTCATAATGTATATATGTTTCTAAGAACTTTCTATAAGCGAGTACATTTCCTTCTTTTTCAAATAAATCAAGCACAAATATAATATTTATTTCAAACCACTTAGGGAAGAACAAAGACTTGTTTTTTAACAACAATATATTTTTTGTTCCACAGAAGTGTTTTGTTTGGGGAGAAGTTGTGGATATAACATAGTTTCAGACTAAAAGCACTTGTTCATGAAATTTGGACAGTTTGATGGGTAATTTTGCTGGAGAGTAGTTGCACTTCCACAAAAATTGAAGACAAGCCATTTTCATAAAAATATGACAGGGAATTAAGTACCATATAGATTCAGAGCTAAGCATGCATCTTTTTTTATCCAGTTTACTTGAAAGTTATTGTTGATAGCAATTAAATCTAGTACTTCAAGCCCACCATCAGCTCTTTTGTTTGATATTATTGATTTCTTAAGTTTGTTGTTTATTTTTCCATATAATGTCTAGGAAAGTTTTGTTGATACCATGCTGGTTTGATCAGCTACAAATAGGGATAGAGCAGGGAAGACAATACATGACAGACCCTCATCTTTGGACAAGAAAACCCTTCCAATAATAGAGGTCACGCTGGAGACAGTTATTAAAGATGGATTTTTTTGTCTTTAATCTCTTGAATGAAATTGAGATGTTGACGGACAATATGGTTTTTCGCCATGTGCTCCCCTTAATATTTCACATTATCTTTCACTGGAATATTCTCAATAGATTGGTAATTTGAGTTACATATGGACAATATTTATCATTTATTTATATTAAGTTCCAAACCAGAAGCTGAAGAGAATGATTTGATAATATTAAGTTTAATAGCAACTTGATCCTTGTCTTCTAGAAACAGAGCTGTATCGTCTGCTAACTGAGATTTTTTATTTATTTTCCAAATATTGAAATACCTTTTAATTCAGGGTTGCTTAAAATGCTAATAGATAGTAATTATTCAACTAAAAGGAATAAGAAAGCTGAAATAGGGCAACCCTGGAGTACACTACGGTGAATATTAAATATTTTAGATGTGTTATGATAAATCATATTAGAACTATTAATATCTTTATAAAACATATTGATAACAGAGACAAAGCTCGGTCCAAAACCAAAAGTTTACAACGAATGTTTTAGGAATTTGTGTTCTATTGTATCAAATGATTACAAAAGTCGAGGAATAAAATAATAGCCTCAGAGTCAATTGAATCAGCGTAATCAATCAAGTCTAAAACAAACCTAATGTTACAGCTGATGTGGTGACCTTTCATGAAACCAGTTTGGGTTTTAATTAATAAAGTGGTTTTGGCCCATTTTAAGTCTATTAGCATATGCTAAAGTTATTAATTTATAATTTATATTTAATAATGTAATAGGTCTCCAATTATCTATGAAAAGGGGGATCTTTATCAGTTTAATTCACCTTTTCAAGCTCTCCCCCCGCCCTCCTTTGTTCTGGGTAACCTCAGAGAATAATATTGACGTATTCGCTGATTTGGTGAGTGAGTTTATAAGGAAGTGTATAGGAGATGTTGTACCCACTGTGACTATTAAAACCTACCCTAACAATAAACAGTGGATAGATGGCGACATTTGCGTAAAACTGAAAGCGCAAACCACCGCATTTAACCATGGAAAGGTGACTGGGAATATGGCCGAATACAAACAGTGTAGTTATTCCCTCCGCAAGCCAAGCAAAATGTGAGTATAGAGACAAAGTGGAACGAGACGTATGTGGCAGGGTCTACAGACAATCACGGACTATAAAAGGAAAACCAGCCACGTCACGGACACCGACGTCTTGCTCCCAGACAAGCTAAACACCTTCTTTGCCCGCTTTTAAGATAATACAGTGCCACCGACGCGGCCCGCTACCAAGGACTGTGGGCTCTCCTTTTCCGTGGCCGACGTGAGTAAGACATTTAAACGCGTTAACCCTCGCATCGCTGCCGGTCTTGATGGCATCCCTAGCCCGCATCCTCAGAGCATGCGCAGACCAGCTGGCTGGTGTGTTTACAGACATATTCAATCTCTCCCTATCCCAGTCTGCTGTACCCACATTCTTCAAGATGGCGACCATTTTTCCTGTACCCAACAATGCAAAGGTAACTGAACTAAATGACTATCGCCCCGTAGCACTCACTTCTGTCATCATGAAGTGCTTTGAAAGCCTATCAAGAATCATATCACCTCCACCTTACCTGTCACTTCACCTAGACCCACTTCAATTTGCTTACCGCCCCAATAGGTCCACAGACAATGCAATTGCCTGCACACTACCCTATCCCATCTGGACAAGAGGAATACCTATGTAAAAATGCTGTTCATTGACTACAGCTCAGCATTCAACACCATAATACCATCCAAGCTCATCATTAAGCTTGAGGCCCTGGGTCTCAACCCCACCCTGTGCAGTTGGGTCCTGGACTTCCTGACGGGCCATCCCCAGGTGGTGAAGGTAGGAAACAACATCTCCACTTCTGGGGCCCCACAAGGGTGCCTACTCCTTGTTCACAAATGACTGGATGGCCATGCATGCCTCCAACTCAATCATCAAGTTTGCAGACGACACAACAGTAGTAAGCTTGATTACCAACAACAACCAGACAGCCTACAAGGAGGAGGTGAGGGCTCTCGGAGTGTGGTGTCAGAAAAATAACTTCAACAAAACAAAGGAGTTGATCGTGGACTTCAGGAAACAGCAGAGGGAGCACCCCCCCTATCCACATCGACGGGACAGCAGTGGAGAAGGTGGACATTTTAAGTTCAGGAGGCTGAAGAAATTTGGCTTGTCACCTAAAACCCTAAAACTTTTACAGATGCACAATTGAGAGCATCCTGTCGGGTTGTATCACCGACTGGTACGGCAACTGCACCGCCCACAACTGTAGGGCTCTCCAGAGGGTGGTGTGGTCTGCACAACGCATCACTGGGGTCAAACTACCTGTCCTCCAGGACACCTACAGCACACGATGTCCCAGGAAGGCCATAAAGATCATCAAGGACAACAATCACCCGAGCCACTGCCTGTTTACCCCGCTACCATCCAGAAGGCGAGGTCAGTACAGGTGCATCAAAGCTGGGACTGAGAGACTGAAAAACAGCTTCTATCTCAAGTCCATCAGACTGGTAAACAGCCATCACTAGCACAGAGAGGCTGCTGCCTACATACAGACTTGAAATCATTGGACACTTTAATAAATGGAACACTAGTCACTTTAATAATGTTTACATATCTTGCATTACTCATCTCAAATGTATTCTATACTATCTATCGCATCTTAGCCTATGCCACTCTGTCATTGCTCATCCATATATGTATATATTCTTATTCCATTCTTTTACTTAGATTTGTGTGTACAGTCATGGCCAAGTTTTGAGAATGACACAAATATAAATGTTTACAAAGTTTGCTGCTTCAGTGTCTTTAGATATTTTTATCAGATGTTACTATGGAATACTGAAGTATAAATACAAGCATTTCATAAATGTCAAAGGCTTTTATTGACAATTACATGAAGTTGATGCAGAGTCAATATTTGCAGTGTTGACCCTTCTTTTTCAAGACCTCTGCAATCCGCCCTGGCATGCTGTCAATTAACTTCTGGGCCACATCCTGACAGATGGCAGTCCATTCTTGCATAATTAATGCTTGGAGTTTGTCAGAATTTGTGGGGTTTTGTTTGTCCACCCGCCTCTTGAGGATTGACCACAAGTTCTCAATGGGATTAAGGCCTGTGGAGTTTCCTGGCCATGGACCCAAAATATCGATGTTTTGTTCCCCGAGCCACTTAGTTATCACTTTTGCCTTTTGGCAAGGTGCTCCATCATGCTGGAAAATGCATTTCTTGTCACCAAACTGTTCCTGGATGGTTGGGAGAAGTTGCTCTCTGGGGATGTGTTGGTACCATTCTTTATTCATGGCTGTGTTCTTATGCATAATTTTGAGTGAGCCCACTCCCTTGGCTGAGAAGCAACCCCACACATAAATGTCCAATCCCTGTACCTTTTGCAGAATATCAGTCTGTCCCTGATGTTTTTCCTGGAGAGAAGTGGCTTTTTTGCTGCCCCAGACCATCCTCCAAAAGTCTTCACCTCACTGTGCGTGCAGATGCACTCACACCTGCCTGCTGCCATTCCTGAGCAATCTCTGTATTGGTAGTGCCCTGATCCTGCAGCTGAATCAACTTTAGGAGACGGTCCTGGCACTTGCTGGACTTTCTTGGGCGCCCTGAAGCCTTCTTCACAACAATTGAACCGCTCTCCTTGAAGTTCTTGATGATCCGACAAATGGTTGATGATGTTGCAGCAATATCCTTGCCTGTGAAGCCCTTTTTGTGCAAAGCAATGATGACGGCACGTGTTTCCTTGCAGGTAACCATGATTGACAGAGTAAGAACAATGATTCCAAGCACCACCCTCTTTTTGAAGCTTCCAGTCTGTTATTCGAACTCAATCAGCATAACAGAGTAATCACCAGCCTTGTTCTCGTCAACGCTCACACCTGTGTTAACTTCTTTGGGAGCAGCGCACGAAGTGACCGTTTTGGAGACCTTGGCGTGCCCAAAGTAAAATGCCTCCCATTCAGGCCCAGAAAATAGGATGTGCACATATTTAGTACCATTGGATAGGAAACACTCTGAATGGTCTAAAAGTGTTAACATGTTGTCTGTGAGTAAAACAGAACGGATATGGCAGGCAAAACCCCGAGGAATTTCTGTCCTGGAAAAAGTGGTTTTGACACATTGCCTCATTTAGAGCCCCTCCCTTATGAAAATGCCCTTATAAGGGCATATGAATGCAGTACCTATCGCTTCCTCTGGATGTCAACAGTCTCGAGAAAGTGTTCTGATTCTTTTTAGATGCTTTTAGAGCAGAGAAGAAGAGGAATAAGGAAGTGTCCCCACAGATGTCCTTACAAGAAAATGCGCGCTCCCGGCAGGCACGCTCTGTGGTTTTTTCCTTTCTTATCGCCCAGTTTATATTCCGGTTGAAATATTATACTATTTATACATAAAAGTGTTCCTAAGGATACATTTACAATGATGTTTGATTGTTCTTGGACAAGTTTATAGGTATAAGTTGAACAAGTTCTCTTCACGTTTCAATGGAGGAGTCGACGCTGTTTTTTCTGATTATAACGCGCCAACCAAACGGAGATTTATGGATATAATACATTACTTTTTCTAACAAAAGAACCATGGATTGTCTTCGTTGGACACTTGGGAAGCCCTCAGCAGAAGTTCTTCAAAAGGTAATTGATTTGTTTTCGCTGTGAAATGTGTTATGCGTGAACCGTGATAGCTTATGAATTCATGGTAATGGAAAAATATGTTAGGTGCTACCCTCAAACAATCAAATGTGGTGCTTTCGCTAGCGCCCCACCGCTCCCTAAGAAGTTAACGAGAGAATCACTGACATGATGTCAGCTGGTCCTTTGTGGCAGGGCTGAAATGCAGTGGATTTTTTTGGGGGGGGGGATTCAGTTCATTTGCATGGCAAGAGGGACTTTGCATTTAATTGCAATTCATCTGATCACTCTTCATGACATTCTGGAGTATATGCAAATTGCCATCATACAAACTGAGGCAGCAGACTTTGTGAAAGTTAATATTTTTGTCATTCTCAAAACTTTTGGCAACGTCTGTATTAGGTATATGTTGTGGAATTGTTAGATATTACTTGTTAGATATTGCTGCTCTGTCGGGACTAGAAGCACAAGCATTTCGCTACACTCGCAATAACATCTGCTAACCATGTGTATGTGACCAGTAAAATCTGATTTGATTTTTGTGTTTTCTCAGAAACTTTGCCTAAGGGGTATACGTGTGTGTGTCACCTTTCTCACTTCCCGTCCAACAAGGGCTCTAATCAAGTGTTTTGTCTTTGCTGTCTTGCAGGAATGTAAATTCTAGACTATACTAGACTGGAGGCCTGCAGCATCCCCCTTTAAAACTGGAGCGTCCTCAGTGCTGGTAGATTCTCCTCTGAATGCACACACTCCTAGTGAATTTGACCAGACGGTGGATACTACAGCGTCCATGCAGACAGCAAACCAAAGGATAGTGTTTTTTCCTTCTGTTACTTTAAACCTTGACTTTGGCTTTTGCAGGGTTTGAGAGGAGTTTTTCATCAGTTTTGAACCAGTAGTTCTGTTTAGCACTCACAATGAAGATGGGTACTGGTGTCATGGAGGCAGCGGACATTGCCGTGGTGGCTCTGTACTTCATCTTGGTGCTGGGCATTGGGTTCTTCGCCATGTGGAAGGCCAACCGCAGCACGGTGAGTGGATACTTCCTGGCGGGACGCTCCATGACATGGGTGGTAATCGGAGCGTCGCTGTTTGTCAGCAACATTGGCAGTGAACATTTCATAGGCCTGGCGGGGTCGGGAGCAGCAAGCGGCTTTGCTGTGGGAGCATGGGAGTTTAACGCTCTTCTCTTGCTGCAGCTGCTGGGCTGGGTGTTCATACCTGTGTATATCCACTCTGGGGTGTACACCATGCCGGAGTACCTGTCCAAACGCTATGGAGGCAATAGGCTAAAGGTGTACTTTGCTGCCCTTTCTGTGCTGCTCTATATCTTCACCAAGATCTCTGTGGACTTATACGCTGGGGCGCTTTTCATCCAGGAGTCGTTGGGCTGGAACCTCTATCTGTCCATCATCCTGCTCGTCAGTATGACCGCAGTGCTTACAGTCACCGGCGGCCTGGTTGCAGTCATGTACACGGACACCCTCCAGGCCGTGCTGATGATCGGTGGAGCTCTCAGCCTGACCATCATCAGCCTGATCAAGGTCGGCGGTCTTGAAGGGGTTCGTACCAAGTACATGCTAGCTGTCCCAAATGTAACAGCTATCCTGGCTAGTGGGAACTTCACCTACTCAGCTTCCTGCCGCATTGAGCCCAAGCCAGATTCCCTGCGGATCCTCCGGGGCCCGCTGGACGAGGATATCCCCCTGGCCTGGCTTCCTTCTGGGCCAAACCCCAGCCTCCATCTGGTACTGGTGTGCCGACCAGGTCATCGTCCAGAGGGTGCTGGCTGCTAAGAACATTGCCCATGCCAAGGGCTCCACACTGATGGCTGGCTTCCTGAAGGTCCTGCCCATGTTCATTATCGTCATCCCCGGGATGATCTCCCGGATCCTGTTTGCGGATGAGATTGCCTGCATCGGGCCGGAGCACTGCCTGGCCGTTTGTGGCTCTAAAGCGGGTTGCTCCAATATCCGTATCCGCGGCTGGTCATGTCAGTGATGCCCATGGGACTGCGAGGGCTGATGATGGCTGTGATGATTGCAGCTCTCATGAGTGATCTGGACTCCATCTTTAACAGTGCTAGCACCATCTTCACCCTGGACATCTACCAGAGCGCAAGGCGTAGTGCGTCCCAGAAAGAGCTACTGTTGGTGGGCCGGCTGTTTGTGGTGTTCATGGTGGTCATCAGTATCGCCTGGATCCCTGTCATCATCGAGATGCAGGGCGGCCAGATGTATCTCTACATACAGGAAGTAGCTGGATACCTGACCCCGCCCATTGCCGCCCTCTTCATGCTGGGCGTGTTCTGGAAGCGCTGCAATGAAAGAGGTGCATTCTGGGGCGGTATGACCGGGTTCGTGCTGGGTACCACCCGGCTGATTCTGGCGTTTATTTACCGCGAGCCTCCCTGTGACCAGACAGACGACAGGCCTTTCTTCATCACACACATCCACTACATGTATGTGGCTGCTGGGCTGTTCTGGGTATCTGGACTGGTGGCTGTAGTCGTCAGTCTCTGCACCCCTCCTCCGGATAAGGAGCAGATCCGCACCACCACATTATGGGGCCTGCGTAACATTGGAAAGCTTCCCCCCCCAAAGACCGTGAGGAGATGTACAAGCTGACGGATAAGAGCCCTGTGCAGTTGAATGGGAATGGAGGCCTCTATAAAGATCTGCCCCCAGACGTCTGTAGAGCTAGGTGTCTAGATGGGGAGGACGTCAAGTTGCTAACTCCGCCTAATGACCATGACCCCGTGACCCCCAGCGCAGAGACAACCCCGGCAACGACCCCAGCAACGCCCGCCAACCAGTTTGATAATGGTCACGCAGGGCTCATGCATGCAGAGGAAGGTTGTTGTGGGGAGGGTGGGAGGGGGCATGCGTCTGTTGGAGTGGTTCTGTGGGTTTAAAGAAGCAGCATACAATGCCCATCCCAAAAGGACAGAAGAGGACGAGAGAGCCGTCATAGAGATGCTGTACGAGCCACCCAGAACCAAACTGCTGCTCAACTGTGGGCTGTTTCTGGTCTGCTCGTTGGGAATATTCCTGTTCGTCTACTTCTCTCTATAGACTGGACCAAATGAGGGGTTGTTTGGGATTGTTTCAAAGGCACAGTTACAATTTTCAGAGATTTGATGTGAATCTGAAGAATTTACAGTGCAGCTTCCTAAAACTTATTCACTGAGCTTTTTGAAATCATTCTTTCGAAATGATTGAAGCTTCTCCCCCTTGTCGCATTAAAATAATCAAACTCCAAAGCACTTTGTGGTATCCTAATAGTGTTCATGTTTTCCATATACTTCTATGCTACTGTATGATTACTAGATGCTTATCAGCATATGTGAATAAGATGAAGTATGAATTCCTTGTTTATTAGAGATTATTAGTCTGCTTCTGTGTTATTGCAAAGCCCTTTTGTGATTCTCTGTAGGGCAATTTTAAGAAACCAGCTCAAGGCCTTTTTGTTATAATATATAATACAGTGCCTTCCGGGAAGTATTCAGACCCCTTGACTTTTTCCACATTTTGTTAGGTAACAGCCTTATTCTAAAATGGATTAAATATATATTTTTTCTCAATCTACACACAATACCCCATAATGACAAAGCAAAAACAGGTTTTTAGAATTTTTTAAAATAAACAAATGAATAAAAAAATGAAATATCACATTTGCGTAAGTATTCAGACCCTTTACTCAGTACTTTGTTGAAGCACCTTTGGCAGCGATTACAGCCTCGGGTATTCTTGAGTATGATGCTACAAGCTTGGCACACTTGTATTTGGGGAGTTTTCCCCCATTCTTCTCTGCAGAGCCTCTCAAGCTCTGACAGGTTGGATGGGGAGCGTTGCTTTACATGAGCGTTGCTTTAAACATGAAACATCTCAAGGATGATCAATGGAAGCAGGATGCACCTGAGCTCAATTTCGAGTCTCATAGCAAAAGGTCTGAATACTTATGTAAATAAGATATTTCTGTTTTTTATATTTTACTTTGTTGTGGGGTATTGTGTGTAGATTGCTGAGGATTTTAATACATTTTAGATTAAGGCTGTAAAGTAACAAAATGTGGAAAAAGCTAAGGGGTCTGAATCCTTTCTGAAGGCACTGTATATGCCATTTAGCAGACACTTTTATCCAAAGCGACCCACGGCCATGCAAACATTTTACATATTGGTGGGCCCGGGAATTTAACCCAATATCCTGGCGTCACAACTGAGCTACGGAGGACCAACCTAAAAGTTATGCAGGGACCATGCAGTGTTATGCAGGGACCACCGCAAAGTGACACTAAAGCATCACTCTACCACCATTAGATGGTGAATAAAACTCTGACGTGTTTTTTATTCCTATTAGCTTTATACATTGTTCGCAAATGTGGTGTGGATATGGTGGTTGCAAATGCTTTGAGTTTTTACTAAAATATTTTTTTTTATGTTTGGACAATTACTTTTTATTTACAATTCTTAAGAATACCTAGGTGAGTTGCTGTAGAGTAGGAGATGTCAAAATAATTGTATTGTTAAATATAAAAATGTAAGTATGTAGGACAGTTTGACAATTTGTTGACATGAGAATATACTTTTTTTGTTTTTGCACTGTATTATTGTAGCATTGCAAAGAATTGAACATATCAATTATTGCTCATGGTTACACTTTCATAATGTGTTGTGTATGATTAGGCTAGCTACTGTTTGGAATTTCTCACGTGTTTGACTGAATAATGTTTTTTTCTTCCAAAGGTTAATGTCGTGAAATTGTTCAGTAAGCTATTTTGTTAACTTGGTGATAAACCACACTAAAATTGAGCCCAGTTGTTAATTGTATCTTTTGTTTACCCTTTTTTTATATTCATGAATTTGTTGCTGTATTTTAAATGGTTTATAATTTTATCTGATTTGAGTGCGTAATGTATTTCATATAAACCTATTCTTACCAAATGTGTCTTTGTGTGTAATGCTAAAGCAAATCAATAGCTTATCTATGGAGATTGACATGTGTTTTTTTTGCAAATGTAGGCTTAGCTAACCATCCCCTTTTCCGAGTCTGATTAATGGAGGATTATTGTATATATCTCTGAGAATCAGGTAAAGACTGTATTGAGAAGAAGAGATTTGTTTCTTTTTCTTAGAGAAATATATAATGTTATTTTTATGGATTTTATTTTTAGAAAGAAATCAAGAAATAAAGTTCCTGTGGAAAATAATAAACTTGTGTTGAATGTCTATTTTATTCTTATTACACATGAATTAAAAGGGTATAAAAAAACATAGTTGTCTTCTGTAACCTTGATAATTCACTGTCTAACATGAATCCCTGGGGCTTAGTGCCTCTTATGTAACCCTGGGGCCTATTAATAATCTGTTCAAAAGTTGGAGGGGATTGGATGATTCAAGGGTTCTTTACAGATGATGCAGCCAAGGAGAAGGCCGGATCAGTTTCTTATAAATGCCTCTATCATATCAGCTCTTGCTTTCTCCCCGCCTCCTGCATATCTTTCTCTATCATCCTTCACTGTCTTTTGCTCCCCCTCTGCAATTTTCCACAGTAGTGTGACTTGCCTGACATATCCAGTAAAACAGCTTTTAAGTCAAACAAATTGCTTCATACTTTTTAAACATGAATATAGAAAAATGAATGTTCATTTTTACTCTTTCCTCTAATTTTCACTTCTAGCTTTGTGTGTATTCTCACTGTGTGACACTGACACATTCCACTCAATACTTACTTACAGTCAATGGTAGAGATTTGGTATATGAAGAGTCCTACGGTATGAAGGATGTTCCATGGATCCATGAATGAACGGATAAAGGGCGAGAGGTAGCCTAGCGGTTAAGAGCGTTGGGCCAATTGCCGAATTCCCGAGCTGACGAGATAAAAAATATGCCGAAGTGCCCTTGAGCAAGGCACTTAGCCCTAATTGCTCCCATAGGTCGCCCTGGATAAGAGCATCTGCTAAATGACTCAAATGTAAAATAACAGATGTAGTGTTGACTGCTGGACTGGAAATGAAAGAGATGAGCTAATAAACACTAGAACACGAACACTCAGCCTCTCTCTCAGTGAGCCACTCACAGGAAAACAGCCTGAGAAGCAAAATGTGCTCATTTGGGTTATTTGGGTTAACAAGGTACACTAATCTCAGCCATAAGTGTGCCGTGATCATGGTTTCTTTCTGAGTTGTGTCCTAATAAACAACGGGTCAACAGAAAAGGAACGGTGCATATGATGAACACCTCAATGTCCCACACTCATGATAAGACTGACTCAGAGAAGGGTCTAGTGCAGGCATCCGCAACTAAATTCAGCCCCGGGACGGTTTTTTATTGAGCGGCTGGAACATAATTACAAATAATATGTAGACTGCAAATTGACCTCAAGAATCCCAAACAGATATAATGTTTCACCAAAACATGCTAATTTCGAACCTTGCTTACATTTGTATACGATCACGTGTCTCTCTATTATGCATGGTAATACTTGGGAACAGATTTCTTAAATTCAAATCACTTGGAGCTGATTTTCTCATGTTTATACAGTCTTTTATGTCCAACAATGGAATCAAAAATAAATCAAAAATAATAATATTTTGTTCAGAAAACTTGAGGGGTCAAATAAAACCTCAGGCGAGCCAAATTCGGGGAACTCTAGTATTTCAGGCCTATTTCAGTTCTAATGAAGCCAAGCAGGAAATGTGGATGGGACAATACACATGAACACTGCCTCGCTAATTAAAGTAATTCTCCAGTTCACTCAGTGTCCCTATGTTGTTGTTAATAACCAAACCAAATCACAACCTCATTTATGGCCTGTGGCAAAAATATGTTTTTCAAATGGATATGTGATACTCTTACACGTCTCTCTATTTAGCTGTCCATGCATCAGCACTTCTGCTGTTGATAGTCTCAGTTAGCCTAATGAATGCCTGTAATTGGTTGACTAAAGCTCCCTGTTTCCTCTGAGTGTATATATGCTGCCTGCAGGGTGGTATTTGAACCTCTGCCACTGTTGGGTCAACGGTGTCTCAGGCTCTCAGTCTCACATCCTCAAAGAGAGTTTAATCCACAGGGATCTAACGGTTCATCTTACTGGTCGCGATCAGTCATCTGCCACTCCTCCTCCCCAGCCAAAACCAATGATATCATCCTCCTCGGTGGAAAATTACTGGCAGTCAGACCACTCTTTGTTTATTGTTGTTTTGGGCCAAGATAATGAGCAACAGGACAAAGAACAAACACTATTGTAATAAAGTAGCCTATCTTACAAATATATTTCATCTACAGTACACTGAGTATACGAAACAATAACTTTCCATGACAGACAGACCAGGTGAAGGCTATGATCCTTTATTGATGTCCCCTGTTAAATCCACTTCAATCAGCATAGATGAAGGGGAGAAGACAGGTTAAAGAAAGATTTAATTTATTTGTATTATAATTTTTTTCACCCTGTTTTCTCCCAAATTGGTAGGTAGAGTCTTGTCTCATCGCTGCAACTCCCGTATGGACTCGGGAGAGGCGAAGGGTCGAGAGCCGTGCGTCCTCTGAAACACAATCCAACCAAGCCGCACTGCTTCTTGTCACAATGCCCACTTAAATCGGAAGCCAGCTGCACCAATGTGTCGGAAGAAACACTGTGCACCTGGCGCGATGGGACAAGGACATCCCTGCCGGCCAAACCCTCCCCCTAACCCAGACGACGCTGGGCCAATTGTGCACCACCCCATGGGTCTCCCGGTCTTGGCCAGCTGCGACAGAGCCTGAACTCGAACCCAGAATCTCTAGTGGCACAGCTAGCACTGCGATGCAGTGCCTTAGACCACCGTGCCTCTCGGGAGGCCCCAAATAGGTATTTTTAAGCCTTGAGAATTGAGCTGTGGTGTAAAGTACTTAAGTAAAAATACTTCAAAGTACTACTTAAGTAGTTTTTTTTGGGGTATCTGTACTTTACTACTTATATTTTTGACACCCATAAGTACTCATTACATTTTGAATGCTTAGCAGGACAGGAAAATGGACCAATTCATGCACTTATCAAGACAACACATGGTCATCCCTTCTTCCTCTGATCTGGCGGACTCACTAAACACAAATGCATCTTTTGTAAATAATGTCTGAGTGTTGGAGTGTGCCCCTGGCTATCCATACATTTTAAAAACATGCCAATTGTGCTGTCTGCTTTGCTTAAAATAAGGAATTTTTTTATTATTTAAACTTCTACTTTTACTTTTGATACTTAAGTATATTTTAGCAATTACATTTACTTTTGATACTTAAGTATATTTAGAACCAAATACTTTTAGACTTTTACTCAAGTAGTATTTTACTGGGTGACTTTTTACTTTTACTTGAGTAACTTTCTAATAAGGTATCTATACTTTTACTCAAGTATGACAATTGGGTACTTTTTTCACCACTGCAATTGAGACATGGATTGTGTATGTGTGCCATTCAGAGGGTGAGTGGGCAAGACAAACAATGTAAGTGCCTTTAAACGGGGTATGGTAGTAGGTGCCAGGCACACAGGTTTGTGTCAAGAACTGCAACCCTGCTGGGTTTTTCTCATCAGTTTCCCGTGTGTATCAAGAATGGTCCACCACCCAAAGGACATCCAGCCAACTTGACACAACCTTGGGAAGCATTGGAGTCAATATGAGCCAGCATCCCTGTGGAGCCAGACAGGAATAAGAAAGCTCGTTTGAACTAGTCTAAATATTGTGTGTGATATCTGAGGTTGTGCAGCTATTAGAACATGATGCTCGACAGGTTCTTACTAGATATTCACAAGGTGTAATATTCATTAAGGTGTAAATTCACCTGTATTTACAATACCTGCAGGAGGTGAAGGAAATGTTTTCAACCCCAGAGCCAATCAGAGCCCACTATCCACCAAGCTGAGAGGGACATTCTCTGGGAACATCACGCCAGCATTCTCACATCACTTTGTGTGTGTGTGTATGAAAGGTTATCATACATATTCAACACAAATGATAACAATAAACTGAATGTTTTAATGCATTTTACATGCAGTACTCATTGACCAATGGTTTGTGAATGTAAACACTTAATTCCAAGATATTCCCGCTCATGGGGGGTGACGGTCCGGAATCAAACATGGTGGGAATGTGGTCTGAGCATTAACTAATGCTGTGTAACATAGCGCAAACACAGACCCGACGCATTCCACTCATACCATACACTCTTGACCAAACTATGGGCGGCGTGTCTGGGATTCAGAAGATTACAGAATTAATCCACAGAAAAAAGACCTCAATGGCAAAATTAAATATTTACCTCTCTTTGGAATCACAGTTTCGGATGAGCAGGCTATTTGGGGACATCGAAATCAGTGGACAGCCAATGAGGCTTATCATAAGCTCAGCTCACTTAGCTAGTAATTTTCCTCTCAATGTATTGTTTGGTTTAACATTCCACAGCCAATGACGTGTTAACAATGTACATAGTTTCTCCTATATGCGCAACATAATTGGTGGTAGTGATGTGTAAGGGATGAGGCAGTGATGTTGTGAAATAGGTAGTCACGGGACAGAGACAGGAGAACACACACCCACTGACATACACTACCAGTCAAAAATGTGGAAACACCTCATTCAAGGGATTTTCTTTATTTTTACTATTTTCTACATTGTAGAATAATAGTGAAGACATCAAAACTATGGAATAACACACATGGAATCATGTAGTAACCAAAAAAGTGTTAAACAAATCAAAATATATTTTATATTTTTCAAAGTAGCCACTCTTTTGACTTGATGACAGTTTGCACATTCTTGGCATTCTCTTAACCGGCTTCATGAGGAATGTTTTTCCAACAGTCTTGAAGGGGTTCCCACATATGCTTAGCACTTGTTGATGGCTTTTCCTTCACTCTGCGGTCCAACTCATCCCAAACTTCTCAACTCATCCCAAACCATCTCAAACCATCTCGCTGCAGGATTTCAGTGCTTCACGGCGTAGTGTGTTACCAATTGTTTTCTTGGTGACTATGGTCCCAGCTGCCTTGAGATCATTGACAAGATCCTCCCGTGTAGTTCTGGGCTGATTCCTCATCGTTCTCATGATCATTGCAACTCCACGAGGTGAGATCTTGCATGGAGCCCCAGGCCGAGGGAGATTGACAGTTCTTTTGTGTTTCTTCCATTTGCGAATAATCGCACCAACTGTTGTCACCTTCTCACCAAGCTGCATGGCGATGGTCTTGTAGCCCATTCCAGCCTTTAGGTCTACAATCTTGTCCCTGACATCCTTGGAGAGCTCTTTGGTCTTGGCCATGGTGGAGAGTTTGGAATCTTATTGATTGATTGCTTCTGTGGACAGGTGTCTTTTATACAGGTAACAAGATGAGATTAGGAGCACTCCCTTTAAGAGTGTGCTCCTAATCTCAGCTCGTTACCTGTCTAAAAGACACCTGGGAGCCAGAAATCTTTCTGATTGAGAGGGGGTCAAATACTTATTTCCCTCATTCCCTCATTTGTTGTTATTCTGTCTCTCACTGTTCCAAATAAACCTACCATTAAAATTATAGACTGATCATTTCTTTGTCAGTGGGCAAACGTACAAAATCAGCAGGGGATCAAATACTTTTTTCCCTCACTGTAGGCCCCCGCCCCGTGTCTTACCAAAGGCTGCTGTTCTATCCTGCCGATAGAGTGTATAACCTGCCAGCTGTATGTTATTAATGACGTTGTTCAGCCATGACTCGGTGAAACATAAGATATTACAGTTTTTAATGTCCCGTTGGTAGGATATACATGCTTTCAGTTCGTCCCATTTATTTTCCAGCGATTGAACGTTGGCTAACAGTACGGAGGGAAAAGGCAGATTAGACACTAGTCGCCTGATCCTCACAAGGCACCCTGATATCTTTCCGCGGAATCTCAGTTTCTTTCTCAGTGAATGATGGGGATGAGGGCCTGTTTGGGTGTTTGGAGTATATCCTTCCCGTCCGACTCATTAAAGAAAAAGTATTCGTCCAATTCGAGGTGAGTAATCGCTGTTCTGATGTCCAGAAGCTCTTTTCAGTCACAGGAGACGGTAGCAGCAACATCATGTACAGAATAAATTACAAACAATGCGAAAAAACAAACAGAATAGCACGGTTGGTTAATAGCCAATAAAACAGCAGCCATCCTCTCCAGCACCATCTGCTATATTACACAGCCTGGAGGAGTGTTTTGGGTCATTGTCCTGTTGAAAAACAAATGATAGTCCCGCTAAGCGCAAACCAGATAGGATGTCGTATCGCTGCAGAATGCTGTGGTAGCCATGCTGGTTAAGTGTGCCTTGAATTCTAAATAAATCACAGACAGTGTCACCAGCAAAGCAGCCCCACACCATCACAACTCCTCCTCCATGTTTCACGGTGGGAACCACACATGTGGAGATCATCCGTTCACCTATTCTGCGTCTCACAAAAACACGGCGGTTGGAACCAAAAATCTGAAATTTGGACTTATCAGACCAAAGGACAGATTCCCACCAGTCTAATGTCCATTGCTTGTGTTTCTAGGCCCAAGCAAGTCTCTTCTAATCTTTGACGATGAACTTCAGTAGTGGTTTCTTTGCAGCAATTTGACCATGAAGGCCTGATTCATGCAGTCTCCTCTGAACAGTTGATGTTGAGATGTGTCTGTTACTTGAACTCCGTGAAGCATTTATTTGGACTGCAATCTTAGGTGCAGTAAACTCTAATGAACTTATCCTCTGCAGCAGAGGTACTTTTGGGTCTTCCTTTCCTGTGGCAGTCCTCACGGGAGCCAGTTTCATCATAGTGCTTGGTCATTTTCAGGATTGACTGACCTTCATGTCTTAAAGTAATGATGGACTGTCGTTTCTCTTTGCTTATTTGAGCTTTTCTTGCCAAAATATGGACTTGGCTTTTTACCAAAAAGGGCTATCTTCTGTATACCACCCCTACCTTGTCACAACACAACTGATTGGCTCAAACGCATTAAGAAGGAAGAAATTCCACAAATTAACTTTTAGCAAGGCACACCTGTTAATTGA
Organism: Brachymystax lenok tsinlingensis; assembly: GCA_030435695.1. Taxonomy (NCBI): domain Eukaryota; kingdom Metazoa; phylum Chordata; class Actinopteri; order Salmoniformes; family Salmonidae; genus Brachymystax; species Brachymystax lenok. The sequence goes on from CM059781.1 coordinate 16,968,660, forward strand.
AATGCATTCCAGGTGACTACCTCATGAAGCTGGTTGAGAGAATGCCAAGAGTGTGCAAAGCTGTCATCAAGGCAAAGGGTGGCTACTTTGAAGAATCTCAAATATAAAATATTTTGATTTGTTTAACACTTTTTTGGTTACTACATGATTCCATATGTGTTATTTCATAGATTTGATGTCTTCACTAATATTATACAATGTAGAAAATAGTCATGAGTAGGTGTGTCCATACCTTGAATGAGTAGGTGTGTCCATACTTTTGACTGGTACTGTATGTGCACAGATACATACACGCACACACACACACACACACATTTAAAAAGGTTGACCCTATGTTTAATCACTATGGCACCCAAGTTGTTAATTGTGCGTGTTTGTGTACGTCGGTCTTTGCATCCGTTTCTGTCTGATTATGTAACATGAGTCTCTAACTGGAGGTCCATGACACATTGGTTCCTGTGATGCTGCTCTCATTCCGGTCAACCTCTGACCCTGCCTGTGCGTGTTATGTTTTAATATGTCCCTTCAGTCATCCTGCGGCGAGACATCAAATGACCTTCCAGTCATGTCTGGGTGTTATTATGCCTCTAAATTCCCCCACCAACACAGTGTTATTTTCCAGTAACACCTCCTGTCTCCAATCTGCCTGTTACATGAAAGATCTAGTTAAGCTGCCCAGAAGAGAGCAGCACGTCTTGCTCTTCATTGTAATCAGAGGGCTAATATTAATACTATGCATGCCAGTCTCTCTTGGCTAAGAGTTGTGGAAAGACTGACTACGTCACTTCTTGTTTATATAAGAAACAATGTGTTGGACATTACAGACATGTCACCAGGGGTCTTTTCACAGTCCCCAGATCCAGAACAAACAGTATTATACAGAACCATGAGTGCATGGAACTCCCTTCCATCTTACACAGACCAGAAACAGAAACAAGGACACCTGAGGAAGGAACCAAAGGGAGTGACATATACAGGGCAGGTAATCAAGGAGGTGGTGGAGTCCAGGTGAGTGTCATTATGCGCTGATGCGCGTAATGATGATGACAGGTGTGCGCCATAACGAGCAGCCTGGTAACCACACACACACACACACACACACACACACACACACACACACACACACACACACACACACACACACACACACACACACACACACACACACACACACACACACACACACACACACACACACACACACACACTACTTGTAAATGTATGTAAAATGTATTTTTTTTTGTCTGTAATGTCTTTTTTGCTATGTGTTGGACCCCAGTAAGACTAGCTGTCGACATTGGCGTTGGCTAATAGGGATCCTAATAAATTAAATCAAATGAAATAATATAGTGGAGCTGCTATGCAGTACTGCTCTCTGATCTCTATCCCTCCCCTGATTACGCAGACTATCCTGATGGTAAACCTCTCTCATACCAGAGGGAGTCACTCATGCCAGAGGGACTCACAGTGTGCGTGCGTGTGTTCGCGTGTGTGTGTGTCTGTATGTGTTTGCTGGCTCTCAGCCCCATTAAACAGTCAGTATATCAGGTTTATGTACCTGTCCTGTTCCAGGTCCTCCATCTAAGGGGACTGGCAACGTTCCTCAACGGTTTCACTTGGAGTCCTGTCTGATTATGTAATACAGTATAACTATCCTCAGGTGAACAGCTTATTTCCTAACACAAATATGTGAGGAAAACCAGTGATCCAATTGAGCTGGAGCTACCCAGAGCAGGGCTACTGCACCTTGGGTCAAAGAGAGACCCAGGTAGAGCTGAGCTCCAACACCTTAAGGGTCAACGAGAGAATAAGGTAGAGCTAAGCTCCAACACGTCAAGGGTCAAAGAGAGACCCAGGTAAGAGTTGAGCTCCAACACATTAAGGGTCTAAGAGAGACCCAGGTAGAGCTGAGCTCCAACACCTTAAGGGTCCAAAGAGGAGTAGGATAGAAAGTAGGGTACAATTTCTAACCCTAACCCTAGCTTAATGTCCACACCCCTGTTCAACCCAAACCCTCGTCATAACCCTAACCCTAGCTTAATGTCCACACCCCCGTTCAAGCCAAACCCTAGCCTTGACCCTAAACCAAGCTTCATGTCCACACCCCCGTTCAACCCAAACCCTAGCCTTGACCCTAAACCAAGCTTCATGTCCACACCCCCGTTCAACCCAAACCCTAGCCATAACCCTAAACCTAGCTTAATGTCCACACCCCTGTTCAACTCAAACCCTCGTCATAACCCTAAACTTAGCTTTAATGTCCACACCCCCATTCAACCCAAACCCTAGGCATAACCCTAAACCTAATTTAATGTCCACACCTCCAATCAACCCAAACCCTAGCCATAACCCTAACCCTAGCTTAATGTCCACACCCCCGTTCAACCCAAACCCTAGCCATAACCCTAACCCTTAACCTAGCTTCATGTCCACGCCCCAGTTCAACCCTAGCCATAACCCTAGCTTCATGTTCAACCCTAACCCTTGCATTGTCCCGCAACGAGACATTGGTTACAGATGGCTCATTGCGGAAGCTTCCGTAGCCTGGCATCCTTGATCAACCAAACCTAAAATATTTGGTTTCACTAAACCCTAACCCCTCCAAATAGGGCTGCCTCACCTCCGAATTCCCAATTAACCCCTGAGGAACACGTGGTGTCATTACACCAGGATAAGTTCTCTGTTATCTAGTGGCAAATGTGGGTACTGCTAATTTCACAAGTGGGAACAATGTCAGTACTACAGACAATAATTGGCAAAAGGCAAGACAGTGGGGTATGCTAAAGAAGAGCTCCACCACTAATGTCAAATTATAACTATACACTTTTGCAAAGATTATTACTCTTAATTTACACTATTGTCTGGAATGCTAGCATGTTTGTTGTGTCCTATTGTTCAGGGATAAGATTGTATCTATTTTTTTAGATCATCTTTGAGTGCATGAAACTTGATACTTTGTATCGTGGTACTGCCTGCCCCCATGTGGACTTCTCGAGTATTAGAACACATTCCACAATTGATAGCAGTGCTGCTGTTAAAAATTAAAATGTAGGCTACAGTGTGTGTGTGTGTGTGTGGCAGGGTGAGAGTGACCCTCAACACTACTCCCCTTTCCATTTCAGCTGTTTCTCAAGGTCATCAGAAACACGCATACTCACACACACACACGCACACAGGCAAACACTGTAGACAAAATATGAGTAATGTTTATTTTTGTAACTGGCTCTGTCCTAGGCTGAGGTTGACTGGTTAGTTGGTTGGTTGTGTGGTAGGATATTTGTCTCTTTCTCATAGTACTTCCCCTCTCCAGGACCCTGCCTTTATCTCGACGCCTGTGAATGGAACCTCTCTTCAACCACCCTAGACTGATACTGGAAACTCTGAACAAGTCAGATTTTTTTTTAAAGTCACAACTGGACGGTATGAAGCTTCACCATTTGTCTGATTGCCCTGCCCACCAGGTGATCATGCTGCCTAATTGGTCAAACATGACCCTCCACCTGGAGGACTCTCTGACCCGTGCCCTAGGCCGTTACCTTTACAACTGGAGCCAGAACTCCTCAAAGGCAGAACAAGCTCTGGACAACACTCTGGCAGAGGAGAACTTCAGGAACGTCGTTTGGTACCTGATAGTGATGATCGGAATGTTTGCCTTCATCGTCATGGCGATCCTGGTGAGCGCGGTGAAGTCGAAGTGGCGTGAGCATTCGGACGACCCCAACCACAAATACATTGAAGAGGACTGTACTGCCCAGCAACAGCAGAGAGCTGCCATAAACAACCCACAGCCAACTAACCTAATTTATATGCACAAATGCCATACACAAACACACACATATACCATGTACAAACACACAGGCACACAAACACACACATACAGACACGCAATGGTTCTAAAGTCAAATAATCTTATGGTATTAGTAGCAAAAGTGTTGTAGTGACTGTATAACTACTATGTTAATCATGGATAGTAATCAGAATAAAGTAGTGGTTCTATCATTACTGATGTGGTTATCTGACCTCTGACTAGGAGTCTAATTGTCTGTGCTAAAGAGGAAGGGACTGTAATGGGGCTGTCAAACCACGAGTGTGCAGTAGAGGGCAGCACACACACAGTCCTACCAAATAAATAAAGAGTCTAAGCCCTATCTAAGCTGGGAGAGGGTCCTACTAAGCTATATGGAATTGTTTTAAGGTCATACCAAGACGCATTTAGCTATTTAATTTTAGATTTTCTTTTTTTTTTGGGGGTGGTCTATCTGTTGTTCCATGTAATGAATCAGTTATTCAATGCGTTTGTATGGGCTAGTAGCAGTAAGGCCAAATACATACATATATTTTATACTTCAAGGGGTCTTAAAATTCTAAAGAAATTTGTTCTGAAGTATCTGTCCTATATTTGCGATATTTTTAACCTCATATTGTTGGCACTAAACAGTCTCCATACAGGGCATTCGGAAAGTATTCAGACCCCTTGACTTTTTTCACATTTTGATACATTACAGCCTTATTCTAAAACTTATTATTCTACACACACACAATACCACATAATGACAAAGCATAAACAGGCTTTTAGAATAAAAAAAAAAAATATATATATATATATATATATATATATATATATAAAGTAAATATTCAGACCCGTTACTCAGTCTTTTGTTGAAGCATCTTTGGCAGCAATTACAGCCTCCAGTCTTCTTGAGTATGACGCTACAAGATTGGCACACCTGTATTTGGGGAATTTCTCCCATTCTTCTCTGCAGATCCTCTCAAGCTCTGTCAGGTTGGATGGGGAGCGTCACTGCACAGCTATTTTCAGGTCTCTCCAGAGATGTTCTATCGGGTTCAAGTTGGGTTCAAGTCCAGGCTTGGCCACTCAAGGGCATTCATAGACTTGTCCCAAAGCTACTCCTGCGTTGTCTTGGCTGTGTGCTTAGGGTTGTTGTCCTAATGGAAGGTGAATCTTCACCCCAGTCTGAGGTCCTTAGTGCTCTGGAGCAGATTTTCATCAAGGATCACTCTGTACTTTGCTCTGTTCATCTTTCCCTCAATCCTGACAAGTCTCCCAGTCCCTGCTGCTGAAAAACATCCCCACAGCGTGATGCTGACACCACCATGCTTCATTGTAGTAATTGTGCCAGGTTTCCTCCAGACATGACACTTGGCAGTCAGGCCAAAGAGTTCAATATTGGTTTCATCAGACCAGAGAATCTTGTTTCTCATGGTATGAGAGTCCTTTAGGTGTCTTTTGGCAAACTCCAAGTGGGCTGTCATGTGCCTTTTACTGAGGAGTGGCTACCATCTGGCCACTCTACCATAAAGTCCTGATTGGTGCAGTGCTGCAGAAATGGTTGTCCTTCTGGAAGGTTCTCTCATCTCCACAGAGGAACTCTGGAGCTCTGTCAGAGTGACCATTGGGTTCTTGATCACCTCCCTGACCAAGGCCCTTCTCCCCCCTGATTGCTCAGTTTGGCCAAGCGGCCAGCTCTTGAAAGAGTCTTGATGGTTCCAAACTTCTTCCATTTAATAATGATGGAGGCCACTGTGTTCTTGGGGACCTTCCAATGCTGCAGAAATATTATGGTACCCTTCCCCAGATCTGTGCCTCGGCACAATCCTGTCTCGGAGCTCTAAGGACAATTCCTTCGACCTCATGGCTTGGTTTTTGCTCTGACAAGCACTGTCAACTGTGGGACCTTATATCGATAGGTGTGTGCCTTCCAAATCATGTCCAATCAATTGAATTTACAATAGGTGGACTCCAATCAAGTTGTAGAAACATCTCATAGATGATAAATGGAAACAGGATGCAGCTCAATTTCGAGTCTCATAGCAAAGGGTCTGAATACTTCTGTAAATAAGGTATTTCGTTTTTAAAATTTGTGTAAGTTGGCTAAAATCTCTAAAAACCTGTTTTGGTTTTGTCATTATGGGGTATTGTGTGTAGATTGATGAGGAAAACAAGTAATTTAATACATTTTAGAATAAGGCTGTAGAGCAAAACAACCGACATGTACAGAGGGGTCATATTTGTGTATAGCCCAAACTGTTCGGACGCTACAGACAGAAGTTGGCAGATTGGCTGTATCGACTTCAGTCATAGAGCAAAACGGAGAACAACACCGTGTTTGTTAGAGTCTCATCTTTCCATAGAGGGGTTATAATAGTTTGTAGGCCAAACCGTTCGGATGCTACATTCTATTTTTTGAGAGGACCGATTTTCGGGATGTGGTAGATAGAGATGCTCCTAACGCAAAAAACACCAAATATCTCTGGCTTAAACTGATATATTTTCCTGGGGATTTTTGTATTATGCTAATTGGATTTCCTCGGACACTAAGGCCTAAAAAAGAAAAACTGAACGCAAGAGAGAGAGAGTGAGAGAGAGATGAAAAAAGGAATCTTAAGAGAAGTCAAAATAGAGGTGCAGCTGCTACTCTATGACACTTTTCCTGCTCTGACTGCCCTCATGAGACTGCATGGTTGTGTGTGTGAGAGAGAGAGAGGGAGAGAGAGCAACCCCTATAGTATGAAGACAAGCTGTAATTCTCCTCTTTATACAGACAGCATGAATGGTGAAGTCTGGAGTTAGCTCTGTGACAATCCCTGCAAATGAACCCAACAAACACACAACCTTCTTTTTTGCCAGTATAAACCTTAGCAATTGTAGGCCTAATCACTAATCACAGTACATTGAAGTTGTCATAACACCAAGCACGACTTGCTAGCAGGTTACTACTTCAACTGAGACTGAGCAATACAATGTACTGTAAACGCAGGCTGATCCATTTCAGCCCCAGTGACATTGAGAGAGCAGAGATATCAGGTTACTTCCTCTGTCGGGCTAAAAACAAACCTCGACAGAAACGCCTCAGCGTAGAGGTCTGAGTGGGACTGATTTATTGATCAGTCCCACTTAAGCCTTACCCGCCCACACCAGCTGGCTTTTTGTCCAACTCCCACCAGCTACCGCAAGAACTGGTCTGAACCAAACCCAGACCAGGCGCCAGATCGAATCAGTTGGACAGGCATTTGATTTCCATAGGCGGGCCCATTTTTTCACAGGACATTTTTCACACGCCCTTGCACACATTTTTTAAATGGATGTAATAGTAAAGACCATAGGCAGCTTATACAGTTGAAGTCGGAAGTTTACATACACCTTAGCCAAATACATTAAAACTCAGTTTTTCACAATTCCTGATATTTAATCCTAAAACCCTCCCCCAACCCGGCCGGGCATCATGGGTCTCCCGGTCTCTCCTATTTGTATATGGCTGTTAAATGTTGGCGAAAGTTGGGGGACAGTGTGAAGAGTAAGGGTGCTTGCTGGGGTGAGGGGTCGGTTGGATACTGCTCGGGTGTAGGTGCTACATATGCTGATCGTGATGGTTTGGTGCGCTTTCTTACCTTTTTGTTGAGTTCCATGTTATGCAGGCCACCATAGGAACTACAAACGAGAGGAGGGCTGGGCTTACATTTACTTCCTGGAATGTCAAGGGTTTAAACAAACCAATTAAGAGAGGCAAGGTTCTAGCCCACTTGAAAGCATTCTTTTCTGATATTATATTTTTGCAAGAAACCCATCTGAAAAACAATTCTCATAGCAGACTTAAATGTAGGTGGGTGCGGCAAGTGTATCACTCTAACTTCTCCGCCAAAACGAGAGGCACAGCGATTCTGGTACGGAAAGGAATTCCCTTTCTACATAAAACCACTATTGTGGATAAAGAGGGTCGTTATGTGATTGTAACAGGAGAGATCCACTCTACTTCTGTAACTCTACTAAATATCTACGGGCCAAACATTGATAACCCCTCTTTTTTCAAAAGAGTCCTTGCCCTGATTCCAGATATCTCCTGTACTAATCTGGTCATTGGAGTGGACCTTAATTGTGTGCTAGACCAATATTGGCAAGATATTCGAGAAACAATTACATCTCTAAAGAGTGGCAAGACCCCGGGCCCAGATGGATACCCTGGTGAATTCTACAAAACATTCAGCAACATGCTCTCTACCTACCTGTACAAAATGTTGGTTCAGGCCAATGAGGATGGAGCTCTCCCACCTACTTTGGATGAGGCGTTCATTACAGTTATACATAAGAAGGGTAAAGATCCGGAAGGTAGGGTCATATAGACCAATATCTCTCCTTAATACAGACCAAAAGATTTTAGCAAAAACTCTGGCTAACAGGCTTAGCACTTTAATGGGCAAATTGGTCCATTCGGACCAGACCGGCTTTATCCCTAACAGAAACTCATTCTTCTATCTTAGGCGCCTCTTCAACATTATGTATGCTCAGAGGTTACCCAATGTAGACCTTGCCGTTATATCTCTTGACACTGAAAAGGCCTTTGACCAAGTTGAGTGGTCCTATCTATTCCAGATCTTACAGGAATGTAATATTGGAGATGGGTTCATAAATTGGATCCAGCTTTTATATAGGAACCCCTGTGTGCGATAATACTCACTAACCAATCATTGTCGCCCCGATTGAACCTTTATAGAGGGACAAGGCAGGGTTGTGCGCTGTCACCTATGCACTTTGCACTAATTATTGAACCTCTCGCTCAGGCGATCAGATCTCATGCAGCAATACATGGCTATATACTAAAGATACTCTAAATAAGATTTCCCTATAAGCAGAACATCCCAGTATTCACACCTAAGTCCTTTCATAAACAACTGGACTCAATTATCAATCCATTCATCTGGGATTATAAAACACACAGGATAGGTGAAAAACACCTCTGTAAATCCAAGATGGAAGTAGGATTGTATCTCCCAAATGTTACATTTTACTATTGGGCCGCTAACCTCTGCGCTGTTACATTTTTGCTGGATGACGCACTTCCGTTATCCAGCTAGCTTAGTATGGAGCGTAAGGATTGTCACCCCTTCTCTATTGACGCTGTGATTTTATCGCCTATCAATCTGGAGATGTCACTTTATAGTAACAATCCTATTATATATAGCACAGTCTAAATCTGGAAGAAAATTAAAGTCCACTTTGACCATAGACCAATATCATTCTTGCTCCCTGTTGCGAGGAATCCTTCCTTTGCCCCCTCTAACCTTGATAACACCTTTGAGCGATGGGGAGAGCTAGGGATACATACCATAGGGGATCTATATATAGAAGGGACCTTTGCCTTCTTTGAGTTGCTGAGGGAAACTTATAATCTTCCCAGAAGTAACTTTTTCAGATACCTACAGATTAGAGACTATGTTAGAAAACACCTTCTGACATTTGAAAATGCTAAGCCTTCCATGTTTGACAGATGCATAAAAATATGCACCACCTCAGACAAACTGATATCTCGTCTACATGACGCTTTTAAATCTGTTAGCACACCTTCTACAGATGCCATTGAGGCAAAATGGGAGGAAGAACTAGGGACGGACATTTCTGTGGCAGACTGGGAAGATAGCTTGGAGTATATCCACACCTGCTCTATTAACTCCAGACATCGTCTCATACAATTCAAGGTATTACACAGATTACACTATTCCAAAACTAAGCTGCATAGGATATTTCCTGATACATCCCCTATGTGTGATAAGTGTCATGCTGTGCTTTGCCCTATGCTCTAACTTGTATGGTTATTGGTGTGGAATTTTTAGGATCCTCTCTGAAGTTCTGGAGACTTACATTGACCCAGACCCGCTTCTGATAATCCTGGGAGTGTCTGATTCTCTAAACGGATTAACCAACCCCCAAAAACAACTAATCTCTTACAGTCTCATTTCGGGCAAAAAAAAATAATCTTGTTGTTTTGGAAAAGGAAGGAAGCTCCCTCTACCAAATTATGGCTCAGTGAATTGGCAAACACTGTTCACTTAGAAAGAATTAGATATATTCTGAACAATAAATTATCATCATTTGATCAAATCTGGCAGCCTTTCCTCTCTTGGACCAGTCGGCGCTGTGAATTTGTACATTTTAACGCACTCTCAATTGTAATATTTTTTATCTACCTTAGGGCAGCATGTGCAGCCAACACCTCCCTCTACCCCAGTATGCTCTGCAACCCCTCAGCCAACACCTCCCTCTACCCCAGTATGCTCGGACAGACAACTGCACCAACACACACAGCAATAGGGAACTAGTTTTAAAATAACTGCCCAGTGTTTCCATATTTCTATAAAATATGACCTAGACTTACTTACAATATGAGTGAAATAGTTTTCCTTCCAAAAAATTGTAATTAGGTCTGTTTTCAAATCAAATCAAGTTGTATTGGTCACATAACACATATTTAGCAGATGTTATTGCGGGTGTAGCAAAATGCTTGTATCTTGGAATGGTGTGGGCGTACACCAACAACAGAATGGTGTGGGCACATACCGGTCATAAAATATATTCATGCAAGCAGACTGCTGATTTGCGAAGTCATCCTCCTCTGGAGTGGCCAGCTTATCCTCAGGGAGATGACATCATGTTTTATGAGAAAATAGCAAGCAATTTTGAAACAGTCTGTTTGCGATACAAGTTAGTTTTTTTCTCTAATTTATGCTTTGGCCACAAATACGTGTATAGGACGAGTCAACAACAATATTTGAATATGAGTTAACAGAATATGAACTTTTAAAAGTTAGATTTTCACTGGGCAGTTACTTTAAAGTAACTATTATAAAGCTATCTCAATGATATTCTAGTTGCCATCAGGCAACCTGTTAGTGCTGTCCATTAGCCTGTCACTACATTAGCATCTATTAACTTACACTAGATCTTGTGGTGTGGGACACTGTTAGCATAATTCTAACCTGTTGGAAATACCCAGTTTACGCCCCTGGGCACTGCTCAGGAGGCTCTTTTTATGCTCATGTTAACTAACCCAATCTACACTATGACAGCTAGAACTTTAGACATGCAGACCAAATATTACTATCACCCCCAAATCTCCTCAGCACATCTCTCTCTCATTCCTCCCAACATGCCAAATAGAGACATCATGGTTTGAGAGTGTGAGCAGAGAACTGAGGCCCAGTGTAAAAACCCACTATCTCCTGTTGTCCTTTCTCTCTCTTTCGCTCTCTCACCTACTTATTTTTAGCACCTAAACAACTGGTCTCCTAAAAATGGTCCTGTGTGTGGTGGGCAGGGGGAGAGGGGTGCTGCTATGTATGGTATCCAGCCCCCAAGCGCGCTCCAGGCCTGTCAGGGCTGTTCTTTCCCTTTGTCTCGGCAGGAGAGAGGGAGCGAAAAGGGGAGAGAGAGGGTCGCTGATTCCTGAACAAGCGCTAGGCGTTAGAGGGCGGCTTGGAAGGAAACTCAAGGAGATTTATACTATAATTGAAGGGAAACCTGTTACTCTACACCTGTCTTTCTATTGTTGTTTTTTAAATTATTTTAACATTTTGGAGAGTTTGTTTTCTTTCCTAAGCCTGAGCGCTCTTGTGGAGGCCGTAACTAGTGATTAAAGGTTACTCTGTGATTCTCTGGGTGCCTGGTCATTCCTAACTCAGACCATGCGTTCCCTGTGGCTGCTCCTGATCCCGTGCCTGTCCCTGACGCCCCTCGTCCAGACCGAGAAGGGCCTGGAGTTCCCTCGCTATGATGGGAACGACAGGGTCATCGACATCAATGACAAGAACTACAAGAAGGCTATGAAGAAGTACAGCATTCTCTGTCTGCTGTACCACAAACCCATCCCTGACGGCAAGGAGCTGCAGAAACAACACCAGATGACTGAGATGGTGCTGGAGGTAAGCTTGATGAGGACGAGGAAGAGGAGGAGGAGGAGGGGAGGAGGAGGAGGAGGAGGAGAAAGAGATGAGGAGGAGGAGGAGAAAGAGATAAAGAGGAGAAAGAGATGCTGGGTGGAGGAGAAAGGGGAGAGTCACTAGGGAGGGGGAACACCTGGGCTGGACTGACGGGATTTAACAGTCTGGGGTCACCGGGTCAGCTAGACCTACAGTTTTACTCCATAAATCATTTACAGTACCAAGACATTACAGTGTTCCAATGGGCACGGAGCTCACAACTTACGGAGGGGGTTGCTGACTGGGGTTAACGGAAAAGTAAAGAGGTGTAATGGGTTCACACTTCAAAATATGTTACATAAAGCTTACTTCATTACATGTCACTGTGAATGAAAAACCTCACCTGCTGCTCATTTGTTGTTGTTTACAAATGTTGTGTTCAATTACAGACCTACACACTGAAGAAGGCTGTAATTCCGAAACGTCTGTGTACACTATCCCTGATGCAGTAAAGGATTTTGGACTTTCAAGATGCAAGGTGACACTTGCCACATCATCATAATGATGCCTTTTTTTGTTTTGCATCATCCTGATGACGTGGCATGTGACACTATTGCCACGTTCACATGCTAGTCAGAACTCTGTCATTTCTAATTAGCCTCTTGAAATTCCAACATCCAGCATCCAAAGGACATCCCTGTGGGAAGGTGTGTGTGTGTGTGTGTGTGTGTGTGTGTGTGTGTGTGTGTGTGTGTGTGTGTGTGTGTGTGTGTGTGTGTGTGTGTGTGTGTGTGTGTGTGTGTGTGTGTGTGTGAGAGAGAGAGAGAGAGAGAGAGAGAGAGAGAGCGAGAGAGAGGCTGCCCAGTTCTGTCCAGCTCTGTCAGTTAAGGTTATTTCTGTTAATTCATTCTCCACTCACTCCCGTTGTAATGTATGCCATTCACCCCAGCTCTCTGCCACAGGCAGAAATAGGACCGGCACTCATGCACTGTATGTTATTGAGCTATACATGTGAAGGGCATTGCAGTGTCTGTCTCTCTCCCTGTTTTTCTTTTAAATTTAAGATACTATATCAATTAAAATGTTATTGAATAGCTTTAGGGTTAGCTAATTGATTATAGCATTTCATAATGCCCTATGACTGCATCTACAGTCTAATGTGCTATGAATATGTTTATAAGGTCATCAGCACATCAAAAGAAGCAACTTCAAGTCAAGTGTCAGTGTAGTATCCTACTGCAACAGTGTGATACCTGAGCTGTGACAGTGGGCTGCTTTATCCTAAGCTCCTATCCCTAGCTGTCCTGTGCTCCTCATGGCCTCATGGCTAGCTGTCCTGTGCTCCTCATGGCCTCATGGCTAGCTGTCCTGTGCTCCTCATGGCCTCATGGCTAGCTGTCCTGTGCTCCTCATGGCCTCATGGCTAGCTGTCCTGTGCTCCTCATGGCTTGTGTTAGAGTGTGATGTGCAGCAGGTAATCTGAGACCAGTCTCCCACTCCTGATAATAGCCCCAGATATTTAACTCACCACAGGTGGGTAAGTTGACTATGTTTGCATACTCAACTTACACACAGCATAGTCAATTTACAGACCGCAGACACACACACTTACCCCACAGACATGCTACCAGGGGTCTTTTCACAGACCCCAAATCCAGAACAAATTCAAGAAAATTATATAGAGCCATGATTGCTCTATATGGAACTCCCATCTCAGATTGCTCAAATGTGCAGCAAACCTGTTAAAAAAACAAACAGCTAAACCAATATCTCACCGCACAACGCCTCTCCCTTAATTTACCTAGATATTTTGTGTGTATGTACTGATATGTAGGCTATATGTGACGTTTTACATTTATGTAGTTCTGACCTTGAGATAATCAAGTACACATGTATTAGAACCCAGGTCTGAAGATTACATCCATGTTGCATTGTTTTATAAGGCACTTACAGTGTGAGATTTGTTTGAAGAGTCCACAGCCTATCTGATCTTTCTTCATCACTCTGTCAATGTGTCATTGACATAATGTATCTCATGATTGGACAAAGGCTACTTGATTCATATTGCATGTACTCTAAATTGTAGTTTTCTGTCTGTGTTCATTGGTTTTGGTTTGCTAGAGGTTGAGAGATGTACACTGTACAGCATATCCCTTGTAAGGTGTGTACAGTTTTGCTGAGCTGGAAAAAACACACACAAGCCCTTCTTCTTATCTACAACTAATGCATAGTCCCTGCCTCTATATAATTTTTTTCAAACATGATGTTCAAAGCCCTAAATGATCAGCTGTCACTGTATTATCTGGATAAAGACAGACAAATCAGTGTGTTCCCTTCCTGATATTTCTGTCAGTCAGGTATTCTTAGGAGTCCCAGTTTGACCTGGGACCTGTCAGAGCTCAAGGCCTTGACTGACAGAGCCTCACCTAATTGAGACCACAATGCCTGCAGCATTCTGGCTTGCATGTACAGAACATGTAGAGCTGTGCACTTTTAGTCATTCTAAAACTGTCTCCCTCTGTGTGTGTCGCCTTCGGGCTTTTCTGTTCTCTGGACCGTTATCTACTCAATAACGTTACCCCAATTAAGGCTCATCTCAGCCCTGTCTGTCCCAGTGTCGACTTACAGTCACAGATTGTGCACGTGACTGTGTATGTGTGTGTGTGTGTGTGCAAATATGTGTATGCGACCAATACAATTTGATTTGATTTAAATTATAGGTCAGCAGTGTCTCTCTCTCTCTCTCAAGGGTTCTTTCCTAGATATGATTGATTAAAGTTAAAAAAGCTTCAATGTTTTGTCAATGCTTCAAACTGGATCACAGTTCGTGAGCACATACAGATGTAGAATCTTAATTTGAACCAGTTTGCTACATCAGGAAAATAATCATGCAGCAACAGAAAATGTGAATTATTATGTGGATTATAGTTAATGGACATTTTTGGTAGGGTTGATCCATTTTTCGTTAGGGGAAATCAAGTCTGACATTTTAAAGTGGAAATAACACTTTTTAAACTTAGAATACACTACAAGTTTGCATTGCCTGCTGTATAGGAAATGTCTCAGCAACAAAAGACTGATCAAATGAAGATCTTACATCTGTACCAATAAGGGCAGACGTAAGATCTATTTGACACTATTTGACACTGTTCCAATTTTAGTGTTATGATGATGTTGAAATGACTGTCTTTTGTCATCTCCAGCTGGCTGCCCAGGTTATGGAGGAAAAGGAGATTGGGTTTGGAATGGTTGACTCCCACGAAGACGTCAAGGTTGCCAAGAAGCTGGGTAAGAAAACACATTAACACATCAGCCTGCACTATAGTTGCCAAATAGTATGATACTGCATGACTATGAAGCACCAAAAGGCTTTTGTACAGCCTTCAGTGAATGGCTATAAATAATGGTCTGTATTTGACCCCCTGAACCCTAAACTATGACCCAGGCCTGGTGGAAGAGGGAAGTGTGTACGTGTTCAAAGGAGACCGTGTGATTGAGTTTGATGGCCTGCTCTCTGCAGACACCCTGGTGGAGTTTCTACTAGACGTGAGTGCCTCATTGATACTAGGCGCAGATCTAGGACCAGCTTGCTGTTGTGTCCCTTTCCCTGTACAACAATCTCTCTCTTCTCTCTCTAGCTGTTGGAGGAGCCCGTGGAGGTGATAGGAAATACTCTGGAGCTGAGGGCCTTCGACAGGATGGAGGAAGACATCCGCCTAATTGGCTACTTCAAGAACGACGAATCAGAACGTGAGTGAGTGAGTGTTTTTGCCAGTCTGTGTGTTTATGTGTGATGGCAGGGGTTGGACTGCTATTGGATGATCCCCTGGGCTTGATAATAACCAGAGCATTTTTAAACTCCCCACCACCACGGATTTCATTTCAGTCATTTAGCAGATGCTCTTATCAAAGGCGACTTGCAGTAGCGAGTGCAGACATTTTAATACTTTTTTTCATACTGGTTCGCCATGGTAATCAAACCCACAACCCTGGTGCTGCAAGTGCCATGCTTTACCAACTGAGGTACATGAGCTTCATGACCAATTTTACCCTCCCTCCACAGACAGCTGTGAGGGCCAAATGTTTTCCCATTTATCCTAAGACGCAGCACCGCACTCATGATGAGCACAACGACGGCTGTCTCGCCCCTGACCAACTGTGGGAGCCCAGAACTAGGGTTCAGTTATTTCAGTGCCTGTATGTGTCAACGGCATCTCCCTAAAGGCTAATGATAGCCCAGCTAGCACTCACAAGCAAACAGATGCTTGGTAACGGCTATGCTAATAGACAGAGCCAATCAGGGAATTCGACTTTAATGCTGAAGGTCTAACTTTCTTCACAACGGATAAGAAATGGTGTAGCAGGTGGTTACACAGTAGTACAGCGACTTAAAAATAAGTTAAGTGTCCTCTCTTCCATCCCTCACTCCACTAAATGCTCTCCTTTCTCTTCTTTATAAACCTTTGTCTCCTCCAGACTACCATGCATTCAAGGAGGCTGCAGAGCAGTTCCAACCCTACATCAGATTCTTCGCTACCTTTGAGAAATCTGTGAGTATACTGACATCCATACCTTGAAATTCTGTTTCCTTGGTCTGTGAGTAGGAGTCCTGTCAGAGCAGGGCATGGGGTCCTGATTGGTCTGTGAGTAGGGGTTCTGTCAGGTCAGGGCATGGGGTCCTGATTCAAGGTGTTTGTTGTGTTTAAGGTGGCCAAGGAGCTGACCCTGAAGATGAACGAGGTGGATTTCTACGAGCCCTTCATGGAGGAGCCTGTCACTGTCCCTGACAGGCCCAACTCTGAGGAGGAGATCGTGGCCTTCGTCACTGAACACAGGAGGTAAGAAAGAGATCAGTATGGCTGTCAGAAGTTATTTCACTCTGATCAGTGCGATTAGTGACTCCGAACAGATAGGGTTGTGTGAGATTGTTTGTCTTTGTTTTCAGACCAACACTGAGAAAACTGCGTGCTGAGGACATGTTTGAGACCTGGGTGAGAAGTTGTATTATTTTTCACTTCAGTTCAAAGCCTCTGAATAGAGCATTACTCAATGTAACATACATAGAAGTGTTTGATATGCAATCTTGCTTTACTTGCCTTAATCCTGGGACAGCTTCTCATGATGTTGTTTCTGTTATTCTCAGGAGGACGATTTGGAGGGGATCCATGTAGTGGCCTTCGCAGAGGAGGAGGACCCTGGTAAAAGCCATTATATCAATATCATTACCCAATTTTAGCATTGAGCAAGGCAAACATTAGCATAAATACACTTAGCTCTGCAGTTCAGGTTCCCGAGGAGATGAACGTGACATATCTTTTAAAAGAGCAACCTCATACACATTGCTTAAGAACGTATTCATTCTTTTTCAAAATTTTGTTGTGTTAAAAAGTGGGATTAGCGGGATTAAAATGGATTTGTCATTTTTTGTCAACAATCTATACAAAATACTCTGTAATGTCAAAGTTAAAGAAAAATGCTAAAAAATATATGTTTTATTAATGGAATATATTTTGATTAGACAAGTATTCAACCCCCCTGAGTCAATACATGTTAGAATCACCTTTGGCAGCGATTACAGCTGTGAGTCTTTCTGGGTTAATCGCTAAGAGCTTTGCAAACCTGGATTGTACAATATTGGCCCATTAAACATGCAAAAAACTCTTCAAGTTCTGTCAAGTTGGTTGTTGATCATTGCTAGACAGCCATTTTCAAATCTTGCCATATATTTCCAAGCATATTTAAGTCAAAACTCTAACTAGCCACTCTTCGTAAGTAACTCAGGTGTATATTTTTGACTTGTGTTGTAGGTTATAGTTCTGCTGAAAGGTGGGTTTGTCTCCTAGTGTCTGTTGGAAAGCAGACTGAACCAGGTTAACCTCTAGGACTTTGCCAGTGCTTAGCTCTTAGCTCTTGATTTATAAAAAAAAACTCCCTAGTCCTTGCTGATGACAAGCATACCCATAACATGATGCAGCCACCACCATGCTTGAAAATATAAAGAGTGGTACTCAGTGATGTGTTGTGTTGGCCCCAAACATAATGCATTGTATTCAGGACTTTTCTTTGATCAATTTTTTGCAGTATTACTTTAGCGCCTTATTGGAAACAGGATGCATGTTTTGGAATATTTTTATTCTGTACAGGCTTCCTTCTCTTCACTGTCATTTAGGTTAGTATTTTGGAGTCAGTACAATGTTGTCAATCCATCCTCAGTTTTCTCCTATCACGGCATTTAACTTTGTAACTGATTTAAAATCACCATTGGCCTCATTGTGAAATCCCTGAGCGGTTTTCTTCCTCTCAAATTAGTTAGGAAGGACGCCTGTATTTTTGTAGTGACTGGGTGTATTGGTACACCATCCAAAGTGTAATTAATAACTTCACCATGCTCAAAGGGATATTCATCTGCTACCAATCGATGCCCCTCTTTGTGAGGCATTGGAAAAACCTCACTGGTCTTTGTAGTTGAATCTGTGCTTGAAATTCACTGCTCAACTGATGGACCTTACAGATAATTGTGAGTGGGGTACAGAGATTGGGTAGTCATTCAAAAATCATGTTAAATACCATTATTGCACACAGAGTTAGTCCATGCAACTTATTGTCTGACCTGTTAAGCACAGTTTTACTCTTGAAGTTATTTAGGCTTGCCATAACAAAGGGGTTGAATAGTTATTGACTTAAGGTATTTCAGGTTTACATTTTTTACTATAGTTTTTTTTTTTCTAAAAACATAATTCCACTTTGACATTATGGGGCATTGTGTGCAGATCACTGACACAAATTCAAAATGTAATTTGAAATTCACTGTAACACAACAACATTTGTAAAAAGTCAAGGGGTGTGAATACTTTCTGTAGGCACTCTATCAGTCTTATCTGAACCTGAGAATCACTGAAATGGATCATAGCTTCCAGGAAATTCAACAAACCTCTCAGGGATTGATAAAACACAGACTAACCTTCTTGATGCGTTGTTCAGATGGTTATGAGTTCCTGGAGCTGTTGAAGGAGGTGGCCAGAGACAACACCCACCACCCTGGTCTCAGCATCATCTGGATCGACCCTGATGACTTCCCCCTGGTGAGGCACACATACAGAGACAGACAGAGGGCTAAAGGAACTCTTCTACAAGTCCCTACAGTTCTCAGGTCTCACAGTGTGTTCTCCCTCTCTCTCCTCAGCTGATCCCCTACTGGGAGAAGACCTTCCACGTGGACCTGTTCAAGCCTCAGATCGGAGTGGTCAATGTTACTGATGTGAGTCCCCTAACAGCTCCAGTACAGCACAAGAAATTGGTGGCAACCTGTCTGGAATTGTGGAACTCAGATCGAACACATGTTGGCCCCTGACCTTTTACCTCTCTTTCTCTCTCCCTCCCTCTGGAAAGGCTGACAGCATCTGGCTGGAGATAGACGAACAGGACCTGCCCACAGCCCAGGAGCTGGAGGATTGGATAGAGGACGTCCTGTCTGGCAAGGTCAACACCGAGGATGATGACGATGATAACGATGATGACGACGAAGATGACGACGACGAAGATGATAATGATGATGATGAAGATGATGACGATGATGACGATGATGACGATGATGATGACGATGATGACGATGATGAATAATTCAAAAACTACAAATTTGTAATCCAAAATGTATAACGTTGTTTGGTCTCTTCACTGCACTATCATCCAAGTGAACGAGTTCAGGGAGAGAGGAATAGATCTATACGCTTTTATAAAATATTTTGTACAATGTGTACATCACTGGCCAAAATCAACCTTTCTGCATTAGAAGAAAACCCATCAACAGATTTTGTTTTTCAAGAATATGAAAAAAATACTGTAGATAAACTGAAATCTATCTGAAAGAGAGAAGTAACAATCTGTTGACCAACAGAGATATTTCAGAAATCCCCAAACAGTACTTTCCATCCTTCCCTTAATTCTACAATGACTGGCAACCACAACAAATACATCAATCTAACTTTAGTTTGATCAATGAAGTGCTGCTGCACACTATCCTAAACCTCACTGAAGTCACTGAAATTGTTGGCATCTTTGTGTGCTTTTCTGTGCCCTCTATTATATACTCTGTGTGTAGATAATTGCATTTTAGGTTCTACTTCCTGGATTCAGTGCAAATACACACCTGTCTCTCCCTTTCCCAGGGGCTAGATCTTTGTTATTACTATTGACACTTTCCAATTTCCACAACACTTTCTCTCCTTTCATCTCCTCCTCCTCTACATCTCTGTATTCATGTGTGTTTGAGAGTGCAACAGCTGCCACGTGAGATAATATCAGCATTACACACCCAGATGGAAGAGGAAAGCCTATTTAAATGCAAATTCCTCAAGTCTCAATTTCTCTCATTTATTCTCTCTCTCCATGTTTCGTTCTCTTCATCTTTCTGTCTCTTTCCCTCCTTGACTCATCGCTCGTTCTCACCCTCCTTCCGTGGGCTATTAGAAGAGGAGATGTGTAGTGGCAGGAGAGAGTTCTCAGTGTTCCGTAGGACCAGGGCACAGTAGGGGGAAGGGGGCTTCAGATATTAACTCAATGTCTATACTCAACCTTCATATTACAACCACTAACTCTCTTGCTCGCTCTCTCCACCTTCTCACATACTGTATAGTACACAAGACAAATACACTGCAGCACACTCACACACACACTTGCGTTCCAAAAATAAGTCATACAGTATGAGAATATGTTGAAAATGTTCATACAAATATTTATTTTACAAATGTGAATCTTGATACAGTTAATGTAATTCCATATCTGTGATCTTAAAGAAAGAACATAAGGCTGAATTTGTCAGTTTGAAATTTAGGATGGCTGGCACGTGCGCACACACACACACACACACACTCTCTCTCTATTGGACGAACATACTTGTATACAATAACACAAACAAGTTGAGCATAAATCATATGTGTTTCATAGGCACCTTTGTAGTGAAGGATACATAACAGGAGACAAAGGCCCCAATCGAATACTTCCTTTCTCCCTTCCTTGAAGTAATCACATATCTGAATTGGTTGTATGAGGGAAAGCATTGGTTGGCAATCTTGCTTTGATCTATCCAACACTTACGAGTTATGATTACCTCAAGAAAACAAGGATGAATTCGAACAGTATTCTAACAAAATTCACAACCATGATTCAAACACTATAAAATCCTGTACAATTGCTAACAATTTAATTATCATAGTCTTGAAAAATATGCACATGTAATAGGGAAGATTTGGATAAAAACAATTCAATATTAAAACAAATATATACTGTCCACAGATTTGTATAAAAATCCCATAGCAGTGGTAGTACTACTTGTTGTGTGTAGATGGCACTACAACTTCTGTTGTGAATGTAGAGATCCCTCACTATGAGGAGGCTGTTGTCTGCCCATCAGTACTGAGGAATTATCCATATCCAATATCCAAATATCCAAAAATACATTAGAAATGTATCACCTGGGCCTATTGGAATCGGTTCCAGGACATAAAGATATGTGTATGCAGTCTTGGAGATAGACAAGCATTTCGCAACACCCGCTATAACATCTTCTAAATATGTGTATTTTGACCAATAAAAAATGTGATATTGACTAGTGGTATCAGACCAGTCAGTCATGTCTGGAACAAAATACATTACCACAGCTACTTCTCTGTGTCTTGTCTTCTCAAACTCTCACAAAAGAGAAGATATTGTACCATCCTTTAATCTGTTGTTTTCTCTTATATCTGAAGATGGAAAAACTTCAATCTGTTTCACTTAGCTTTAAGGGTTAGGTTCGGTAGAAATGTAATAATAGCTTCATTTCACCTGGAGATAAGACACAAATCTATTGCATATGTCTTCTCATTAGATGCCAAATGTATAGAATATGTCTGTATAAATGCTCTCTCTCCCTCCCACCCACCCTCCCAGCTTGTTTGCTTTCTCAACTGTGAGTTCATGGTTAGAGGACAGTATCTAGCGATAGTCCGCTTTGGGTTTGAGTACAACAGATTCTGACAACCTCTTACAGATATGTCTAGAAATCCTGGGTAGTACAATGACTGAACATAACTGACAAGGAAGAAATGTATCAATTAAATGGAAAGATCCCACACTTTTAAATAAAAACACAATTATATATATACAAACACATGTACAATCCATTGGCGGTAAAGACAAGCAGTCTTTAGTTTGAGACAACTGAACCTGAACTGTTGGTGATTAGGTAGTATTTCATTTATATTAGTAGGGCAGACGATATGAAAATACTCACTGTTGCTATAGCAACCTTAGGGAGGATCCAGAGACAGGTACGTGTAGAGACAGATTGTGTGTAGATACAGCTTGTGTACACACACACACGCACACACGCGCAGACCACACACACAGAGGGAGAACAAACATGCTGCAGGGGTCATCTACAGTGCATAGAAAAACCTTGACATAATTCAGTGTTCCAGTTAGCCTCAGGACAATAGAAACCAGAGCATATTACCTATCTCTCGCTATTTCTCTCATCTTCACTGCAAAGGAGCTATAGGCTGGGGATCCATAGGGTTTATTAACTATGCTAACACTTCATCTTGCTACAATATCCCATATGCATCTGTTCATATAAAATACAAACAATAAAAAAAAAATCGCAAAGTAGCCAAAACAATCTTTATAAAAACCAGTAATATAAATAATATAAGAGACACGAAATACCACAATAAGAGCATATCAAAGTAAAAAGGGTTTAGAAAACATAACACAAAAATGGTAAGATCCTGTAATTCTAGAATAGCCAGTCTTTCGTGTCTGTTAGACCGATGTTTCAGATTGGAGACACAGGGTAAACTTGTGTGACTTGGGGTCAACGTACTCCTCGGTCATTTGAATGTAGGGGATGGACTTGACCGTGACCACTAAGCTAAAGTCTAGACACCTAAGGGAGAAGACCATGCCCTCCTTTAGACCGCTGGTGACCGCAGCCTCGCTGACCAGAGTCCACTGATCGGTCATCCAGCGCTCTTGACCGTACTGCAGCGTAGGACCAGGGGACAGGTAGGCCTCCAGGAATGCCTGAACACACACACAGACAGACAGAGAGACAGACAGACACGGAAATACACAACACATTTCAGAATTTCTGACACTATCGTAAGGACATAATCGTAAGTAGCTTGAGGACATGCCTCCAACCCTGGTCATACTTGCCCAGTTCCAAATCAATCCCTTTCCATTTTTTTATTTTAGGAAGCTCAACTGAGGGGTCATCATGAAGAGTATTGTGTTAGGGCACGGGGACTGACTTGGCACTAGAGTAGGGCTAATGTGTTCATTCTTGCTTACCTTGGGGCTCATGTTGTGTGCGAGGCAGAAGATCAGGTGTCTCTGGATGCTGTCCATGCTGTGGCAGTGCTGCCTCTTGGTGGTTCGGAGGTATTTCTGCAGGGCGCGGGCCATGGAGGGGAAGATGGCCGAGGCTGCCTCCCGTACATCCATCACATCCCCGGGGGACACTTTCTGCTCCTCCTGCTGCATCCGACTCACATGCATGAAGGCCTCCTCCACAGCCACCACTAGCCTAACATTAAAGTAATGTACACAGACACAACATTCAGTATACTGTACATTCAACTTTTCTTACACCCTAACGTTACTATCCTAACGTTGGGCCAGTAACCGAAAGGTCGTTGGTTCGAATATCCGAGCCGACAAGGTGAAAAATCTGTCGATGTGACCTTGAGCAAGGCACTTACCCTCATTTGCTCTAGGGGCGCCGTACTACTTGGCCTGACCCTGTAAAACAAGGCATTTCTCTGCACCTATCCGGTGTGTGGCAATAAAACATCTATTACAGCAATGTACACACAACATTCAGTATACTACTGTACATTCATCTGTTCTTACACCCTACAAGTTTGAAAAACACACGACAATGTACCCTACTGTATCTATTCTTAAGTCCATCTATGTAAATCCTCATCTATATTTTAAATCCTTGCATTAAGCATCATTCAGTGCCTACAGAAAGAATACACACCCCTTGACTTTTTTCACATTTTATTGTCTTACAGACCTAATGTATAATTGATTAAATTGAGATTTTGTGTCACTGGCCAACAGACAATATCCCATAATGTCAAAGTGGGAATGATGTTTTTAGAGTTTCTTTAACAAATGAATTAAATGAAAAGCTGAAATGTCTTGAGTAAAATATTCAACCCATTTGTTATGGAAAGCCTAAATAAGTCACATAATAAGTTGCACAGACTCACTGTGTGCAATAATAGTGTTTAACATGAGTTGAGTGACTACCTCATCTCTGTACCCAAACCATACAATTATCTGTAAGGTCCGTCAGTCGAGCAGTGAAATTCAACCACAAAGACCAGGGAGATTTTCCAATGCCTCACAAAGAGGGCACCTATTGGTAGAAAAAAAAGCAGACATTTAATATCCCTTTGAGCATGTTGAAGTTATTAATTACACTTTGGATGGTATATCAATACACCCAGTCACTACAAAGATACAGGCGTCCTTCCTAGTTGCCGGAGAGGAAGGAAATCACTCATGGATTTCAACATGAGGCCAATGGTGACTTTAAAACAGATACTGTACAGAGTTTAATAGTTTTTTAGGATAAAAATAAACGGAATAGAGCTAAAGCACAGACAAAATCCTAGAGAATTTCCAACAGACACTGGGAGACAAATTCTCCTTTCAGCAGGACAATAACCTAAAATGCAAGGCGAAATATACATAGTGGCTTACCAAGTGGCTTACCAAGACGACATTGAATGTTCCTGACTGGCCTAGTTACAATTTTGACTTAAATCAGCTTGAAAATCTATGGCAAGACTTGAACATGTGTGTCTAACAATGATCAACCAACTTGACAGAGCTAGAAGAATAAATAAAACAAATCATGTGCAAATATTGTACAATCCAGGTGTGCAAAGCTCTTAAAAACGTAGCCAGAAAGACTCACAGCTGTAATCACTGTCAAATGTGATTCTAACATGTATTGACTCAGGGGTGTAAATACTTAGTACATTTTTTTTTTTACATTTACACTTACCTAAATGAGATATTGCTGTTTTCATTTTCAATACATTTGCTAAGATTCCTAAAAACATGCTTTCACCTTGTTGTTATGGGGCATTGTGTGTAGATGGGTAAGAAAATATATTTAATTCATTTTGAATTCAGGTAACAACAAAATGTGGAATAAGTCTAGGGGTGTGAATACTTTCTGAAGGCACTGTACCTATGTATCTTTCATCCTTCTTTCTTCACTAATTTCTTTCCTTTTAACCCAAATAGTCACCTTCCTATTCACTCATGGTGTTCTCTCTCTCTCACTCACCTGGCTCTGCGTTTGCAGACCCGTCGGTCAAAGTCTGCCTCTTCGTAGTAAAGCTCGTTGTGAGTGGTGTTTCTGTGCCTGGCTGCTGCCGAGATCATGGTCCGAGACTTGCCCCCCACCTTCGGTCCCCCCGACCCCTCTGCCGGCCCCGCCGGGTTCTCTGGGCCTATGAACAGGAATCACAGAGGCATGATGGGAAGGTCACTGTGGCCCAATCAGCATATCAACAGCAACCCGGGGAAAACACAGATCTCAGTGAGGATTCTAAATCTAAAAATCTGATGAGACTAATGAAATATTCAGCCTGGTAGTCACAGCTGACTATATGGTTTAGCCATCTGCCAAATGACAACAGAGTTAGCCAAAGTTCAAACTAACATTTGGCTACCAGGCTAGTAAATATTCATCAAATAAAAGACAATACCAGTTTGATCATATAATTCGCATCTCTCTATGGAGAATACCAATAACTAACCCAGAAGTAGTAAAAGCATAAATTATGGTTCCTGGGGATATGAGAATGGAGTAGTGGAATCTGGTCCATATTCATGAGGGATATGTGGGTATGAGAGGAGTTCAGTACAATAACCCCGTCAGATACAAGTCAGGAGAGATGAATCAATGAATCATTAACACCAAGGTGTGTACTGTACGTGTGTGTGTGTGTGTGTGTGTGTGTGTATGTGTGTGTGTGTGTAAGGCTGAAAGAAGCACACGCTTGTTAGCATAGCCTGCTTCCGATTGAAAAATACATGTTTTATGAAATGTTTGGGATTCCTATTTTTTATAAATCCCCTAAAGTAAATATGGATGAGTTCCATTAGGGTAGATCTGGAGTGGAAAGATGCGGGCTGTTTAAAAACACTAGCAGCCCTAAAGACCCACTTTGCTAGCCTACAGAAACACTTCAACTTCTGACTTGACTGGAGAACATACTCAGAGAAGGAGGGAGAGACAGAGAGACAGAGAGACAGAGACAGAGACAGAGAGAGAGAGAGAGAGAGAGAGAGAGAGAGAGAGAGACAGACAGACAGAGACAGAGACAGAGACAGAGAGACAGAGAGACAGAGAGACAGAGAGACAGAGACAGAGAGAGAGAGACAGAGACAGAGACAGAGAGAGAGTAGAGCAAGAGAGATATAGGGTAGATAGAGAGAGTAGAGAAAAAGAGAGAGAGAGGGTTGAGAGAGATATATATTTATTGCAGGGGAATGTGCAGAGTAAGCTACTGTGATGAATTATTAAAAGGCAGAAATGCCAAAGCCACTGAAGCCCCCATCCCCATTCCATACTTTGACAAAGGGAGGGTGGGAGGGTTCTGTGAGGACACTGTACCAGCATACTTCTCTACCAAACTCCACTACAAAGACCACAGTGAAAAACCATCAAATCTGCACTGAGTTGGGAAGGCCCAAGTACTCCAGGGGCAGTCGGTGCCTGTGTGACTTTGTAGAATATCTGGTGAATGAAAGAGGTGGTTAGAATGGTATGTATCTGTGTGTGCATGCGTAGAAGCAGTGCAAACATTGTGGGTGAGGGGAAGGGAAGTGATGAGTGAGGTTAGTAGTGTACACTAGGTTAGTAGTGTACACTTGTAAAAAGTGTGAGGACACAGAAGAGATTATTACCTAGCGTTACTTACTGTCGTTGTCCGAAAGGTAAGCTCTCAGTTTAGCTTTAAATGCTGCTTAGGGTGGCATGGGAAAGTATATAGAGACAGTATCACAACGGAGCACATACATGGACAAATACGGTGGACAGACAGCTGACAGATGGAGAGACAGGTAGAGCGAGAAAGAGAAAGAGTTTCACTTTATGATGCAGTTACAAAGAGGAAAAGAGATGATTGGAAGGTGGACGATACATACAGATCTAACATAACCATTGAAGAACCACTTAATCTGTAGCTATACTAACCGTCCACGGTGTAAACCTTGAGGCCAGCCAGGTGCTTGGCGGCACGGTGCTTGGAGGCGGAGAGAAGGGCGGGGTTATGAAGAGGAAAGTCTCTGTAGTAGAACTCTAGCAGAGACAGAGCTGCCCTCTGAATACTGAGACAGACAACAGAGGGAGAGAGTGAAAAAAAAGTGAAAAAAAAGTGAAAGAGGGGAGAGAGAAAGAGTAAGAAAAAAGGCCATAAAGGGGTAGTAGGTAGAGAAAACAGATACAGTGGGGCAAAAAAGTATTTAGTCAGCCACCAATTGTGCAAGTTCTCCAACTTAAAAAGATGAGAGAGGCCTGTAATTTTCATCATAGGTACACTTCAACTATGACAGACGAAATGAGAAAAAGAAATCCAGAAAATCACATTGTAGGATTTTTAATTAATTTATTTGCAAATTATGGTGGAAAATAAGTATTTGGTCAATAACAAAAGTTTATCTCAATACTTTGTTATATACCAATGACAGAGGTCAAACGTTTTCTGTAAGTCTTCACAAGGTTTTCACACACTGTTGCTGGTATTTTGGCCCATTCCTCCATGCAGATCTCCTCTAGAGCAGTGATGTTTTGGGGCTGTCGCTGGGCAACACGGACTTTCAACTCCCTCCAAAGATTTTCTATGGGGTTGAGATCTGGAGACTGGCTAGGCCACTCCAGGACCTTGAAATGCTTCTTACGAAGCCACTCATTCGTTGCCCGGGCGGTGTTTGGGATCATTGTCATGCTGAAAGACCCAGCCACGTTTCATCTTCAATGCCCTTGCTGATGGAAGGAGGTTTTCACTCAAAATCTCACGATACATGGCCCCATTCATTCTTTCCTTTACACGGATCAGTTGTCCTGGGCCCTTTGCAGAAAAACAGCCCCAAAGCATGATGTTTCCACCCCATGCTTCACAGTAGGTATGGTGTTCTTTGGATGCAACTCAGCATTCTTTGTCCTCCAAACACGACGAGTTGAGTTTTTACCAAAAAGTTCTATTTTGGTTTCATCTGACCATATGACATTCTCCCAATCCTCATCTGGATCATCCAAATGCTCTCTAGCAAACTTTAGACGGGCCTGAACATGTACTGGCTTAAGCAGGGGGACACGTCTGGCACTGCAGGATTTGAGTCCCTGGCGGCGTAGTGTGTTACTGATGGTAGGCTTTGTTACTTTGGTCCCAGCTCTCTGCAGGTCATTCACTAGGTCCCCCGTGTGGTTCTGGGATTTTTGCTCACCGTTCTTGTGATCATTTTGACCCCACGGGTGAGATCTTGCGTGGAGCCCCAGATCGAGGAAGATTATCAGTGGTCTTGTATGTCTTCCATTTCCTAATAATTGCTCCCACAGTTGATTTCTTCAAACCAAGCTGCTTACCTATTGCAGATTCAGTCTTCCCAACCTGGTGCAGGTCTACAATTTTGTTTCTGGTGTCCTTTGACAGCTCTTTAGTTTTGGCCATAGTGGAGTTTGGAGTGTGACTGTTTGAGGTTGTGGACAGGTGTCTTTTATACTGATAACACGTTCAAACAGGTGCCATTAATACAGGTAACGAGTGGAGGACAGAGGAGCCTCTTAAAGAAGAAGTTACAGGTCTGTGAGAGCCAGAAATCTTGCTTGTTTGTATGTGACCAAATACTTATTTTCCACCATAATTTGCAAATAAATTCATTAAAAATCCTACAATGTGATTTTCTGGATTTTTCTTCCTCATTTTGTCTGTCATAGTTGAAGTGTACCTATGATGAAAATTACAGGCCTCTCTCATCTTTTTAAGTGAGAGAACTTGCACAATTGGTGGCTGACTAAATACTTTTTTGCCCCACTGTAGATGTATTATAAAAGAAGGTTGGGAATGAAGTCCATTATTGTCCCTGCTGATTTGATTCACCTGATAAAATAGCTCTTACTGAGCAGCATGCCTCATATCTACACTACTCCCCCAGACCAGACTACTGCAGACCAGGACTACGTTATACAGTGTTCCCTGCTTTAAACTGTCCTCCAGCGTCAGGCCTTTCTACAGGAGATCAGTCAGTATCAGAGAGGCTAGAGGTGAGGCAGCATAGAGAGACAGAACCACGCATATACTGTATCAATGTCAAGTCTATGTACACTTAGCTAACCTTTCTGCTAGGGATCAGCACGGTTATTGAAATATCTGAATGGACATTAGTATTCAAATACTTGTGTGAGAATTAATTGTTGCGAGCAAAAATAAAATTACAGGCCTACTTCAACAATTAAAAGGCCTTTACTAAATTAAATTTAAATATCCATGTGACATTGTTACATACAAGGATATACAATGGCATTTCAAATAATTAATTTAATAAAACAAGGCCTCATAAAAATGTTCCCTATAAAAAGAACCGGTAGCCGACCAGTAGCCTTCATGTATGTAGCTTTATGTTTATGTTGGCCAGTCAAAGCATCAGAGAGGCTCAATGTGTAGCAAGTGGAGTGAGAGTTCACTAATGCAATGCAAGATGGAATAAAACTACGGAATTAAAAGTTAGCGAAATGAGAAGGAGTAGGCTACAATGAGCAACCAACAGGTACGCTGTTTTATCTGAATGGGGTTGGGGAGAAGCGTAGCATGTGGCCTCAATTAGCCTGGCTAGCTATAGTTGGCTAGCTTAGCTTAAAAGCTTCTCTAGGCCACTCCAGTCAAGACAGGTACTGTTATATGGGATGATAAATAACGTTGTGGCTGGAGCAGAGTTGCCTTGGTGTCGCTCACTTCGTCTGCTCGCTCCCACCTTGCACACGGCCCCTCCGCAGCTGCAGCAAGAGCGCCAGCCTCTTTAAAAAAAGGTTTACAAATAAATGTTTTTTTTAATATCCAACAAAAATGTATTATACTATTTGAATAGTGAATTTTTTTCCATAGTGTGGAAATATACAGTACCTGTCAAATGTTTGGACACCTACTCATTCCAGGGTTTACCTTTATTTTGACTATTTTCTACATTGTAGAATAATAGTGAAGACATCAAAACTATGAAATAACACATACGGAATCATGTCGTAACCAAGAAAGTGTTTGAGATACTTGAGATTCTTCAAAGTAGCCATCCTTTGCCTTGTTGACAGCTTTGCACACTTGGCAAAGTCCATATTATGGCAGGAACAGCTCAAATAAGCAGAGAAACAACAGTCCATCATTACTTTAAGGCTTGAAGGTCAGTCAATCTGGAAAATTTCAAGAACTTTTAAAGTTTCTTCAAGTGCAGTCACAAAAACCATCAAGGGCTATGATGAAACTGGCTCTCATGAGGACCGCCACAGGAAAGAAAGACCCAGAGTTACCTCTGCTGCAAAGGATAAATTCATTAGAGTTACCAGCCTCAGAAATTGCAGCCCAAATAAATGCTTCACAGAGTTTAAGTAACAGACACATCTCAACATCAACTGTTCAGAGGAGACTAAGTGAATCAGGCCTTCATGGTCAAATTGCTGCAAATAAACCACTACTAAAGGAAACCAATAAGAAGAGACTTGCTTGGGCCAATAAATACAAGCAATGGACATTAGACCGGTGGAAATCTGTCCTTTGGTCTGATGAGTCCAAATTTGAGATTTGTGTTTCCAACCGCCGTGTCTTTGTGAGACACAGAGTTGTTGAACGGATGATCTCCGCATGTGTGGTTCCCACCGTGAAGCATGGAGGATGAAGTGTGATGGTGCTTTGCTGGTGACACTTTCAATTATTTATTTAGAATTCAAGGTACACTTAACCAGCATGGCAACCATAGTATTCTGCAGTGATACACCATCCCATCGGGTTTGCGCTTAGTGGGACTTTAATTTGTTTTTTAACAGGACAATGACCCAAAACAAACCTCCGGGCTGTGAAGGGCTATTTGACCAAGGAGAGCTATTTGACCAAGGAGAGTGATGGAGTGCTGCATCAGATGACCTGGCCTCCACAATTACCCGACCTCAACCCAATTGAGATGGTTTGTGATGAGTTGGACCACAGAGTGAAGGAAAAGCAGCCAACAAGTGCTCAGCATATGTGGGAACTCCTTCAAGACTGTTGGAAAAGCATTCCTCATGAAGCTGGTTGAGAGAATGCCAAGAGTGTGCAAAGCTGTCAAGGCAAAGGGAGGCTACTTTGAAGAACCTCAAACATAAAATCTATTTTGATATGTAAAAAAAAATGTGTTACTACATGATTCCATATCAAATCAAATGTTATTGGTCACATACAAATGGTGCTTCTAGTTCCGATATATGGCTTTTTCTTTGCAAGGCTAGCGTCCCGGAGTCGACTCTTCACTCTTGATGTTGAGACTGGTGCTTTTAAAAAAAATTAAGGGGTGGATAAGCTTAATATTGCGGAAAGATTGCTGCTTCCATCAATGAAATTGTCTGCATCATTGGCAACTCGAACCTTCAGCTCTCTCCACAGATTTTCTATGGGATTAAGGTCTGGAGACTGGCTAGGCCACTCCAGGACCTTAATGTGCTTCTTCTTGAGCCACTCCTTTGTTGCCTTGGTCGTGTGTTTTGGGTCATTGTCATGCTGGAATACCCATCCACAACCTATTTTCAATGCCCTGGCTGAGGGAAGGAGGTTCTCACCCAAGATTTGATGGTACATGGCCCCGTCCATCGTCCCTTTGATGCGGTGAAGTTGTCCTGTCCCCTTAGCAGAAAAACACCCCCAAAGCATAATGATCCACCTCCATGCTTGACGGTGGGGATGGTGTTCTTGGGGTCATAGGCAGCATTCCTCCTCCTCGGCGAGTTGAGTTGATTCCAAGAAGCTCCATTTTGGTCTCATCTGACCACAACACTTTCACCCAGTTGTCCGCTGAATCATTCAGATGTTCATTGGCAAACTTCAGACGGGCATGTATATGTGCTTTCTTGAGCAGGGGGACCTTGCGGGCGCTGCAGGATTTCAGTCCTTCACGGCATAGTGTGTTACCAATTGTTTTCTTGGTGACTATGGTCCCAGCTGCCTTGAGATCATTGACAAGTTCCTCCCGTGTAGTTCTGGGCTGATTCCTCACCGTTCTTATGATCATTGCAACTCCACGAGGTGAGATCTTGCATGGAGCCCCAGGCCGAGGGAGGTTGACAGTTATTTTGTGTTTCTTCCATTTGCGAATAATCGCACCAACTGTTGTCACCTTCTCACCAAGCTGCTTGGCGATGGTCTTGTAGCCCATTCCAGCCTTGTGTAGGTCTACAATCTTGTCCCTGACATCCTTGGAGCTCTTTGGTCTTGGCCATGGTGGAGAGTTTGGAATCTGATTGATTGATTGCTTGCTTCTGTGGACAGGTGTCTTTTATACAGGTAACAAGCTGAGATTAGGAGCACTCCCTTTAAGAGTGTGCTCCTAATCTCAGCTCGTTACCTGTATAAAAGACACCTGGAAGCCATAAATCTTTCTGATTGAGAGGGGGTCAAATACTTATTTCCCTCATTAAAATGCAAATCAATTTCTAACATTTTTCACATGCATTTTTCTGGATTTTTTTGCTGTTATTCTGTCTCTCACTGTGCAAATGAACCTACCATTAAAATTATAGACTGATCATTTCTTTGTCAGTGGGCAAACGTACAAAATCAGCAGGGGATCAAATACTTTTTTCCCTCACTGTAGATGGTATTAAATACAGTATATACATATGTGTTATTTCATCATTTTGATGTCCTTACTATTATTCTACAATGCAGAAAATAGTTAAAAAAAAAAAAAAAAATGGAATGAGTAGGTGTGTCCAAACTTTTGACTGGTACTGTACCTAGGCCTTTAAACCATATGCTTTTGATAAGAGAGACAGCTCTGGGTTGAAGTTCTCCTAAGGCACAGATCTACGATCAGTTTACTCTTCATAAATCCTAGCCTGAACAGTTATGAAGAAAATGCCAAATCCGACAGTAGATCAGCATCTGGAAGGTAAATTCATCATACTGCATCAAAGCCCCTCTTTCTCAGGCCCAGCCCACCTAATTCCCAGAATAGCACCCTAGAGCAAAAGGACTGGACTGGAGCATTCTGGGTGATTTAGTAACTAAATTACTGCCACGCTTCCCCCTGAACACGAGTCTCCAATTACCCACAGTTCAACAGGGCAGTCGGGTGTGGGTGTGTGCGTTGGGGTGGGGGCATTCTAAAGGCATTCTCTAATAGTCTGATTTTCTGTAAATGTTTCTGCTATCTGAGTGATCAGCTGACTGCCTTCTGTTTAGTGGCATTAGTGGACACCAGAGGGTTTCTCAATTCATCAGGGCCAAACCATTCAGTTCCCTCCTAGCTGTATACAGACTGAGTTCAAGCAGAATTAACATTTCAGTCTGACCTTAATTAATGTGAAGAAAGTGACCTTAATCTTCATATTGCTGGTAGAAGAATGACGTCACTACAGTCAGCAGCACCATTTTAGCAAGAGATTGTTGTGTGTATTACCTGAGCTGTCCCAGGTTGTAGCAGCGTGTCTCCCCGTCAGTGGAGCGTATAACACACAGGCTGTAGAAGGGCTGTAGATGTCTGATCTCCAGCAGTACAATGGCCAGGTAGTGGACAAACAGCAGAGAGTCAACCAGAGACACAGCAAACTGGACGATACCTTGGTAGTCCTCATCCTGGAGAATACACAACACAGGATCACACACACACACACACACACACACACACACACACACACACACACACACACACACACACACACACACACACACACACACACACACACACACACACACACACACAATTATGAAACATACACACCTGTGAGTCGAGGATGCGGACCCCATAGAACAGCCAGTAGGAGAGTGTGAGCAGCAGCGTGAGCGCAGCCAGGAGGGCTCGATACACACACACTCTGGGCAGGCTGGTACTGGCCTGGCGCAGGAAGATAGCCCAAACAGCAAGCAGGAGAATGAGGAGTTTACAGGACACAGAGAGGAAGAGGCCCTCACAGGCAGAGCCACAGGCCTGCAGCCTGGCTGGCCACAGCACCGCCGGGAGGACCAGGAAGGCCAGGGGGGTGGCCAGGACCAGTAGCCCCACACAGAAGCCCAGAACCAGGGGAGTGTAGAGTCGACAGCCCTGCCTCTGGCCGTCCTCTGGTACCTTCCACAGACCAACCACCTCTTCCTGGGATAGACTGAGCTCTGAGGTGCCGGTCACCGCCGTGGTGGTCTCCCCCCAGTTATCATCCTGAGAGAGGGGGAAAGAGAGAGAGAGAGAGAGAGAGAGAGAGAGAGGAGGACAGCAGGAGAGAGAAGAGGGAAGAGATGGAAAGATATTAAAACGTAGCATATGGTTGATCATCTGACTGATAGATAAGATAGAAAATGACATAAATACTCTGTGGAGGGATGGTATGTGAGAGACAAGCCAAAGTGACAAACACACACTGGTAGACATTCTAGTGTGATTCCAGTCTCTGTCCCTTGTACATACAAAGCCAGACAGACTGGAGACACACTGACTAAATCCCTTGAGGTTAATTGCAAACATCCCATCCATCATTCTATTAAAAGAGGCCTTTGGTTTCCTGGAGTTCTCTGTTACTGTGACAGACTTTCAGCTCCCCACTGATCCACATAGGATGACATTGACAGTGCACAGTCAGACTGCTCATAATGACCAGATAGGGATGACACACACACACGCACACGGCTGATGTTATGCAGGCCTATCATTGCAAATTAGAGTCAAATCTCATCTCCCAGCTCAGGATGCAGTTCATCATAAATGTGCCTGAGGAGGAAAGAGCACAGCGAGACACTGATTAAAATACCTGTCTGCTGAAGAGAGCATTTCTCTGTCAATTATTCAGCTATTTATTTCTCTGTTCATTTTCTCCCTTTCTCACTCTTTCTCTCCTTCTGTGCCTGCTGCACTGAGCTTTGTTCTCTCAATGTCTGTCAGGTAAAGAGCTGGGAACAGAGTGTGTGTGTGGATTTGAATACTGCAGCCCCTCTTCTTGTGTCATAACACACACAAGCATGCACACACTTAAATAGCAAACACGAACCCACACGACACCCTTAAAACTTCATCCCTTGCCAGACGGACACACCACCTGACATGCCATTAGGAAATTATACTGGGAGAGAGAGGGAGAGAAATAGGGGGGAGAGAGAAATCCTCATTGTGATTGCTGAGTAAAAGCAGCTTTATAGCTCTCTATGGTTTGATGTTAAATGGTGGTGAGGCAACAAGGTCTCAGTTTCCCTCCGAAATTTGACATATTATGGATGAACATCTATTTTTGATGCATTCATTATGTGTGGTTACAGGGTTAATTATGTGTGGTTACACGGTTAAAACAGAAACAACTGAAAAGGTTAACATTTAAGGCATTAATTCCACATGGTTAATGTTAGGACAATGGTTTGGGGAAGGTTTAAAACAAAATAATAAAAAAACATGTGCTATTACCATCAAGTATTGCTAGAGCATTGTGAACTGTGGTGGCGCAGTGGTCTGAGCAGCGCGCATCAGCTCTAAGCATCATGACGCCCAGTGCTGGCGCCCAACTGATCCCTAAGAAGTTAACAAACTATAGTTTTGGCAAGTCGGTTAGGACATCTACTTTGTGCATGACACAAGTAATTTTCCCAACAACTTTTTACAGACAGATTATTTCACTTCTAATTTATTGTATCACAATTCCAATGGGTCAGAAGTTTACATACACTAAGTTGACTGTGTTTTTTAACAGCTTGGAAAATTCCAGAAAATGATGTCATGGCTTTAGAAGCTTCTGATAGTCTAATTGACATCATTTGAGTCAATTGGAGGTATACCTGTGGATGTATTTCAAGGCCTACCTTCAAACTCAGTGCCTCTTTGCTTGACATCATGGGAAAATCAAAAGAAATCAGCCAAGACCACCACAAGTCTGGTTCATCCTTGGGATAAATTTCCAAATGCCTGAAGGTACCACATTCATCTGTACAAACAATAGTACGCAAGTATAAACACCACGGGAGCACGCAGTCGTCATACCGCTCAGGAAGGAGACGCGTTCTGTCTCCTAGAGATACTTTGGTGCGAAAAGTGCAAATCAATCCCAGAACAACAGCAAAGGACCTTGTGAAGACACTGGAGGAAACAGGTACAAAAGTATCTATATCCACAGTAAAACGAGTCCTAGATCGACATAACCTGAATGGCCGTTCAGCAAGGAAGAAGCCACTGCTCCAAAACCGCTATAAAAAAGCCAAACTACGGTTTGCAACAGCACATGGTGACAAAGATCATACTTTTTGGAGAAATGTCCCCTGGTCTGATGAAACAAAAATAGAACTGTTTGGCCATAATGACCATTGTTATGTTCGGAGGAAAAAGGGGGAGGCTTGCAAGCCGAAGAACACCATCCCAACTGTGAAGCACGGGGGTGGCAGCATCATGTTGTGGGGGTGCTTTGTTTCAGGAGGGACTGGTGCACTTCAGAAAATAGATGGCTTCATGAGGAAGGAAAATTAAGTGGATATATTGAAGCAACATCTCAAGACATCAGTCAGGAAGTTAAAGCTTGGTCACAAATTGGTCTTCCAAATGGACAATGACCCCAAGCATACTTCCAAAGTTGTGGCAAAATGGCTTAAGGACAACAAAGTCAAGGTATTGGAGTGGCCATCCGAAAGCCCTGAACTCAATCCTATAGAAAATCTGTGGGCAGAACTGAAAAAACGTGTGCGAGCAAGGAGCCCTACAAACCTGACTCAGTTACACCAGCTCTGTCAGAAGGAATGAGCGAAAATTCACCCAACTTATTGTGGGAAGCTTGTGGAAGGCTACCCGAAACGTTTGACCCAAGTTAAACAATTTAAAGGCAATGTTACCAAATGCTAATTGAGTGTATGTAATTTTTACTAGGATTAAATGTCAGGAATTGTGAAAAACTGAGTTTAAATGTATTTGGCTAAGGTGTATGTAAACTTCTGACTTCAACTGTACACTGCCGTTCAAAAGTTTGGGGTCACTTAGAAATGTCCTTGTTTTTGAACGAAAAGCACATTTTCTGTCCATTAAAATAACATCAAAATAACAAGAAATACAGTGTAGACATTGTTAATGTTGTAAATGACTATTGTAGCTGGAAACTGCAGATATTTTAAGGAATATCTACATAGGCGCTCAGAGGCCCATTATCAGCAACCATCACTACTGTGTTCCAATGTCACGTTGTGTTAGCTAATCCAAGTTTATCATTTTAAAAGGCTAATTGATCATTAGAAAACCCTTTTGCAATTATGCTAGCACAGTTGAAAACTGTTGTGCTGATTAAGGAAGCAATAAAACTGGCCTTCTTTAGACTAGTTGTGCATCTGGAGCATCAGCATTTGTGGGTTCGATTACAGGCTCAAAATGGCTAGAAACAAAAACATTTCTTCTGAAACACATCAGTCTATTCTTGTTCTGAGAAATGAAGGCTATTCCATGCAAGAAATTGCCAAGATCTCGTACAATGCTGTGTACTACTCCCTTCACAGACCAGCGCAAACTGGCTCTAACCAGAATAGAAAGAGGAGTGGGAGGCCCCAGTGCACAACTGAGCAAGAAGACTTGAGAAACAGACGCCTCACAAGTCCTCAACTGGCAGCTTCATTAAATAGTACCCGCAAAACACCAGTCTCAACGTCAACAGTGAAGAGGCAACTCCAGGAAGCTGGCCTTCTTGGCAGAGTTGCAAAGAAAAAGCCATATCTCAGACTGGCCCAAAAAAAGAAAAGATTAAGATGGGCAAAATAACACATACACCCTGCCTAGAAGGCCAGCATCCCGGAGTCGCTTCTTCACTTTTGACCATACAAACATGGTCTCTTTTTTGCTTTCTTGACTAAGGCTGCTCCAAAATGCAGGTGTTTCAGCCTAGCTCAGTGCTTTCTGTGGTGGAGCAGCCAGTGGAAAATACAGAGCGTAGGGGTTGGTAATGTTCTCTAGTTGAGCCGTGATTGGCTCAGTGTTCTGTCACTCATGGGGACAGTCCGTCACCGCAAAATCTACAGGGAAAGCTAGAAAGTTCAAGCCCCCAGGTCTCTTTTCCAAGCTTAAAAGGATAAAAATTCACATGCAATACCATGGGCCAACAAAGGTTGAATACATTGGCCATGCTGTCAATCCAGCATGACTTCTGCTGTGTTCAAAATAACTGGAAACTCGGAACTGGGAAATCTCAGACTTCAGTGAGTTCAAGACAACTGTGAACTCCCGACTGAAGTCATGATTCGACCTTGGATTTTTTCCCCAGAGTTCCCAGTTGTCCTGAAAGCACCATAAATCCAGATAATGCCAGATTTTGATGACAAAGTTCACACACAAGAAGGACCACCGTGCCACCTTCCTGTTCAAGTGAGCACAGCACAACAAGGTGAGTCCAAAAAATGTATTGTATGCTGCTGCATAAATTATGTAATATGCCAGGGAGATATGTACAGTGTATCTAAGAAAGTAATACTAAGTGTATGTTGTGTAGTAAGCTGTTAGTAGCCCATGTGCATCAGCCTACTAATTTGGACCTTTTCCCCTCATAACATAGCCTACTGTTCTGACTTGGCGGTGCACATGTAGTCTTTAGCCTGTTTAAGAGAAATGTCATCATTGAATATTGTAAGAGCTTTCATTGTCTGCTTATATGCCCCCTTTATTTATCCTACGGTTCTGACCTTGTATACAGGGAGAATAATGTTGGAATGGCCCATGTTCTGAATTCTGTCGCTGTACATTTCAAAAGTGCTGAACAAATACTTATTGACTACGTACGTCTTAGCTCGTTCATTAATGTCTTAATCGAAATAAGGGATTGCTTCATATCCGCTCATCGTTCCCTTATGCCATAGTTTGTACATCTCAATTGCCATTAGACAACACAGTTGTGTAAGCAAGTCAGCCATATCAGCTATGTTTTTTTAAAAAGGCAGTAAATGAGGCTGAATGAACTGTTTCGCTGACAGACAAGGCTCCACTGATAGCCAGGTGTAGCGGTGGTAAGGATTTACATCTGTCACAAACCGGCTCGAAGCTCAAACAGTGTGTCTGCATGGAGAGTGTATCCTCAATGAATGGGGAAGAGGTGTATTTATCCCGGGACACACCCGGGCCCAGGTGTGTCCCATTTTGCTGACGACACTCCCGGCTCCGCCCACCGACATCCTAATAAGGATAACAAGAGCAAAGAGAAAGAATATGGCAGTAAGACTGGGAGGGTTGTCACACTCCATGGTGCTTAAAATAATGCTCTGTTGTTGGGACATCTTTATGAAGGCCCTAACAGTTTGTGGGCACCGCTTGTCACCGTTATAATGCAATTAATGTATTGTATATTGTTGTGTTGTGACATTGCTGGCATACATCAATTTGTGTTGTGTAGTGGCATTGCTGGCATGCATCAATTTGTGTTGTGTAGTGGCATTGCTGGCATGCCTCAATTTGTGTTGTGTAGTGGCATTGCTGGCATGCATCAATTTGTGTTGTGTAGTGGCATTGCTGGCATGCCTCAATTTGTGTTGTGTAGTGGCATTGCTGGCATGCCTCAATTTGTGTTGTGTAGTGGCATTGCTGGCATGCATACTTTTTTTTTTGTTTGACCCACAAAGATTGACATGCTAAAGTAATGATTTCATTTTATTTGTTAAAACTTGTTTAAACAGCTTTGTATACATAGCGGGAATGAAAATAACGTCATTTTGGCTGTAATGATCTCATTAGGTCATCCCACCATTGATATAGCAATGGACGCTAATAGGTTATTGAATCCCATTGTGACGCAAGGGACACACTTTTTGACAGGGGGACACTATTTGGCATGACGGGCCCCTAAAGCCTGTGCCCCCCCCCACACACCTTGCTGGGGGCTGCAGGTTGTGTGGTAAACCAGTGTGTGTGTGGGGTCTGTGTAGGAAACCGTGTGTCAAGGTTCAATGATCTAGCCTCCACACCCTCATCACCTTCCTTTAATTAATTTATGACAAACAGGAGAAAAGAGAGAGGGGGAGAAAAAGACAGGGGTGAGAGAAAGACACAGAGGGTTAGAAAAAGAGAGAGAAGGGGAGAGCAATGGAGAGGGAGAGACAGACTGGAGAGTAACATTAACCCAATGACCCCTATTTGACAGAGGGATGTCACGGGAGGATCATCTCTTTTAATATCATCTTATCACATCTCCATTCATCTACTGGGTCATCAGATAACTGTCCTCTCCCTGATCTCTCCCATTGTTACATCTTAATGTGCTCTCACTCACCTCAATGTTAAAGATCAGGGATCATCAACTAGATTTAGCCGCGGGCTGATTGTTTTCTTGAGCGGATGGTCGGGGGGCCGGAACATAATTACAAATCATTTAGACTGCAAATTGACCGCAAGAAGCCCAAACAGATCTAATATTTGACTTAAACATAATATTTTCAAACCTTCTTTACATTGTAAACAATCACATTTCTCTATTATGTCTGGGAATACTTGGGAACAGATTTCCACTAAAATCCAACTAAAATCACTTGGAGCTGATTTATTTTTTACAGTCGTTTTTGTCCAACAATGACAAATAAAGAAAACACAAATAAAAATAATTAAAAAAAAATTGGTCTGGGGCCAAATAAAAACACCTGCAGGCTAAATTGGGCCTCCAAATCAAATCAAATCCAATTTTATTTGTCACATACACATGGTTAGCAGATGTTAATGCGAGTGTAGCGAAATGCTTGTGCTTCTAGTTCCGACCATGCAGTAGTATCTAACAAGTAATCTAACAAATACCTTATACACACAAGAGTAACGGAATGAATACGAGTATGTACATATAAATATATGGATGAGTGTGGCAGGATGCAGTAGATGGTATGGAGTACAGTATATACACACATATATATATATATATATATATATATA
Source organism: Brachymystax lenok tsinlingensis (assembly GCA_030435695.1). Lineage (NCBI taxonomy): Eukaryota > Metazoa > Chordata > Actinopteri > Salmoniformes > Salmonidae > Brachymystax > Brachymystax lenok. The sequence continues at coordinate 17,009,517 of CM059781.1, forward strand.
TATATATATATGAGATGAGTAATGTAGGATATGTAAACATTATATAAATGGCATTGTTTAAAGTGGCTAGTGATACATTATTTCATCCAATTATAATTATTAAAGTGGCTAGAGATTTGGGTCGATGGCCGAATGGCATAGGCAAGATTCAGTAGATGGTTTAGAGTACAGTGTATACATTTGATATAAGTATGTCGTATAAGTAAACATTATATACAAAATTGTTTCAAGTGGCTAGTGATACATTGTTACATCCAATTCCTATGTTTAAAGTGGCTAGAGATTTAAGTCAGTATGTTGGCAGCAGCCACTCAATGTTAGTGATGGCTGTTTAACAGTCTGATGGCCTTGAGGTAGAAGCTGTTTTTCAGTCTCTCGGTCCCAGCTTTGATGCACCTGTACTGACCTCGCCTTCTGGATGATAGCGGGGTGAACAGGCAGTGGCTCGGGTGGTTGTTGTCCTTGATGATCTTTTTGGCCTTCCTGTGACATCGGGTGGTGTAGGTGTCCTGAAGGTCAGGTAGTGTACCCCCGGTGATGCGTTGTGCAGTCCTCACTACCCTCTGGAGAGCCTTACGGTTGTGGGCGGAGCAGTTGCCGTACCAGGCGGTGATACAGCCCGACAGGATGCTCTCGATTGTGCATCTGTAGAAGTTTGTGAGTGATTTTGGTGACAAGCCAAATTTCTTCAGCCTCCTGAGGTTGAAGAGGCGCTGTTGCGCCTTCTTCACCACGCTGTCTGTGTGGGTGGACCAATTCAGTTTGTCCGTGATGTGTACGCCGAGGAACTTAAAACTTTCCACCTTCTCCACTACTGTCCCCTCGATGTGGATAGGGGGTGCTCCTCTCCTGTTTCCTGAAGTCCACGATCATCTCCTTTGTTTTGTTGACATTGAGTGAGAGGTTATTTTCCTGACACCACACTCCGAGGGCCCTCACCTCCTCCCTGTAGGCCGTCTCGTCATTGTTGGTAATCAAGCCTACCACTGTAGTGTCGTCAGCAAACTTGATGATTGAGTTGGATGCGTGCTTGGCCACGCAGTCATGGGTAAACAGGGAGTACAGGAGAGGGCTGAGAACGCACCCTTGTGGGGCCCCAGTGTCGAGGATCAGCGGGGTGGAGATGTTGTTTCCTACCCTCACCACCTGGGGCCGGCCCGTCAGGAAGTCCAGGACCCAGTTGCACAGGGCTGGGTCGAGACCCAGGGCCTCGAGCTTAATGACGAACTTGGAGGGAACTATGGTGTTAAATGCTGAGCTGTAGTCGATGAACAGCATTCTTACATAAGTATTCCTCTTGTCCAGGTGGGTTAGGGCAGTATGCAGTGTGATTGCGATTGCGTCGTCTGTGGACCTATTGGGACGGTAAGCAAATTGGAGTGGGTCCAGGGTGTCTGGCAGGATGGAGGTGATATGATCCTTGACTAATCTCTCAAAGCACTTCATGATGATGGAAGTGAGTGCTACGGGGCGATAGTCATTTAGCTCAGTTACCTTAGCTTTCTTGGGAACAGGAACAATGGTGGCCTTCTTGAAGCATGTGGGAACAGCAGCCTGGGATAGAGACTGATTGAATATGTCCGTAAACACACCAGCCAGCTGGTCTGCGCATGCTTTGAGGACACGGCCAGGGATGCCATCTGGGCCGGCAGCCTTGCGAGGGTTAACACATTTAAATGTTTTTCTCACATTGGCTGCGGTGAAGGAGAGCTCGCAGGTTTTGGTAGCAGGCCGTGTCGGTGGCACTGTATTGTCCTCAAAGCGAGCAAAGAAGTTGTTTAGTTTGTCTGGGAGCAGGACATCATGGTCCGCAACGGGGGCTGGTTTTCTTTTTGTAGTCCGTGATTGACTGTAGACCCTGCCACATTCCTCTTGTGTCTGAGCCGTTGAATTGTGACTCTACTTTGTCTCTATATTGACGCTTGTCTTGGTCTGGTGTTTGTCAGTTCGTTGTCTTGTTTTCCTGTGCGTGTGTCTCTCTCCAGGCCGAGCTCTGTGTTCTCCTATGGTTCTGTTCTCCGCTGGACTCTACGTTCGCTCTCCCTCCTGTGGGGGACTCTATGCTGGGCACGTTCAGGATCGCCAGTCCGGGAATTCCTCTTCGCTCACTGACGTTACAGAGGATTGGGTTTCCCCCGCAGTCTCGGTGCTGCTAAGACCCAGACACCTCCTGAGACATTCTATACACCTGTACCTGTTACTTACCCCCCTGGATTGCGACAATAAATGTTGAACCATACTCGCTACTGAGTCCTCCGTCCTTTTGTTGTGACAGAACGAACTGACCATAACATCACCAATGCTCACCATCACCAATGCTGCTCTTCATTTCCGGCACTCTCAGAGGAGCTGAGGCGGGTCTTCGACCGTGCCGCAACGGGACGCGAGGCAGCCCGCGCTCTCGCGGATCTTCATCAGGGGAGTAGACCAGTGTCGGATTATTCTATTGACTTTAGGACCCTGGCAGCAGAGTGCCAATGGAACGAGGAGGCGCAGTGGGACATGTTCCTGCATGGGTTGGCGGACCGCATACAGAGGGAGATTTATGCGCTGGATCTGCCCAGGAGCCTGGTGTCGGCAGGTAGCCTAGTGGTTAGAGCGTTGGTTAGAGCGTTGGACTTGTAACCGGAGGGTTGCAAGTTTGAATCCCCGAGCTGACAAGGAAAAAATCTGTCGTTCTGCCCCTGAACAAGGCAGTTAACCCACTGTTCCCCGGGCGCCGAAGACGTGGATGTCGATTAAGGCAGCCCCGCACCTCTCTGATTCAGAGGGGTTGGGTTAAATGCGGAAGAAACATTTCGGTTGAAGGCATTCGGTTGTACAACTGACTAATAATGGTGACTGACTTTGGACGGGCTCATTGAGCTGGCGATAAGGGTCGATGCTCGCTTAAGCCGGCTGGAACAGCGGACACATCAGACCCCGGGTTTTGCGAGGTTCGCGGGGCACTCGTCACCCAGCGGCAATACGGTCAGTCCCGTGTTCCATCGTGAGCCCGTGCAGGTGGGTGGAGCTCGACTCTCCCGGGAGAAGAGGCAACGACGGAGGAGTAGAGGGCTGTGCCTGTATTGCGGAGGCACGGGACATTTTCTCAATGACTGTCCGGTAAAAGGGTCAAGCTCGATAGTAAACCAGAGACTACTATCGGGCGGCCTCTCCACGGATAAGCCCTCTTCCTCAACCCTCCTCCCGGTAAGACTGCAATGGGCGACCCACTCCCACCAGTGTCAAGCCTTATTGGACTCAGGAGCGGAGGGAAACTTTATGGACCTGAGTCTGGCCCAGAAGCTTCACATTCCTATCATTCCTCTCACACGCCAGATAACGCTTACATCACTCAATGGGCAGGAACTCCCGAACATTCACCTCCGCACTAAACCCATAACCCTCGTCACCTCGGGGAATCATTCGGAGGAGATATCGTTCCTGCTCATGAACTCTCCGCTCATTCCCATAGTACTAGGCCATCCCTGGCTAGTGAAACATGGTCCCAGGGTGGACTGGGGACGTAGCACAGTTTTGGCCTGGAGTAATGAGTGTTATGCGTCCTGTCTTGTGTCTGCTTGTTCGTCTGTGTCTGGTTCTGTGTTGCAGGAGGAGCCGGTGAATTTGTCTAACGTGCCCGCCGAGTACCTTGACCTGAAGGAAGTGTTCAGTAAGTCTCGTGCTGCTTCTCTGCCTCCACACCGTCCCTACGACTGTGCCATTGAGTTACGGCCAGGTACGTCTCCGCCTAAGGGCGGGCTATACTCTCTTTCTGTTCCAGAAAGAGAGGCCATGGAGAAATACATTTCTGAGTCTCTAGCTACCGGGTTTATCCGCCCTTCTTCTTCTCCAGCAGGTGCGGGGTTCTTTTTTGTGGGGAAGAAGGATGGATCCCTGCGACCTTGTATTGACTACCGAGGGCTGAACAACATCACGGTAAAGAACACTTATCCTTTGCCGTTGATGTCTTCAGCCATCTTCACAAAGTTGGATCTACGCAATGCTTATCATCTGGTTCGCATTAGGAAGGGGGATGAGTGGAAGACCGCGTTCAACACCCCCAGGGGTCATTTTGAATATCTAGTCATGCCTTTCGGGCTGTCTAACTCCCCGGCGGTCTTCCAAGCGCTCATCAATGACGTGCTGAGAGACATGATGGATCAATTTATTTATGTCTATTTGGATGACATTTTGATCTTCTCACCCTCTCTCCAGCAACACGTTCAGCACGTTAGACGGGTGCTCCAGAGGTTGTTAGAGAATGGGCTTTTCGTCAAGGCTGAGAAGTGTGAATTTCATGCTCAGTCTGTTCCCTTCCTAGGGCACATCGTCTCGTCCGAGGGGATGAGCATGGATCCCGAGAAGGTGAGGGCCGTGGTGGATTGGCCGAGCCCGGATTCTTGTAAGGCCCTACAGAGGTTTCTGGGATTCGCCAACTTCTACCGACGGTTCATCCGCAATTTCAGCCAGCTGGCCGCTCCTCTGACGGCCCTGACCTCCCTCAGTACTACGTTCAGGTGGTCCGGTGCTGCTGAGGCTGCATTTTCCGACCTTAAGGGTCGCTTTGTTTCGGCCCCCATTCTGGTAGCCCCAGATCCTTCTCGTCAGTTTGTGGTGGAGGTTGATGCATCAGAGGTGGGTGTAGGCGCTGTTCTCTCCCAGCGCTTCTCCTCGGATGACAAGATGCATCCTTGTGCCTTCTTCTCCCACCGTTTATCACTTGCCGAACGTAATTATGACCTTGGGAATAGAGAGTTGTTGGCAGTCAAACTGGCGTTGGAGGAGTGGCGTCATTGGTTAGAGGGATCGGGGGTACCCTTTATCGTCTGGACTGACCACAAGAACTTGGAGTACATCAGATCTGCCAAGAGACTCAACTCCAGACAGGCTCGGTGGGCTCTGTTTTTCGGACGTTTTGACTTTTCCCTCTCATACCGCCCGGGCTCTAAGAACGTCAAACCCGATGCCTTGTCTCGCGTGTTTGACCGTTCTGAACGCCCGGCTACTCCCGAGTGCATTCTACCTGAGAGGCTCATTGTGTCCACACTCACTTGGGAGATCGAGTCGAGGGTCAAGTCAGCCTTAGAGGGGGTAACACCTCCGTCCAGTTGCCCACCAAGTCGGTTATTCGTGCCGGAGGAGCTGCGGTCCGATGTCATTCGCTGGGGACACTGCTCCCAGGTAGCTTGTCACCCAGGTGTGACCCGTACTTGCATCTTGGTTAAGCAGCGGTTCTGGTGGCCAGCGATGGCCCAGGACATTCGGAGTTTTGTTTTGGCCTGTTCGTGTTGTGCTACAGGCAAGACTTCTGATCGGCCCCCAGATGGGCTACTCTAACCGCTGTCGGTCCCTTCGAGGCCTTGGTCCCACATCGCCCTGGATTTCATCACGGGCCTCCCACCCTCTCAGGGCAAGACTGTCATTTTGAAAGTGGTGGATCGGTTCTCGAAGGCGGCTCATTTCATCCCCTTGCTGAAGTTGCCTTCTGCCAATGAGACAGCGGTGGCGGTCGTGGATCATGTCTTTCGGATACATGGCCTTCCGATGGACGTGGTTTCCGACAGAGGGCCCCAATTTGTGTCCAAGTTCTGGCGGGAGTTTTGTAAACTGCTGGGTGCGACTGTCAGTTTATCCTCAGGGTTTCATCCCCAAAGCAATGGGCAAGCAGAGAGAGCCAACCAGGACTTAGAGAGGGTATTGCGGTGTATGGTGTCCCAGAGTCCCTCATCCTGGAGTCAGCAACTCTCATTGGTCGAGTATGCTCACAACTCGCTACCAGTGTCAGCTACGGGTTTGACCCCGTTCGAATGTAGTCTGGGTTACCAACCACCTATCTTTCCTAGCCTGGATTCCGAGGTCGCGGTCCCCTCTGCTCACGCCTTTGTCCAGAGGTGTCATCGCACGTGGACTAGAGCCCGTGAGACCCTTCTCAAGGTAGGGGCACGCACCAAGGTTAAGGCTGACCGCCACCGACGGAAGTCCCCCACCTACGTCGTAGGTCAGAGGGTGTGGCTCTCCACCAGGAACATTCCTCTCCGTTCTGTGAGTAATAAGTTGGCTCCTAGGTTCATCGGTCCGTTCAGGGTGACTCAGGTCCTGAGTCCGTTGGCAGTTCGCCTCAAGCTCCCGCCGGCATACAGGAGAATTCATCCTGTTTTTCATGTGTCCAGACTGAAACCTGTGATTCATTCACGGTTGAACCCGCCAGCCCCAGGCCCCCCCCCACCGCGACTTATTGATGGGGAGCCCACGTACTCGGTCAAGTGCATTCTGGACTCGAGACGGAGGGGACGCGGCATTCAGTACTTGGTGGACTGGGAGGGGTACGAGCCGGAGGAGAGAAGTTGGGTCCCTGCTAGAGACATTCTGGATCACTCCCTTATTGATGATTACGATCAACAGGTAGGTCCTTCTGGGAGCGCCAGGAGGCGCTCCTAGAGGGGGGGTACTGTCACGGTTCATGAATTCACCGGCTCACTCTGTGTGTGTGTGTGTGTGAGTGTGGCCGCTGATTTCTACCCTGCTCGTTATCAGCGCCAGCTGACACTCATTGTCTGTGCCTATTTATACTCGTTGTCTTGGTCTGGTGTTTGTCAGTTCGTTGTCTTGTTTTCCTGTGCGTGTGTCTCTCTCCAGGCCGAGCTCTGTGTTCTCCTATGGTTCTGTTCTACGCTGGACTCTACGTTCGCTCTCCCTCCTGTGGGGGACTCTATGCTGGGCACGTTCAGGATCGCCAGTCCGGGAATTCCTCTTCGCTCACTGACGTTACAGAGGATTGGGTTTCCCCCGCAGTCTCGGTGCTGCTAAGACCCAGACACCTCCTGAGACATTCTATACACCTGTACCTGTTACTTACCCCCTGGATTGCGACAATAAATGTTGAACCATACTCGCTACTGAGTCCTCCATCCCTTTGTCGTGACACCAGGTGGCTGTACCGACTCAGATAACGTGTCCTGAGTGAGCCATGTTTCCGTGAAGCAAAGAACGTTGCAGTCTCGGATGTCTCTCTGAAAGGCAACCCTCGATCGGATTTCGTCTACTTTGTTGTCAAGAGACTGTACATTGGCGATTAAAATACTCGGGAGAGGTGCACGATGCGCCTGTCGACGTAGCTTGACCAAAAGACCGGCGCGTTTCCCTCTTTTCCGGCGCTGCCGTTGTTTTGAGTCGCCGGGTACGATCCAGTCTATTGTCCTGGCTGGGGTAACAAACAGAGAATCCTCTTTGGGAAAGTCGTATTCCTGGTCGTAATGTTGGTAAGTTGACGTTGCTCTTATATCCAATAGTTCCTCCCGGTTGTATGTAATAAAACTTAATATTACCCGGGGTAACAATGTAAGATGTAATACATAAATAACGAAATACTGCATAGTTTCCTGAGAACGTGAAGCGAGGCTGCCATCTCTGTCGGTGCCGGAAGTCAATTGGCAGTCAGTTGGGGAACTCTGCTATATATAATCCAACATCCCCTTAAAGCATGGTAAATACAACTAAAAAGTCTCTCTGTAGTAATTCTAGAACAAATGCAGGCTAAACCCTCTCTATTTACACTGACAGATTAACCCAACACTAAGAGTTCACCCTGGCATACAAACAGAATGACAAAGAGAGGGAGAGAAGAGGGGACAGAGAAGGACAGAGAGAGAGAAAGTGAGACAGACATAGAGAAAGAACCCCCCCCAAAACAATCACTGGCCAAACCAGAAAAAAAGCCATATTAAAACCTGTGTGTTGTGATAATTGTGTTGTTTGCTCTATAATGTGTTAGTTCATATGCCTTGTGACTGTGATATACAGGTCTAAAGGCCAAGACAATAAGAAGTGGCAGAATAAATTCAACCACACCTTTGTTTCATCACAAAACCGGAGAGCAGCCTCTGTCCGGTGAAGTCCACAAAACATATTGCATGTACTGTAAGCAAGTTACAGCGCATTCGGAAATTATTCAGACCCCTTGACTTTTTCCACATTTTGTTACATTACATCCTTATTCTAAAATGTATTCACTAGGAATTTATGGTTGGATCAGAATCGCCATTATAATCAACGGCCAGTACGAAGCATTAAGTCCATGTCCAAATCCCCTACTCCATCCATTGCTAATTTAGGAAAGGAACATTTTCGCTAGCTAGCCACTGGAGGACAACACAAAAATTCAAGTTGTCTCTATCAATGACGTATGCTCTCAATGTGATTTGATAGGAGTGACGCCAAATCCAAACTGGCTTCCCAGGACCATTCACAGTTGAGCTCACTCAGTTTTGCTCAACGCTGATTGTCTATTATTTTATAGTTTTCTTTATCAAGGGAGGCCACATGCTCGCTGGCTTCCCTTGCATTCAATGCTTTGGGCGGCAGCAATGTCATACTCTTTTGGACCAGACCGCATCAGATAGATGGCCTATTAATACAGAGGGGACAGAAGGGCGCTGTTTCACTCACTTGGATGCTTTCTCCAGTGAGATACATTCAGCCTCTTGTGAATTGAAGGAAAATTATGAAACACAGGAAAGAAAGATTAAAAAAAGCTTGGCTTCCCTTGGCATCAATGAATAGACCACAGAGAAACAGAGAAGGAATACAGCAGAGATACACAGAGAGACAGACAGAAAGAAACAGACAGAGATACAGAGAGAGACATTAATATTAAGACATTAAGTAACTTTAATATGGCAGTGAAAGCACTCAAAGAAAAAGCCTGCAGAGCATTGTATGTAATAAAAATGAAATTATTCAATATCAACATATAAATTAGAATTTGGACCAAAATATTTGACAGCGTTATCCTACCAATAGCTCTTTACGGAAGTGAGGTTTGAGGGCCACTCAATAAACTGGACTTTAATATGTGGGACAAACATCCAATTGAAGCCTTACATGCAGAATTCGGAAAGTCCAGAGAAATACACCAACTAATGCATGTAGGGCAGAACTGGGACGCTTTCCAGCAATAATGAAAATACAGAAAAGATCATACAATTTTTGGCTACATCTAAATTCAAGTCCAAATTCAAGTCTGCAATTTAAACCACTTCAAACTCAAGAGCTGAGACCAGAAACGAGCCCTCTCAGTTAGCTGGTGTTGGACCTAACCAACCAAGCTGACACCAGCACTGCTTCAAAAGAAAGAATTCCAATACAAAATCATGAACCAATCAAAGGTCTCATATTTACAACACTGGAAAAATAAAACAAAATCCCACACCGACTAAATTGCTATCTGACCCTAAACAGAGAATATGAATTGGCTGATTATCTCTACTCTGTCAGAGATACGAAGCAGAGACAGATCCTTACCAAGTCCAGGCTGTGACCACCAATTGGCAATAGAAACTGGCAGATGTAAAAAGACATGGCTACCCAAAGAAGAGCGTGTATGTGGTCACTGCACGACAGGGGAGGTAGAAACAGATGCACTTTCTCCTTTACTGTGATAAATATTCCTCACCATCAGATTCATTATTCACAGAAATTACTACATTTATTCCACATTTGTACTTATTAAACCAAGAGGAAAAACTAAAAATACTAATGGGCGAAGGAGCAATGGCTCCTCTTGCAGCCAAAAATATATTTGCCTGCCATAGCCTGAGAGACAATGAATAATAACATCTGTATAGTAAACAGTAACTTACCTATTATCAGTATTATTGTTATTACTATTATTATTGTTGTTGTGATTATCATTCCAAATAGTAGGGGTATGGGTAGTAGGATGATAGAAATGATAGCAGTTTAGTGATGGTGGTGGTAGTAGTAGTAGTAATGGTGGAAGAGACAGAGACAGACAGAGACACAGAGAGAGAGAGAGAGAGAGAGAGAGAGAGAGAGAGAGAGAGAGAGAGAGAGAGAGAGAGAGAGAGAGAGAGAGAGAGAGAGAGAGAGACAGACAGACACAGAGAGAGACAAAGAGACAGACACAGAGAGACACCTGTTGCCACAAGAACAGGTCAACCAGTGAAGAACAAACACCATTGTAAATACAACCCATATTTATGCTTATTTATTTTCCCTTTTGTACTTTAACCATTTGTACATCGTTACAACACCTTATACAGTTGAAGTCAGAAGTTTACATACACTTATGTTGGAGTCATTAAAACTTGTTTTTCAACCACTCTACAAATTTCTTGTTAACAAACTATAGTTTTGGGAAGTCGGTTAGGACATCTACTTTGTGCATGACACAAGTAACTTTTCCAACAATTGTTTACAGACAGATTATTTCACTTATAATTCACTGTATCACAATTCCAGTGGGTCAGAAGTTTACATACACTAAGTTGACTGTGCCTTTAAACAGCTTGGAAAATTCCAAAATTGTCATGGCTTGAGAAGACTCTGTGAAGCTAATTGACATCATTGAGTCAATTGGAGGTGTACCTGTGGATGTATTTCAAGGCCTACCTTCAAACTCAGTGTCTCTTTGCTTGACATCATGGGAAAATCAAAATAAATCAGCCAAGACCTCAGAAAAAGAATTCTAGACCTCCACAAGTCTGGTTCATCCCTGGGAGAAATTTCCAAATGCCTGAAGGTACCGCGTTCATCTGTACAAACAATAGTATGCAAGTATAAACACCATGGGACCACGTAGCCGTCATACTGCTCAGGAAGGAGATGCGTTCTGTCTACTAGAGATTAACATACTTTGGTGCGAAAAGTGCAAATCAATCCCAGAACAACAGCAAAGTACCTTGTGAAGATGCTGGAGGAAACAGGTACAAAATAATCGATATCCACAGTAAAACGAGTCCTATCTTGACATAACCTGAAAGGCCGCTCAGCAAGGAAGAAGCCACTGCTCCAAAACCACCATAAAAAAGCCAGACTATGGTTTGCTACTACACATGGGGACAAAGATCGTACTTTTTGTAGTCCAAATGTCCTCTGGTCTGATGAAGCAAAAATAGAACTGTTTGGCCATAATGACCATCGTTATGTTTGGAGTAAAAAGGGGGAGGCTTGCAAGCCGAAGAACACCATCCCAACCGTGAAGCACGGGGGTGGCAGCATCATGTTGTGGGGGTGCTTTGCTGCAATAGGGACTGGTGCACTTCACAAAATAGATGGCATCATGAGGGATGCCAATTATGTGGATATATTGAAGCAACATCTCAAGACATCAGTCAGGAAGTTAAAGCTTGGTGGCAAATGGGTCTTCCAAATGGACAATGACCCCAAGCATACTTCCAAAGTTGTGGCAAAATGGCTTAAGGACAACAAAGTCAAGGTATTGGAGTGGCCATCACAAAGCCCTGACCTCAATCCTATAGAATATTTGTCGGCAGAACTGAAAAAGCGCGTGTGAGCAAGGAGGCCTACAAACCTGACTCAGTTACACCAGCTCTGTCAGGTGGAATGGTCCAAAATTCACCCAACTTATTGTGGGAAGCTTGTGGAAGGCTACCCGAAACGTTTGACCCAAGTTAAACAATTTAAAGGCAACACTACCAAATACTAAATGAGTGTATGTAAACTTCTGACCCACTGGGAATGTGATGATAGAAATAAAAGCTGAAATAAATAATTCTCTCTACTATTATTCTGACATTTCACATTCTTAAAATAAAGTGGTGATCCTAACTGACCTAAGACAGGGATTTTTTACTAGGATTAAATGTCAGGAATTGTGAAAAACTGAGTTTAAATGCATTTGGCTAAGGTGTATGTAAACTTCCGACTTCAACTGTATATACATAACATGACCATTGTAATATCTATATTCTTTTGAAACTTTTGTGAGTGTAATGTTTACTGTTAATTTGTATTGTTTATTTCACTTTTGTATATTATCTACCTCACTTGCTTTGGCAATGTTAACATATGTTTCCCATGCCAATAAAGCCCCTTGAATTGAATTGAATTGAGAGACAGACAGAGAGAGAGAGATGGACAGACACAGAGAGAGAGCGAGAGACAGAGAGAGAGACAGACACAGAGAGAGATACAGACACAGAGAGAGAGACAGACACAGAGAGAGAGACAGACACAGAGAGAGAGAGAGAGAGAGAGAGAGAGAGAGAGAGAGAGAGAGAGAGACACACAGAGAAAGAGAGAGACAGACACAGAGAGAGAGACAGACACACAGAGAGAGAGAGAGAGACAGACACAGAGAGAGAGACAGACACAGAGAGAGAGACAGACACAGAGAGAGACAGACACAGAGAGAGAGAGAGACACAGAGAGAGACAGACACAGAGAGAGAGAGAGACACAGACAGAGAGAGAGACACAGAGAAAGAGAAACAGAGAGAGAGTGAGACAGAGAAAGAGAGACAGAGAGAAAGAGAGATAGAAAGAGTCAGAGCGAGAGAGAGACAGAGGGAGAGAGAGAGAGAGAGAGAGAGAGAGAGAGAGAGAGAGAGAGAGAGAGAGAGAGATGGGTGGTGTTTGATACCTGCTTTGCAGCCCTCTCTTCTGGCAGAGGGTGCATATAGATTATTAGCCCTGGTTAGTCCTGTTACACACTATAACAAAGCACAACAACACACACTAACACGGACTGACTAACAGGCTTCGCTCAAGAGCAATGCCATTCACTGGAACCTCACTGGTATGGCTATGTTTTTCTGAAATGTGTACTGCATGTGTATTTGTGTGTGTCACAGGGGACAAAAAGACAATAGAGCAAAGACATTCCCATTGCCTTACACTACTTCCAAAAGCCTCAGTCCTGCATCATGTGACACACTGCCAGCTGGGTCCCTGTAGGGGTTCTGCTTGAGTCTGAGAGAATGAGATTGGTTGGCTGATGATTGCTTGTGTACAGGGTTACTGTAAGCAGGTTCTGTTTTGTACAGTATGCTGTTGCTGTGCAGGGCTTTCTGAATCTCTCAACCATGGTTTGTGTGACTTTTGATGTGTTGGAGCTTACCTGGAGGCTCGGAGCCTTGTCTCCAGCCACGGAGGTGGGGACTTTCAGCAGGGGCTTGTTGTTGTGGGTGGGGGAGGCCTGAGTGGGCCCGTCGGGGGTGTTGATGACAGACCTCTCTGACCGGCTACTGTCCTTACTGCTAAGCTTACGATGCTCACGCCGACTCTGCTCCCTACAGAGAACACACACACACACAGGGGAGCAAACACAGACATTAAGAATACGGAAACTGACAAGCGGATGAGGGTTGGGATGAAAGAGGAGAAGAAAGCCGAATTCCTCTTAAGTCTCTGTCACACTCCCTCTCTCATTTACAGAACAAGGCAGAGTGAATCAGAGAAATAGGTTGAAGGCTGTGAAGACCATAATCCACTAGCTTTACCCATCTCATCTCTCTAGCTTTTATTTCAGGGGGTTTTCGGGATCAAAAAGGGGCTTAGTTTGTGGGCGTGGCAATGAGCACGATCGGCCATCGGCACGGCTACATTTTAGATTCAGAAGTCAATTTCCTGCATTTCTACACATTTTGCCATGCAGCTGAGAGAGAAGTTTGCAGCTTTAAAGCTAATTTCCTGAAATTCTACACATTTTGCCATGCAGCTGAAAGAGAAGTTTGCAGCTTTAAAACTAATTTCCTGATATTCTACCCACAATATTATGGCATGGAGCTGAGAGAAAACATTTGTTTGAAGCTAGTTTCTTGCAATTTGCCATAGATAATGCTGTGCGCTTTTGCTCAAACATTATAACAAAATAAATAATGCTAAATTCCTAGTTTTGGGAATTTTTTATTCTCCCTGACTGTCTAGCTTTTATTTTCGTGATTGTTAGCTACTTCGCAAAGATTATATTATATAGTTCCATTATCTTTTCTACATACTTTATCATTTGTTTTTAGTCGTTTAAGTTACACTTAAAGCATTTCTTCCACCCTGAAAATGAATATGTATGGATACATGCATGTACAGTGAGGGAAAAAAGTATTTGATCCCCTGCTGATTTTGCCCACTGACAAAGAAATGATCAGTCTATAATTTTAATGGTAGGTATATTTGAACAGTGAGAGACAGAATAACAACAAAAAATCCAGAAAAATGCATGTGAAAAATGTTATAAATTGATTTGCATTTTAATGAGGGAAGTAAGTATTTGACCCCTCTGCAAAACATGACTTAGTACTTGGTGGCAAAGCCCTTGTTGGCAATCACAGAGGTCAGACGTTTCTTGTAGTTGGCCACCAGGTTTGCATACATCTCAGGCGGGATTTTGTCCCACTCCTCTTTGCAGATCTTCTCCAAGTCATTTTGGTTTCGAGGCTGACGTTTGGCAACTCGAACCTTCAGCTCTCTCCACAGATTTTAAGGTCTGGAGACTGGCTAGGCCACTCCAGGACCTTAATGTGCTTCTTCTTGAGCCACTCCTTTGTTGCCTTGGCCATGTGTTTTGGGTCATTGTCATGCTGGAATACCCATCCACGACCCATTTTCAATGCCCTGGCTGAGGGAAGTTGTCCTGTCCCCTTAGCAGAAAAACACCCCCAAAGCATAATGTTTCCACCTGCATGTATGACGGTGGGGATGGTGTTCTTGGGGTCATAGGCAGCATTCCTCCTCCTCCAAACACGGCGAGTTGAGTTGATGCCAAAGAGCTCCATTTTGGTCTCATCTGACCACAACACTTTCACCCAGTTGTCCTCTGAATCATTCAGATGTTCATTGGCAAACTTCAGACGGGCATGTATATGTGCTTTCTTGAGCAGGGGGACCTTGCGGGCGCTGCAGGATTTCAGTCCTTCACGGCGTAGTGTGTTACCAATTGTTTTCTTTGTGACTATGGTCCCAGCTGCCTTGAGATCATTGACAAGTTCCTCCCGTGTAGTTCTGGGCTGATTCCTCACCGTTCTCATGATCATTGCAACTCCACGAGGTGAGATCCTGCATGGAGCCCCAGGCAGAGGGAGATTGACAATTATTTTGTGTTTCTTCCATTTGCGAATAATCGCACCAACTGTTGTCACCTTCTCACCAAGCTGCTTGGCGATGGTCTTGTAGCCCATTCCAGCCTTGTGTAGGTCTACAATCTTGTCCTTGACATCCTTGGAGCTCTTTGGTCTTGGCCATGGTGGAGAGTTTGGAATCTGATTGATTGATTGCTTCTGTGGACAGGTGTCTTTTATACAGGTAACAAACTGAGATTAGGAGCAATCCCTTTAAGAGTGTGCTCCTAATCTCAGCTCGTTACCTGTATAAAAGACACCTGGGAGCCAGAAATCTTTCTGATTGAGAGGGGTTCAAATTCTTATTTCCCTCATTAAAATGCAAATCAATTTATAACATTTTTCACATGCGTTCTTCTGGATTTTGTTGTTGTTATTCTGTCTCTCACTGTTCAAATAAACCTACCATTAAAATTATAGACTGATCATTTCTTTGTCAGTTAGCAAACGTACAAAATTCGCAGGGGATCAAATACTTTTTTCCCTCACTGTACAGTACCAGTCAAAAGTTTGGACACACTTACTCATTCAAGGATTTTTTTTATTTTTACTATTTTGTACATTGTAGAATATATTTAAAAAAATTGATTCTTCAAAGTAGCCACCCTTTGCCTTGATGACAGCTTTGCACAACATGCAACAATTTCAAAGATTTTACTAAGTTACAGTTCATATAAGGAAAATAGTCAATTTAAATAAATAAATTAGGCCCTAATCTATGGATTTCACATGACTGGGCAGGAGTGCAGCCCCTCCCCACACACACACAGGTGAAGAAGCCAGATGTTGAGTTCCTGGGCTGCCGTGGTTACACGTGGTCAAATTCTCTAAAATGACGTTGGAGGCAGCTTATGGTAGAGAAATGAACATAAAATTCTCTGGCAACAGCTCTGGTGGACATTCCTGCAGTCAGCATGCCAATTGCACGCTCCCTCTAAACTAAACTTGAGACGTCTGTGGCATTGTGTGACAAAACTGCACATTTTAAACTGACCTTTATTGTCCCCAGCACAAGGTGCACCTGTGTAATGATCATGCTGTTTAATCAGCTTCTTGATATGCCACACCTGATAGGTGGATAGATTATTTTGGCATATTTCAGCTCATGAAACATGGGACCTAAACTTTACATGTTGCATTTATATTTTTGTTCAGTGTACTACACATATTTGTATTCTTTTACACTGTTTGGACTTAGGCGACCAGAAAAGAACCGCTTAGGCGACCTGCCCAAGGATTACAATGGCAGAAAAATCCCTGTTATTTGTTTTCCAACAACCGACATGTGGCTAGTCTTAAATGACAAACAAAATACAGTGGGGACAACCAGCATCCAGTTGCTCTGCAGTAGATTGAGACATAAGCCTCTCCCTGATGGGGTGTGTGTGTGTGAGAGTGAGTGTGAGTGGTGAGTGTGAGTGGTGAAATCATGTCTTACCCATGTCTGTTGGATCTGTTGGAGTGGCTGGAGTAGCCAGAGTGGATAGACTCAGTGTCCATGGCAACTCTGTTCAGAGCCAGCGATTGGCCAGGTGTCTGAGGAGGGTCTAAGGGTGTCGTGTAGCAGGGTGATGGTGGTCTGATCCAGGAAGAGATGGGTTAACTAACTAAACAGACTGGCAGCAGACTGAAAACATCAGGGATCTATGTTGACGAACCTGTAGATGTCCTTTAGTAGACATATTGACCTGTGAGAAACAGACAGAGACAGAAAGAGACATGTCTGTTATCAATTAAATATACAGCTCAGTTCTGCGCTTGCTACCAGAGGCCTATTCACAGAGTACACCGCAGGTAAAGCTAAAAGCAAGGCAAACTAAAGAGTTATGTGCCAGCCCGTACCGGTTGGGACTTAGAGGCGACTGTGTTACAGTGATAGACTGCCAGGGAGAAAGAACATTAAGTGAATTATTCTCCATTTCATTATTCTAAAAGCTATAGTAGGTGATCTGAGGATTACGGTAAAGGGTGACACAGAGATGATCTGAAGCCCAATCCCATAATCAAGGCAGGTACATCAGGTCCTCACATCATAGACCAGACAGCTTGATCCTCTGTGATGAAACACACACACACACACACACACACACACGCTATCTCACACACAGACACACATACAGATGTAGGATCTTCATATGAGGATAACTTTCATATGAGGTTAAAAAGGCTTCTGAAGTTCGTAATTTCAGACTTGATTTTCCTTTCCGAAAAATGTATCAACCATGACAAAAATACATTGCCCCTTATTCTCACCCCTCAAAACTGGAGACAGCAGCCAGCCACATACTGTAACCCTCCAACCCCCAGCTCTGGTGTGATTGGTACTCCAGACAGGGGTTGTTACACCCTGTCATACCTGACTCTGGTGTGATCCATGTTCCAGACAGGAGTCCCTACACCCCGTCATGCCTGACTCTGGTGTGATTGGTGCTCGAGACAGGAGTCTTTACACCCCGTCATGCCTGACTCTGGTGTGATTGGTGCTCCAGACAGGGGTCGTTACTGGATCAATTTGTCCCCATGCAGTTGCCCCGATGACCCCCTGCCAATCACCACTCCCTCATCTCAGGATTATGCAAATATAACTGCACTTATAAATTATCTGTCCGACCAATGGGACACAAACACCCAAATAGCACACTAAGCAAATGTGCATGCAAATCCAGTGTTATGGTATTTTCTCTATGTGTGAATATATGCTCTTGGTTCATTGAGTATAACAGTGATCATTATATTATATCATGACTACTGTATGGGTTGCAATGCCAAGCCCACTGTCCAGCTCATTAAATAATTTTGAAGCATTTAGTGTTACTTGTATGTTTTTAGCATGAGGCTAGCTGAGGAATGTAAGGACTCCAGATACATGATACAATAACTGCAGCTGAAAGCATCTGCATTGTGTCTGTAACCCAAGAAACATGAGGGTTTCTAAATAAAAACACAAGCATACCAGGAATTCTCTGGAAAATACATGAACGAGTCAAAAAGGGGAGGAACGACAAACACACACACCTTCTAGGGCTAACATTACTCCAGTATCAAATTCTAACCCCGGTGAGAGGGAGAAAGAGCAACCAGAATTAAAGTGTCTACTGTTGCCTTGGTAACAACAGAAGCATAAGGCTCCCTGTGGATTGCAATAATAATGATGTGTGTGAGTAAGAGAGAGAAAGAGAGAGAGAGAGAGAGCAGAGGAAGACATGTTGGAACTGTGAGTGAATCATAGGCTTAAGAGTATCTGAGCACTCCCTTCTGATATTCATTACTCTCACAGTCCCCTTTCTCTTTCTGTCACACATACACCAAATGCAAGGCTTTAACCCCTGGAGTGCTGATGTCTCCGTGTGTGTGTGTGTGTGTGTGTGTGTGTGTGTGTGTGTGTGTGTGTGTGTGTGTGTGTGTGTGTGTGTGTGTGCGTGCGTGTATGTGGGGCAGCCATCTCCCTTAGAAAAGTCAGCCAGTCATCCGAGAGTCAACATAAAGAGGTATAGCCAACCGGGTCATGTGGAAAATCAGAGCCTACAGGCAAGACAAACTATCAGTTACAAAGCAACGCGTTAAACACTGAACATGAATACAGCCTACTGAAATAACAATAAGTGTGTTATGGCTCACAGCAGGTCTCCAAGGAAACAGTCGCAGGAAGCCAGTTGTCAAACTCCTTATTTTATTAAGGGACAAAATAAATTGATACGTAGACAATCACCTGCTCACACAACGAGCCAAAAACATGAAACAATCGCGGACAACACTGATGGGGGAACAGAGGAATAAATAATACATGTAATTTGGGTAATGATGACCAGGTGTGATAAATGACAAGACAAAACAGAAAGTGAGAAATAGATCGGTGGTGGCTAGAACTCCGGTGACGTCGACCGCCGGTAGACGCTCGAACCAGGGGAGGGACCAACTTCAGCTGAAGTCGTGACAGTACCCCCCCTTTACGTGCGGCTCCAGCAGCGCGCCGCCACCGGTTTTGGGGACGACCCGGAGGACGAGGTGCAGGGCGCTCCGGGGGGAGGCGGTGAAATTCCGCAGCAGTGAAGGATCCAGGATGTCCTCCACCGCACTCCAGCTTCTCTCCTCCGGACCGCATTCTCCCACTCCACAAGGTACTGAAGGCCCCCTGCCCGACGCCTTGAGTCCATTATCGCTCGGACTGCATACGCCGGGCCCCCCTCGATGTCCAGCGGGGGCGGAGGGACCTCCAGAATCTCAGGTCCCTGGAGTGGACCAGCCACCACTGGCCTGAGGAGAGACACATGGAACGAGGGGTTAATACGGTAGTCGGAGGGGAGCTGTAACCTATAACAAACCTTGTTCAGTCTCCTCAGGACTTTGAACGGCCCCACAAACCGCGGCCCCAGCTTCCGACAGGGCAGGCGGAGGGGCAGGTTTCGGGTCGAGAGCCAGACCCGGTCCCCCGGTGCGAACACCGCCGCTCTCCTTCTGCCGCCTCACGGCTCGTTGCAGGTGCACGTGGGCGGCTTCCCAGATCTCCTCAGAGTGCCTAAACCATTCGTCCACCGCAGGAGCCTCGGTCTGGCTCTGATGCCACGGTGCCAGAACCGGCTGGTAACCTAACACACATTGGAATGGGGACAGGTTAGTAGAAGAGTGACGGAGTGAGTTCTGTGCCATCTCTGCCCAGGGAATGAACACCGCCCACTCTCCCGGCCGGTCCTGGCAATACGACCTCAGAAACCTACCCACATCTTGGTTCACTCGTTCCACCTGCCCGTTGCACTCGGGATGAAACCCTGAGGTAAGGCTGACCGAGACCCCCAGATGCTCCATGAAAGCCTTCCACACCCTAGACGTGAATTGGGGACCTCGATCAGACACTATGTCCTCAGGCACCCCGTAGTGCCGAAACACGTGGGTGAACAGAGCCTCCGCGGTTTGTAGAGCCGTAGGGAGACCAGGCAAAGGAAGGAGGCGACAGGACTTTGAAAACCGATCCACGTTTTTCCTTGTGACGGTGGAAGATTCGTCACGAAATCCACCGACAGGTGGGACCACGGCCGCTGTGTAACGGGTAGAGGTTGTAATTTACCTCTGGGCAGGTGTCTAGGCGCCTTGTACTGAGCGCACACCGAGCAGGAGGAAACGTAAACCCTCACGACCTTAGCTAACGTAGGCCACCAGTATTTTTCACTAAGACAGCGCACTGCCCGGCCGATGCCCGGATGACCCGAGGAGAGTGATGTGTGTGCCCAAACGATCAAACGGTCACAAACATCGAACGGAACGTACACACGCCCAGCGGGACACTGAGGGGGAGTGGGTTCTGTACGCATCGCCCGCTCGATATCTGCGTCCAGCTCCCATACCACCGGTGCCACCAGGCAAGAGGCAGGAAGTATGGGAGTGGGATCGATGGACCTCTCCTCCGTGTCATACAACCAGGACAGTGCGTCTGCCTTTACGTTCTGGGAACCTGGTCTGAAAGAGAGCATAAAATCAAAACGTGTGAAAAACATGGCCCACCTTGCCTGGCGAGGGTTCTGTCTCCTCGCCGCCCGGATGTACTCCAGATTCCGGTGGTCCGTCCAGATGAGAAAAGGGTATTTAGCCCCCTCAAGCCAATGCCTCCACGCCTTCTGAGCCCTCACAACAGCCAACAACTCCCTGTCCCCCACGTCATAGTTTCGCTCCGCCGGCTGAGCTTCTTAGAAAAAAAAGCACAGGGACGGAGTTTTGGTGGCGTACCCAAGCGCTGCGACAGCACAGCTCCTATCCCAGCCTCGGACGCGTCCACCTCAACTATGAATGCCAGAGAGGGATCCGGATGAGCCAGCACGGGGGCCGAGGTAAACAGATTCTTCAGGTGACCAAATGCTCTGTCCGCCTCATCTGACCAACGCAGTCTCACCGGCCCCCCTTCAGCAGTGAGGTAATGGGAGCCGCTACCTGCCCGAAGCCCCGGATAAACCTCCGGTAGTAGTTGGCAAACCCTAAAAAACGCTGCACCTCCTTAACCGTGGTTGGAGTCGGCCAATTACGCATGGCTGAAATCCTGTCACTCTCCATCTCCACCCCGGACGTGGAAATGCGATATCCTAGGAAAGAGACGGATGGTTGAAAGAACAGACATTTCTCAGCCTTGACGTACAGGTCATGCTCCAACAGTCGCCCAAGCACCTTGCGCACCAGAGACACATGCTTGGCGCGTGTAGCGGAGTATATCAATATGTCGTCGATATACACCACTACACCCTGCCCAAGCAGGTCCCTAAAAATCTCATCTACAAAGGATTGGAAGACTGATGGAGCATTCTTTAACCAGTACGGCATGACGAGATACTCATAGTGTCCTGAGGTAGTACTAAATGCTGTCTTCCACTCGTCTCCCTCGCGGATACGCACCAGATTGTAAGCGCTCCTGAGATCCAGTTTCATGAAAAAGCGCGCCCCGTGTATTGACTCGATAGCACTGGCTATGAGAGGCAGCGGGTAGCTGTACCTCACAGTGATCTGATTTATACCTCTATAGACAATACACGGGCGCAAACCCCCCTCCTTCTTCTTCACAAAACATAAACTCGAGGAGGCAGGTGAAGTGGAGGGCCGAATGTATCCCTGTCCCAGAGATTCTGCCACATATGTCTCCATAGCTGCCGTCTCCTCCTGTGACAGAGGATACACATGACTCCTGGGAAGTGCAGCGTCTACCAGGAGATTTATCGCACAATCCCCTCGTCGATGAGGTGGTAATAGAGTCGCCCTCTTCTTACAGAAGGCGAGAGCCAAATCGGCATATTCTGAGGGAATGTGCACGGTGGAGACCTGGTCTGGACTCTCCACCATAGTTGCACCGATGGAAACACCTACACACCTCCCCGAGCACTCTCGTGACCACCCCTTGAGAGCCCTCTGTTGCCACGAAATATTGGGGTCATGATAGGCCAACCAGGGTATGCCCAGCACCACAGGGAACGCAGGAGAATCAATAAGGAAAAAACTGATACGCTCCTCATGACTCCCCTGCATAACCATACTTATTGGAGCTGTGGCCTCCCTAATCAGCCCTGACCCCAAAGGTCGACTGTCTAAGGCATGCACAGGGAAATGAACATCAAGAGTCACAATAGGAATCCCTAAACTAAGTGCAAAGGTACAGTCTATAAAATTCCCAGCTGCGCCTGAATCTACTAGTGCCTTATGCTGGGACTGCGGGGAACACTCATTAAACTCTACAAACACAAACATGTGAGCAACAGGGAGCTCTGGGTGAGTTTGGTGTGTACTCACCTGGGGTGACACAACAGTGCTCTGCCTGCCTCCTCGACTCCCCAAAACACCCCCCAACACCGACCAGCAGTGTGTCCTCTGCGACCACAGCTGGTGCAGGGAGTGGCTCCTCCTCTGGTCCCCCTTAGCGCAGCACCTCCTAGCTCCATAGGGGTCGGAGCGGAGACGCTGGAATCGGCAGGCCCTGATCTGGACGTCCGCGG
The DNA here is from genome assembly GCA_030435695.1 of Brachymystax lenok tsinlingensis. NCBI lineage: Eukaryota > Metazoa > Chordata > Actinopteri > Salmoniformes > Salmonidae > Brachymystax > Brachymystax lenok. The sequence continues at coordinate 17,031,840 of CM059781.1, forward strand.
GTAGCCAGCAGGTTATCCAAGCAAATGGACATGTCCACCAGTTGGTCCAGAGTGAGGGTATTATCCCTGCAGGCCGGCTCCCGAAGGACGTCCTCCCGTAAGACTGCACCGGAAATGGTCGATCAGGGCCCGCTCATTCCATCGGCCAGGGTACGGAAATCCAGTGCAAAATCCTGCGCGCTCCTCGTCCCCTGTCTTAGGTGGAAAAGGTGTTCCCCCGCCGCTCTCCCCTCCGGTGGATGGTCAAAAACCGCCCGGAACCGGCAAGTGAACTCCTCGTAGTGATCCAACGCTGCGTCCTTCTCTCCCCATACGGCGTTGGCCCACTCCAGAGCTTTCCCGGACAAACAGGAGACGAGGGCGGAAACACTCTCTCGTCCCGAAGGAGCTGGATGAACGGTTGCCAGGTAGAACTCCAGCTGGAGCAAGAACCCCTGGCACCCGGCAGCCGCCCCATCATACTCCCTCGGGAGAGAGAGCCGAATCCCACTGGGACCAGATGGAAGAGGGGCAAGTAGTTGGGTAGGTGGTGGTGAAGGTAGAGGTGCTTGCAGTCCACCTCTCTCCAAACGCTCCAGGGTATGCAGCACGCGATCCATCGCTGAGCCGAGACTCTGAATCATGTTGGCGTGCTCACTGACGCGCTCCTCGATCAGACTCGGAGGGCTGTTCTCTCCTGCTGTTTCCATATTCTTCAGGTCCGTGATTCTGTTATGGCTCACAGCAGGTCTCCAAGGAAACAGTCGCAGGAAGCCAGTTGTCAAACTCCTTATTTTATTAAGGGACAAAATAAATTGATACGTAGACAATCACCTGCTCACACAACGAGCCAAAAACATGAAACAATCACGGACAACACTGATGGGGGAACAGTGGAATAAATAACACATGTAATTTGGGTAATGATGACCAGGTGTGATAAATGACAAGACAAAACAGAAAGTGAGAAATAGATCGGTGGTGGCTAGAACTCCAGTGACGTCGACCGCCGGTAGACGCTCGAACCAGGGGAGGGACCAACTTCAGCTGAAGTCGTGACAGAGTGTGACAGCTGTCTGTCTTTATATGCATCCTTAGAATTCAGTAACGCATCTTAAAATGAATGTAAGTGATATACTGGAAGTACATATGTGTGAAATACACCATATATGGATAAATATATTTTCTATAATGACATTTCTGTATGCCGTTGTGGTTTAGTGGAATGGGGAGACAGTCATGAGATCAGAAAGTTAAACTAATGTTACATAAAAACTAATTTGGCTGTTTATCTAGGATGTGAACCGAGATTCAGGTCAGGGAGCCAGTCAAGCCAGGAGTATAGGCATGAATATTATAGCATCCTCAGAGATGCATACTTCCATACTAATAACATTAAAAGCAATATTTTGTCTTAAAGAGAAGTCTATGGAAGAATTACAGTCATGAGAGAGACATAGCCAAATAAAAGTCAAAGTCAAAGTCAAAAAGTCCAAGTCAAAAAAGTCAAAGTCACCATTATTAGTCAGTTGTACAACCAAATGCTTTCAACCGAAATGTGTCTTCCGCATTTAACCCAACCCCTCTGAATCAGAGAGGTGCGGGGGGCTGCCTCAACATCCACGCCTTAATCATCCATCCAAATAATGATGTGTTGTGTGTGTGTGTGTGTGTGCCTGTGTCACCTTAAACACGTGAGTGTGTGTGTGCCTGTGTCGCCTTAAACATGTGTGTGTATACTGTGCTGTATGTCTCTTTGTACTCATTTGACCCAGCTGTAGAGTCATTTGGCCCATAGACAGGGCAGAGGGGAAGGGCGTTGTGTGATCAGCGAGGCCAACACATTCAGTTGTATGCAGCCTGCCAGCATCCTGTGTGGCACATATTAACCTAGCCTGCAGGGATCCCTGGTTACCATGGCGTCCACACTGTGCCCTCCCTCACCCACCCCTATTAGCCCCCCCTCTCCCGCAGAAGGCCCTGATGGTGGCAAAATGCCATGCTATGCCAGGGATTTAGCATGTGTTATGGTATTTTTGTTTGTTTAGCAGTTTAACACACTTATGCCTACTCACCACCACAAACACAAAGATATGTACTGTATTCACATGGACGACAAACAATGTATGTGGTGAAAGACAATGTAAACATAAAGACACACAGTTACAAACAACAAATAACACAGACAGACACAAAGGCAGAGATGAGCCAGATACAGGAACACACACACTGAATGCACACACACAAATACTGCAGATAGAATGTGTCAAGTAAGTCTGTTTAAGTCTGTTGGAAATTAAATAAATGGTGACAGAAATCCTCAGCAGGGCTTTATAAAGAGAGCAATCTGTCCATTGACAAGAGATAACCCTAGAACAGCTGTTGATTAACACAATACTGAAGTGCACCCACACACATCGCATGTATGCACACACATCGCATGTATGCACACACACACACACACACACACACACACAGGGGCTGGTCATGGCTCACATCAACACCACTATCCCAGCAACACTTGACCCACTCACATTTGCATACCGCCCCAACAGATCCACAGATGATGCAATCTCTATTGCACTCCACACTGCCCTATCACACCTGAACAAAAGGAACACCTATGTGAGAATGCTATTCATTGACTACAGCTCAGTGTTCAACACCATAGTGCCCTCAAAGCTCATCAATAAGCTAAGGACCCTGGGACTAAACACCTCCCTCTGCAACTGGATTCTGGACTTCCTGATGGGCTGCCCCCAGGTGGTAAGGGTAGGTAACAACACATCCGCCAAGCTGATCCTCAACACAGGGGCCCCTCAGGGGCGCGTGCTCAGTCCCCTCCTGTACTCCATGTTCACTCATGACTGCACGGCCAGAAAGGACTACAACACCAATCATTAAGTTCGCCGATGACACAACAGTGGTAGGCCTGATCACCGACAATGACAAGACAGCCTATAGGGAAGAGGTCAGAGACCTGGCCGTGTTATGCCAGGACAACAACCTCTCCCTCAACGTGATCAAGACAAAGGAGATGATTGTGGACTACAGGAAAAAGAAGACCGAGTACACCCCCATTCTCATCGACATGGCCGCAGTGAAGCAGGTTGAGAGCTTCAAGTTCCTTGGTGTCCACATCACCAACAAACTATCATGGTCCAAGCACACCAAGACAGCCGTGACAGTCTATTCACCCTCAGGAGACTGAAAAGATTTGGCATGGGCCCTCAAATCCTCAAAAGGTTCTATAGCTGCACCATCGAGAGCATCCTGACAGGTTGCATCATTGCCTGGTATGGCAACCGCTCGGCCTCCGACCGCAAGGCACTACAGAGGGTAGTGCGAACGGCCCAGTACATCACTGGGGCCAAGCTTCCTGCCATCCAGGACCTCTATACAGGGCGGTGTCAGAGGAAGGCCCTAAAAATTGTCAAAGACTCCAGCCACCCTAGTCATAGTCTGTTCTCTCTGCTACCGCACGGCAAGTGGTACCGGAGCGCCAAGTGTAGGTCCAAGAGGCTTCTAAACAGCTTCTACCCCCAAGCCATACGACTCCTGAACACATCATCAAATGGCTACCCAGACTATTTGCATTGCCCCCCCCCTCCTATATAAACAGTCGTGGCCAAAAGTTTTGAGAATGACACAAATATTAATTTTCACAAAGTCTGCTGCCTCAGTTTGTATGATGGCAATTTGCATATACTCCAGAATGTCATGAAGAGTGAACAGATGAATTGCAATTAATTGCAAAGTCCCTCTTTGCCATGCAAATGAACTAAATCCCAAAAACATTTCCACTGCATTTCAGCCCTGCCACAAAAGGACCAGCTGACATCATGTGAGTGATTCTCTTGTTAACACAGGTGTGAGTGTTGACGAGGACAAGGCTGGAGATCACTCTGTCATGCTGATTGAGTTCAAATAACAGACTGGAAGCTTCAAAAGGAGGGTGGTGCTTGGAATCATTGTTCTTCCTCTGTCAAACATGGTTACCTGCAAGGAAACACATGCCGTCATCATTGCTTTGCACCAAAAGGGCTTCACAGGCAAGGATATTGCTGCCAGTAAGATTGCACCTAAATCAACAATTTATTGGATCATCAAGAACTTCAAGGAGAGCGGTTCAATTGTTGTGAAGAAGGTTTCAGGGTGCCCAAGAAAGTCCAGCAAGCGCCAGGACCGTCTCTTAACGTTGATTTAGCTGCGGTATCGGGGCACCACCAGTACAGAGCTTGCTCAGGAATGGCAGCAGGCAGGTGTGAGTGCATCTGCACTTTTGGAGGACGGCGTCAAGAAGGGCAGCAAAGAAGCCACTTTTCTCCGGGAAAAACATCAGGGACAGACTGATATTTTGCAAAAGGTACAGGGATTGAACTGCTGAGGACTGGGGTAAAGTCATTTTCTCTGATGAATCCCCTTTCCGATTGTTTGGGGCATCCGGAAAAAAGCTTGTCCGGAGAAGACAAGCGCTACCAACAGTCCTGTGTCATGCCAATAGTAAAGCATCCTGAGACGATTCATGTGTGGGGTTGCTTCTCAGCCAAGGGAGTGGGCTCACTCACAATTTTGCCTAAGAACACAGCCATGAATAAAGAATGGTACCAAAACATCCTCCGAGAGCAACTTCTCCCAACCATCCAGGAACAGTTTGGTGACGAACAATGCCTTCTCCAGCATGATTGAGCACCTTGCCATAAAGAAAAAGTGATAACTAAGTGGCTCAGGGAACAAAACATTGATATGTTGGGTCCATGGCCAGGAAACTCCACAGACCTTAATCCCATTGAGAACTTGTGGTCAATCCTCAAGAGGCGGGTGGACAAACAAAACCCCACAAATTCTGACAAACTCCAAGCATTGATTATGCAAGAATGTGCTGTCATCAGTCAGGATGTGGCCCAGAAGTTAATTGACAGCATGCCAGGGCGGATTGCAGAGGTCTTGAAAAAGAAGGGTCAACACTGCAAATATTGACTCTTTGCATCAACTTCATGTAATTGTCAATAAAAGCCTTTGACAACTTCAGTGTTCCATAGTAACATCTGACAAAAATATCTAAAGACACTGAAGCAGCAAACTTTGTGGAAATTAATATTTGTGTCATTCTCAAAACCTTTGGCCACGACTGTAGTCTCACTATTGGTATTTTACTGCTGCCATTTAATTACTTGTTAGTTTTATTTCTTATTCTTATCCGTATTTTTTTTTAAACTGCATTGTTGGTTAAGGGCTTGTAAGTAAGCATTTTACTGTAAGGTCTACACCTGTTGTATTCGGTGCATGTGACTAATAAAATGTGATTTAATTTGAAAGGGATAATCCAGGCCCAGAAATAGAAATCATAAAACTCCTGTCAACTTGGTGAAAGCCTATGTTCTGTCAGTGGGTAAAATAAAACAATTCCCCATGATTTAACTTTTAAGTGGTCATCTGTGAAAATCAGAAAATTGCGTCATCGCTACATAATTCTCGGCACTGGAGATAGAAGATAACACACTATCACATTTCATAACGCTTTTAAAACAATTACCTGCACTTCAGATCAGCCAATAGATAGAATGGGCATACTTGTCTATAACACATCTGTTACGTACGCCTCTAGGAGGAGGGAACGCAACTCCCTGCTGCTCTAAATTCCCCGCGGAGTGAAAGAGGTATGGGACTGTAGGTGCGAGTAAGGATGACAAAAGCAGTAAGCGGTACCGTTAACAAGGAATTTATTCCGTCACACGGTAATTTTGGGGAAAAGGGGCTGAACGGAACCAAAGCAGAGAAAGTAAAAATCAAAGCCCCCTCTCCTATTTTACCTGCCTACCCACAACTTACCTAACTTAGCACCACCTGGTGCACTAACCAAAATACAGGGGGTGGTCCGTCCAGGTCTTACCTAGTGTGCATAGACAGTGAAATACTACGGGTTATGTATGCCCGCAGGCCTCTTGCCTAAGCACTCCCTAGGTGCCTTCCCCTTCCCCCCTGGGAACAAACACAGAAAAATACAAACAATCAATACGGACCTTTTGATAGACACCAGCAGGACCAGTTACAATATACTACAAAAGGAGCAACAACTATCAACACTCGGGTATAACCAAACAAACACTTAATCTTTAGCCATCAACCTCAATCAGTCTCCTTCTCTCTCCTTTGTCTTCTCCCTTCTGAGCAACAGAACACTGGCTTATATAGCTGGAGAAGGTGTCTAATGGGATACAGCTGTATCCTGACGAGGGGGCGGGGTCAGCTCCAATTAGTAAATGGGGAGAATTTCAGGAAGCCATCCTGAAACACACACATAAAAGCAAAAGCACAACACAGAAACTGGGGAACGTAACACGCCCACCACAAAACATGCAAACATACAGTTTGCAATAACAAAAAAAAATGTAACACGCATCCCCAGTTACTAAACCCGTGATAGCGCATCGGCAACCACATTCGCTGAACCCTTCACATACTTAATTTGTACATTGTATCCTTGTACAATCAGAGCCCACCGCATAAGGCGGCGGTTCTGATTGTACATTTGCTTCAAAAACACTAAAGGATTATGGTCCGTGAAGACCAGCACAGGCAAGGCACTGGAGCCCACATATACTTCAAAAAACTGTAATGCTAGCAATAAAGCCAGCGTCTCTTGTTCAATGGTGGAGTACCTTGACTGACACGAGTTGAACTTACGGGAGAAGAAACTGACGGGCCGATCCATTCCTTCTTCATCTTCCTGTAAGAGAACCGCACCCACCCCCACTATACTAGCGTCTACCTCCAACTTAAAAGGTTTATCAAAGTTAGGGGCAGCAAGCACTGGGGCACTACAAAGTAGCACTTTGGCAGACTCAAAAGCATAGTTACATTCTTGGGACCACTTAAATGGTACTTTGGGACTGAGCAGAGATGTAAGGAGCTACTACCGTCGAAAAATTCTTACAGAACGTGCGATAGTACCCTACCATCCCCAGGAATCTGCGCAACTGGCGGCGTAGTAGTGGGAGCAGGAAAAGCAACAATTGCTTCCACTTTGCCAGTTACTGGGCGCACTTGACCTCGTCCCACTTGCTTCCCTAAGTAAGTCACAGTTGCCTTCCCAAACTCACACTTGGCCAAATTGAGGGTTAAAGAAGCCTTCTCCAACCGCTGAAACACACTTCTCAAGGTGGCGAGATGATCAGTCCAGGTCGACGAATGAATCACCACATCGTCAAGGTATGCAGTGCAATTTGGCACATCCGCGAACACAATATTAACTAGCCGCTGAAAGGTAGCAGGTGCATTACACATTCCAAAGGGCATCACAGTGTATTGTACAAAGTTATCAGGCGTCACAAAAGCTGAGATGTCAGAAGCTCGAGAGGTCAGAGGCACCTGCCAATAACCTTTTAGCAAATCTAACTTACTAACGTAAGCAGAAGAGCCAATTCTATCAATGCAGTCGTCTAAGCGAGGTAGAGGAAACGAATCAGACTTTGTAACAGCATTTACACGACGATAGTCCGTACATAAGCGGACGTACCGTCAGGCTTAGGAACGAGAATACACGGGAACTCCAGGAGCTGTTACTGGGTTTTGCCATGTCATTCTCTAATAAATAAGCTACCTCACTTTTCATTATATCCCTTTTCTTTGCATTAACCCGATCACGGATGCTGACGATAGGAGCGCGTTCCCCACATCCACGTCATGTTCCAAGATGGACGTGCGACTTGGAACATCCTGAAACACATTGAGAAAACTATTTATCAATATGATAAGATCATTAGTTTGATCGCCATCCAAATGTTCCATTTGAGAGGGTAACTTTTTCAGCATCTCCGAATTACATAGGCGTTCACATTGCTGTAACGTATGGCGTAACTCCAACCCGTCCTCCTTATCCTCCTCTAGGTTCCAGCCAGGTGTCAGCACCACTGCAGCCAAACTGGAGACGGCGGGCTGGACCGGCTTACCTGAGGAACAGTTGGGAGAATCACGCAGATAATACGCTTTCAGCATGTTAACATGACACACACGGGAAGAACGCCTACGATCTGGGGTCTTTATTACATAATTGGTGTCACTGAGTTTCTTTTCCACAAGATATGGACCAGAAAAACGTGCGGACAGAGATGAGCCAGGGATTGGCAACAAAACTAAAACTTGATCCCCTGTTGCAAAAGAACGGCCAACAGCCTTTTTGTCATAATGCAACTTCATGCGTTTTGAGACGAGGAGAGAGACTTTTGGGCCAACGCACATGCCGCGCGTGCAGTCTCTCCCGCATCTTACTTACATAATCCAACACATTTTTAGGGGCGCTACTGGGTATAGGAGATAGGATATGCTCCTTCAAAACTTTTAGCGGACCCCGTGGGGTGTGTCCAAACACAAGGTCAGCCGGGCTGAACCCTAAGGACTCCTGTATGGTTTCCCTAATAGCAAATAGGACAAAGGGCACCCCCTCATCCCAATCGGTACTGGTATCCATGCAATACTTGCGTAGCATCGCCTTTAGCGTCTGATGCCAGCGTTCAAGGGCCCCTTGACTCTCCGGATGATACGGACTAGAGACCTGATGGGTAATACACAATGTTTTTAACACATTTGAGAACAGTTTTGACATAAAGTTGGTTCCCTGATCAGTTTGGATTACTTTAGGGAGTCCAAACGTAGAGAAGAACTTCACTAGTGCCTTCACCACAGTCTTAGTCGTTATAGTACGAAGAGGTATAGCCTCTGGGTATCGAGTAGCACTGCACATTATTGTTAGTAAGAACTGGTTACCGCTTCTGGTTTTCGGCAACGGACCTACACAATCAATTATTACTCGTTCAAACGGTTCCTCTACTACAGGAATCGGGCAGAGCGGCGCCACGAGGAACTGTTTGATTCGCTTTCCCAGTGAGTTGACATACATGACATGTTTTACAAAATTGGACCACGTCTGACTTCAAACCTGGCCAGAAGAAATGTCGAAGGACTCTGTTATAAGTCTTCGTGATCCCCAAATGTCCGGACCACGCCTGGTCATGGGCAAGTGAGAGCACCTGCTGTCGGAACGGTGTAGGAACAACCACTTGACACACTTCACTCCAGTCACTAACGGTGTCATGAGCTGCCCATTTTCGCATCAAAACTCCTGCTTCCATAAAGTAGGCAGTCTCCTTCGCTTTAGCTTCCTCAGTAGAAATTACTGAAGCAAAACATTTGCGAAGACTTGAGTCTTCTTTTTGACATTCAATCACCTTCTCGGGGTGACAGACAAAAGAATGTCATGTAATTGGGGTGCGATTTCGCTTTCCCTGCCTTAGTTTTTACGGGGTAAAACCGTTGGCATTGCAGAAGAAATACTCGGTGCATTGTCTTCTACCTCAACATTCTCAAAAATGGAACCAGCCAAATCCACCACATCTCCCAGCTTAAGTAGATTGTGCCCTCGTTAACACACAAGCAGGAAAAACATGGGAAACGCTTGAACCAATTTATCATCTGCTGTTTTGATTTCTGGGTTGTCTACTACCTCTAACACAGGAGTGACGTTACCACCAGCAATATCGTTCCCTAGTAGCAATGTGACTCCTTTTACTGGCAGTGTGGACACTACACCAACACGAAAACGTCCTGATACCAAATCTGACACTAAGTGGATCCAGTGTAATGGTACAGGTACTGTTTTTGTCTCAATACCCTGTAATATAACATGCGAACCACAATACGTTTCAGAGGACCAGGGTAAAGCATCAGTAAGGATTACTGACTGCGCCGCACCGGTATCTCGTAAGATTGGTATTGGTTTTTGATCCGCTTGTTCTCCAGTTAAGGAAATACAACCAGTAGAGATAAACGGAGCATAGATAGGATCCGTTTTCCCAAATGCTGAATCAATAACTCTGTCCAACGGACGAGCCAAAGACTGGACTAAACCCACACTTTTCAATTTAGGGGATGGTGACAGGGACTGTTTCGGTTTATTTTTCAAAACCGGGCAGTCCGCAATCACGTGACCCTTTTGATGACAGTAAAAACATTCACGGATTTCATGGGAAGGCTTAGGGTTGTCAGAGGAAAAGCGACCTGAATGAGGCACTGATGACGTAATCAGTCGGCCTTCACAACGAGGCGCACCAAAGACAGTCTTGTGTGTCAAAGCATACTCATCTGCCAACACTGCTGCCTGGGCCAATGTCGTCACTTTCTGTTCATTTAAATGAACTACAATTCTATCAGGGAGGTTGCTTTTAAAATCCTCCAACAGCATCAACTCCCGAATATCAGCAAAGGTGTTAGCTTTGCTAGCTGAACACCAGCGATTAAACAGAGACTCTGTCTCTTGCAAACTCAACAAAAGTACGATGAGAGGGTTTTTTGTGGTTCCTGAAGCGCTGCCTATAAGCTTCAGGCACCAACTCATAAGCCCGCAACACGGTTGATTTAACTTTATCATACTGTAAACTGTCTTCCAGGGAGAGAGCAGCTTCTACTTCGAGCTTTCCCAGACAATTTACATTGCAACAGAAGTGGCCAAACCTCGAGTGGCCAATGCAGCGCAGCGGCCACACGCTCAAACGCAGAGAAATAGGAATCAACTTCCGACTCCCGGAATGGAGGGACTAAAGCTATATTTTTACTCACATCGAAGTGGGCTTGATGATGAGCAGGTTGTGGAGTCATCCTGGAGCCAGCGTCTAGCTCCAGTTGTCGGATCCTCACCTCCTTGTCGATTTCCATTTTCCTAATTTCTAAATCGAACCTAAACTGTCTCTCTTTATCTTTTTGCTCCATTTCTAAACGGGCCAGCCTCACCTTTAGCCTAGCGTCTGAATGACCCGAAGTAGAAGATAAAGGGTCAAATCGGGGCAATGTAAAGGGGGTACGAGCAACCCCTTCCTCCGCGCCGTCCTCCGACTTGGCATCGGAAGGTTTACCCGTCTCCTCTCCTGAAGCCTCCCTCTCGTCATCTTTCAACAAGAAAATTTGTTTCCTCATTAAGCCCTCCCTGACTAGCACCAAAAGCTCAGCCTTTAGGGCTCTCTCAGGGATGAAGAGTCCATAATGGTCAGCTATAGCGCAAAGGTCTACTTTCCGCAACCCCACCAACCGTTCAATAGAGGGCGCTTTAATAAACTGGGAGATGGCTGAGGCAGCCATTTTGTACACTGCTGCCTACTAACACACACACAAACTAAACAAGTCACCCAAACTCACAACCTATCACCACACCTCAATCACCAATCACAGAGAGCTCAGAGCAGCAGGGTCCGGTGGGTTAAAAAGATCCCGGATGAGCCCTCACTATGTTACGTGACGCCTCTAGGAGGAGGGAACGCAACTCCCTGCTGCTCTAAATTCCCGCGAGTGAAAGAGGTATGGGACTGTAGGTGCAGTAAGGATGACAAAAGCAGTAAGCGGTACCGTTAACAAGGAATTTATTCCGTCACACGGTAATTTTGGGGAAAAGGGGCTGAACGGAACCAAAGCAGAGAAAGTAAAAATCAAAGCCCCTCTCCTATTTTACCTGCCTACCCACAACTTACCTAACTTAGCACCACCTGGTGCACTAACCAAAATACAGGGGTGGTCCGTCCAGGTCTTACCTAGTGTGCATAGACAGTGAAATACTACGGGTTATGTATGCCCGCAGGCCTCTTGCCTAAGCACTCCCTAGGTGCCTTCCCCTTCCCCCCTGGGAACAAACACAGAAAAATACAAACAATCAATACGGACCTTTTGATAGACACCAGCAGGACCAGTTACAATATACTACAAAAGGAGCAACAACTATCAACACTCGGGTATAACCAAACAAACACTTAATCTTTAGCCATCAACCTCAATCAGTCTCCTTCTCTCTCCTTTGTCTTCTCCCTTCTGAGCAACAGAACACTGGCTTATATAGCTGGAGAAGGTGTCTAATGGGATACAGCTGTATCCTGACGAGGGGCCGGGGTCAGCTCCAATTAGTAAATGGGGAGAATTTCAGGAAGCCATCCTGAAACACACACATAAAAGCAAAAGCACAACACAGAAACTGGGGAACGTAACAACATCCATCCGCTTATATTGTCATGACAAAGTATATATTTCATCAAAAAGAAAGGAGGACCAAGGCACTCTTCATTTAATTCATTAAAATGCCTTTATTTGTATGTCATGTTCAATGGAAACAAAGTTTAAAAACTCTGCATGGTCTTCGTCAGGGAGTAAAAAGATATGATAATACAATGTCCTCTTTTGAACAGCTTTTTCCAATCAACCCTGATTTGAAGAGGGAGTGGTTACATAATTCATTGGACAACACCAAGTAAGCAATACTATACACATTCAAAAGTGAAATACTGTAGATATGTTATCAAAAATACAACTCAAGGCTAGAAGCATCAGAAAGGTAGATTTCTTTCTTTTTGATGACCAATTTACCAAAGAGCACCTTGAATGAATGGAGAAACACCGGACCCAACTGACTGTCGAGCCATCGCATTCACGTTGTCATGCTGCATCACGCGGATGCTAAGCTAATCGTCACACAATCCCTTCTCAAAGTCAGAGTTGAGAAGCCTGCTTATTTTCCTTGAACGTACGTAATGTCACGATTCCAAAGCTATACAATATTACAGAGAACAAGTTAATTATCTCCCATCTTAGGAAATATTTGCAACGTTGTACAATTGACTGCCATTCAATCATTGGAGAGCTCTCCTTGTCCCAGAATCACCCAGAATGCACGACTTATGGGCAACGTACACAATGGGCCTTAATACGATTCTAATGGAGTTTCCACATCTCCTCAAAGGTATCTCTGTGGGAAAGCAACGTTTCCCTGCTCTCACTGGGCAGAGACAGACTGCAAGTTGATTTCTCTGAGTAAGACTCCCAAATTGATGCAGTTTGTTTAGGCAATTTGACAGCTAGCTAGCTACTTCACATACTGATATTGACTTTGGTATTATTGTGTGTAGCTAAGTTTTCCACCTAGCTAGCCAGCCAGCCCAGAGAGGGAGAGCATTGCATGGTTTAAAAAAATATTATAATAATTAGACTTGAGCTGCAACAGATTTCCAAAAACGATTTTCACATGTTTGTACCAACCTTGTTATAATGACAAAAGGAAACATTTTGTTCAAAATGTTTCACATTGTGTTATTTAACACTGTTAATCAGAAGAATTTGTGGTTTGGGGTGGATGATCCCTTTAAGACAGCAGTGCATTTAGAAAGTTCTCATACCCCTTGACTTATTCTACATTTTGTTGTGTTACAGCCTGAATTCAAAACGGATTCAATAGATGTATTTTCTCACCCATCTACACACAATACCCCATAATGAAAGTGAAAACATGTTTAGATTTTTTTTGCAAATGTATTTAAAATTAAATACAGAAATCTCAATTGCATACAGTACCCGTCAAGTTCGGACACACCTACTCATTCCAGGATTTTCCTTTATTTTTACTAATTTCTACATTGCAGAATAATAGTGAAGACATCAAAACTATTAAATAACACATGTGGAATCATGTAGTAAGCAAAAATGTGTTAAACAAATCAAAATATATTTTAGATTTTAGATTCTTCAAAGTAGCCACCCTTTGCCTTGACAGCTTTGCACACTTTTGGTATTCTCTCAACCAGCTTCATGAGATAGTCACCTGGAATGCATTTCAATTAACAGGTGTGCCTTGTTAAAAGTTAATTTGTGGAATTTCTTTCCTTCTTAATGCGTTTGAACCAATCAGTTGTGTTGTGACAAGGTAGGGGTGGTATACAGAAGATTGGGAAAAGTCCATATTATGGCAAGAACAGCTCAAATAAAGCAAATAGAAATGACAGTCCATCATTACCAAGACCCAGAGTTACCTCTGCTGCAGAGTATAGGTTCATAAGAGTTAACTCCAACTCAGATTGCAGCCCAAATAAATGCTTCAGAGTTCAAGTAACAGAAATCTGTCCTTTGGTCTGATGAGTCCAAATTTAAGATTTTTGTTTCCAACCGCCGTATCTTTGTGAGATGCAGAGTAGGTGAACGGATGATCTCTGCATGCGTGGTTCCCACCGTGAAGCAAGTAGGTGGTGGTGTGATGGTGCTTTGCCGGTGACACTGTTGGTGATATTTAGAAAGGCACACCGAACCAGCATGGCTACCACAGCATTCTGTAGTGATACACCATCCCATCTGGTTTGCGTTTAGTGGGACTATCATTTGTTTTTCAACAGGACAATGACCCAAAATACAACTCCAGGCTGTGTAAGGGCTATTTGACCAAGGAGAGTGATGGAGTGCTGCATCAGATGGCCTGGCCTCAACCCAATTGAGATAGTTTGGGATGAGTTGGACCGCAGAGTGAAGGAAGCAGCCAACAAGAACTCCTTTACTCCTTCAAGACTGTTGGAAAAGCATTCCAGGTGAAGCTGTTTAAGAGAATGCCAAGAGTGTGCAAAGCTGTCATCAAGGCAAAGATGGGCTACTTTGAAGAATCTAAAATGTTTTTTTTTATCTGTTTAACCCTTTTTTGCTTACTACATGATTCCATATGTGTTATTTCATTGTTTTGATGTCTTCACTACTTTTCTGCAATTTAGAAAATAGTAAAAATAAAGAAAAACCCTGTAATGAGTAGGTGTGTCCAAACGTTTGAGTGGCACTGTAAATATTTATCCCCCCTTGCTATGACACACCAAATTTAGCTACATTTAATCAATTTTGAGTTCAGGCTGTAACAACCAAATGTGGAATAAGTCTATGGGTATCAATACTTTCTGAAGGCACTGTATGTGGGATTACAGCCATTTTAAGTACATTTTTCCTCAATAAAGTAGCAAAGTCAGAGCTAGTAAGGTGGGAAAAGTGTCAAGTGTGAGTTTTGGTTCACAAAAGGGTTATAAGGGGGGTATGTGTGTTCAAGTACAAACAAACATTCACATAAGATATCATCATTCAAGGTCAGCTAGTGGGAGAAAAAAAACATTAAAATAAAGACAAACACACAGGGTTCTACCGAACACAAGAGAAGAGAGAGTTGACAATGGTCACAAACACTCACACTCAAGAGTAAAAAAAAGAGAAGCGAGCTGACAGTTCTCTGGTATGCAATCCAACCTCCCTGGTTCCAAACCCATTCATGTGAATGAAATAGTAGCCCAAGTACAGTGATCATGATTCAGGATATGCTGGCAGGAGAGAGAAGGAAGAAGGCTTGAGCACTAACAGGGTAACAGGCATGGTATATGCCTACTATAATGGGTATTACTGTTGCGCAGACATACAGTTGAAGTCGGAAGTTTGCATACACCTTATCCAAATACATTTAAACTCAGTTTCACAATTCCTGACATTTAATCCAAGTATAAATTCCCTGTCTTAGGTCAGTTAGGATCACAACTTTATTTTAAGAATGTGAAATGTCAGAATAATAGTAGAGAGAATGATTTATTTCAACTTTTATTTCATTCATCACATTCCCAGTGGGTCAGAACTTTACATACACTCAATTTGTATTGGTAGCAATGCCTTTAAATTGTTTAATTGGGTCAAACATTTTGGGTAGCCTTCCACAAGCTTCCCACAATAAGTGGGGTGAATTTTGGCCCATTCCTCCTAACAGAGCTGGTGTAACTGAGTCAGGTTTGTAGGCCTCCTTGCTCGCACTCGCTTTTTCAGTTCTGCCTTGAGATGTTGCTTCAATATATCCACATAATTTTCCCTCCTCATGATGCCATCTATTTTGTGAAGTGCACCAGTCCCTCCTGCAGCAAAGCACCCCCACAACATGATGCTGCTACCCCCGTGCTTCACGGTTTGGATGGTGTTCTTCGTCTTTCAAGCCTCCACCTTTTTCCTACAAACATAACGATGGTCATTATGGCCAAACAGTTCTATTTTCGTTTCATCAGACCAGATGACATTTCTCCAAAATGTACGATCTTTTCCCCATGTTTAGTTGCAAACCGTAGTCTGGCTTTTTTTATGACGATTTTGGACAAGCAGTTTCTTCCTTGCTGAGCGGCCTTTCCGGTTATACAGTGGGGAAAAAAAGTATTTAGTCAGCCACCAATTGTGCAAGTTCTCCAACTTAAAAAGATGAGAGAGGCCTGTAATTTTCATCATAGGTACACTTCAACTATGACAGACGAAATGAGAAAAAGAAATCCAGAAAATCACATTGTGGGATTTTTTTATTTATTTATTTGCAAATTATGGTGGAAAATAAGTATTTGGTCAATAACAAAAGTTTATCTCAATACTTTGTTATATACCCTTTGTTGGCAATGACAGAGGTCAAACGTTTTCTGTAAGTCTTCACAAGGTTTTCACACACTGTTGCTGGTATTTTGGCCCATTCCTCCATGCAGATCTCCTCTAGAGCAGTGATGTTTTGGGGCTGTCGCTGGGCAACACGGACTTTCAACTCCCTCCAAAGATTTTCTATGGGGTTGAGATCTGGAGACTGGCTAGGCCACTCCAGGACCTTGAAATGCTTCTTACGAAGCCACTCCTTCGTTGCCCTAGCGGTGTGTTTGGGATCATTGTCATACTGAAAGACCCAGCCACGTTTCATCTTCAATGCCCTTGCTGATGGAAGGAGGTTTTCACTCAAAATCTCACGATACATGGCCCCATTCATTCTTTCCTTTACACGGATCAGTCGTCCTGGTCCCTTTGCAGAAAAACAGCCCCCAAAGCATGATGTTTCCACCCCATGCTTCACAGTAGGTATGGTGTTCTTTGGATGCAACTCAGCATTCTTTGTCCTCCAAACACGACGAGTTGAGTTTTTACCAAAAAGTTCTATTTTGGTTTCATCTGACCATATGACATTCTCCCAATCCTCATCTGGATCATCCAAATGCTCTTCAGACGGGCCTGAACATGTACTGGCTTAAGCAGGGGTACACGTCTGGCACTGCAGGATTTGAGTCCCTGGCGGCGTAGTGTGTTACTGATGGTAGGCTTTGTTACTTTGGTCCCAGCTCTCTGCAGGTCATTCACTAGGTCCCCCTGTGTGGTTCTGGGATTTTTGCTCACCGTTCTTGTGATCATTTTGACCCCACGGGGTGAGATCTTGCGTGGAGCCCCAGATCGAGGAAGATTATCAGTGGTCTTGTATGTCTTCCATTTCCTAATAATTGCTCCCACAGTTGATTTCTTCAAACCAAGCTGCTTACCTATTGCAGATTCAGTCTTCCCAACCTGGTGCAGGTCTACAATTTTGTTTCTGGTGTCCTTTGACAGCTCTTTGGTCTTGGCCATAGTGGAGTTTGGAGTGTGACTGTTTGAGGTTCTGGACAGGTGTCTTTTATACTGATAACAAGTTCAAACAGGTGCCATTAATACAGGTAACGAGTGGAGGACAGAGGAGCCTCTTAAAGAAGAAGTTACAGGTCTGTGAGAGCCAGAAATCCTGCTTGTTTGTATGTGACCAAATACTTATTTTCCACCATAATTTGCAAATAAATTCATTAAAAATCCTACAATGTGATTTTCTGGATTTTTTCCCCTCATTTTGTCTGTCATAGTTGAAGTGTACCTATGATGAAAATTACAGGCCTCTCTCATCTTTTTAAGTGAGAGAACTTGCACAATTGGTGGCTGACTAAATACTTTTTTTCCCCACTGTATCTATAAAGGACTCGTTTTACTGTGGATATAGATACTTTTGTCCCTGTTTCCTCCAGCATCTTCACAAGGTCCTTTGCTGTTGTTCTGGGATTGATTTGCACTTTTCGCACCAAAGTATGTTCATCTCTAGGAGACAGATTGCATCTCTTTCCTGAGCGGTATGAAGGCTGCGTGCTCCCATGGTGTTTATACTTGCGTACTATTGTTTGTACAGATGAACGTGGTACCTTCAGGCATTTGGAAATTGCTCCCAAGGATGAACCAGACTTGTGGAGGTCTACAATTTCTGAGGTCTTGGATGATATCTTTTGATTTTCCCATGATGTCAAGCAAAGAGGCACTGAGTTTGAAGGTAGGCCTTGAAATACATCCACAGGTATACCTCCAATTGACTCAAATTATGTAAATTAGCCTATCAGAAGCTTCTCAGTAGACTAGTAGACTTGTTTACGTGCTGCTGTGCGTTTTGCTGCTAACCTAACTTTGCTACCTGCCAGCTTTACGGTTTTTACTTTGTATTTACCGTTTATATTTTTTTATTCAACTTTTTCACTCCGGACGCTTTATCTGGACGTGTTTCGTCAGGACCTCCACCAACCGAAGCTAAGTAGTAACATTAACATGATGCCTTCTAATTGCAGTCGCTGTACTCATAATATACAGGAGAACGGTCGGCTTAAGGCGAGGATAGCTGTGCTGCAAGCCCAGCTTCAGACACAATCGTTAGGCAAGGGAAATGTAAGTGTAGGAAAGGATGAAACAGCGTCTGTGCCACTAGTAAGTACAGAAAGTCGTAGAAATCCTCGCACAGTCCCGCAGACCCGGACAATTTTCTCACGGCTTCTGGAAGGAAATGGTGTAGCAATGCTCAACGGTGTCGCTCATTCAGCCGACAGAAACTTTCAACCGGTTTTCCCCATTAAGCAGCGGTCGGAGTCAGAGGCCGAGCCTTCTCTGGTCTCTACTCCTCCCGTTCACGGGTCTGAGATGCCGAGGCCTCCCACCATTAGCACTGACAAATTGAAAACTCTAGTCATTGGCGACTCCATTACTCGCAGTATTAGACTTGAAACGAATCACCCAGCGATCATACACTGTTTACCAGGGGGCAGGGCTACCGACGAAGGCTAATCTGAAGATGGTGCTGGCTAAGGCTAAATCTGGCGAGTGTAGAGAGTATAGAGATATTGTTATCCACGTCGGCACCAATGATGTTAGGATGAAACAGTCAGAGGTCACCAAGCGCAACATAGCTTCAGCGTGTAAATCAGCTAGAAAGATGTGTCGGCATCGAGTAATTGTCTCTGGCCCCCCTCCCAGTTAGGGGGAGTGATGAGCTCTACAGCAGAGTCTCACAACTCAATGGCTGGTTGAAAACTGTTTTCTGCCCCACACAAAAGATAGAATTTGTAGATAATTGGCCCTCTTTCTGGGACTCACCCACAAACAGGACCAAGCCTGGCCTGTTGAGGAGTGACGGACTCCATCCTAGCTGGAGGGGTGCTCTCATCTTATCTACGAACATAGACAGGGCTCTAACTCCTCTAGCTTCACAATGAGATAGGGTGCAGGCCAGGCAGCAGGCTGTTAGCCAGCCTGCCAGCTTAGTGGAGTCCGCCACTAGCACAGTTAGTGTAGTCAGCTCAGCTATCTCTATTGAGACTGTGTCTATGCCTCGACCTAGGTTGGGCAAAACTAAACATGGCGGTGTTCGCCTTAGCAATCTAACTAGAATAAAGACATCCTCCATTGCTGCCATTATTGAAAGAGATTGTGATACCTCACATCTCAAAATGGGGCTACTCAATGTTAGATCCCTCACTTCAAAGGCAGTTCTAGTCAATTAACTAATCACTGATCATAATCTTGATGTGATTGGCCTGACTGAAACATGGCTTAAGCCTGATTAATTTATTGTGTTAAATGAGGCCTCACCTCCTGGTTACACTAGTGACCATATCCCCTCACAAGATCATCCGCAAAGGCGTAGGTGTTGCTAACATTTACAATAGCAAATTTCTATTTACAAAAACAAAAACGCAGCGTTTTAGTCTTTTGAGCTTCTAGTCATGAAATCTATGCAGCCTACTCAATCACTTTTTATAGCTACTGTTTACAGGCCTCCTGGGCCATATACAACGTTCCTCACTGAGTTCCCTGAATTCCTATCGGACCTTGTAGTCATGGCAGACAATATTCTAATTTTTGGAGACTTTAATATTCACATGGAAAAGTCCACAGACCCGGGGGTGGCAGGTAGCCTAGTGGTTAGAGCGTTGGACTTGTAACCGGAGGGTTGCAAGTTCGAATCCCCGAGCTGACCCACTCCAAAAGGCTTTTGGAGCCATCATCGACTCTGTCGGTTTTGTCCAACATGTCTCCGGACCTACTCACTGCCACAGTCATACTCTGGACCTAGTTTTGTCCCGTGGAATAAATGTTGTGGATTTTAATGTTTTTCCTCATAATCCTGGACTATCGGACCACCATTTTATTACGTTTGAAATCGCAACAGATAATCTGCTCAGACCCCAACCAAGGATCATCAAAAGTCGTGCTATAAATTCTCAGACATCCCAAAGATTCCTAGATGCCCTTCCAGAATCCTTCCACCTACCCAAGGACGTCAGAGTACAAAAATCAGTTAACCACCTAACTGAGGAACTCAATGTAACCTCGCGCAATATCCTAGATGCAGTTGCACCCCTAAAATAAAAAAACATTTGCCATAAAAAACTAGCTCCCTGGTATACAGAAAATACCCGAGCTCTGAAGCAAGAAAATTGGAACGTACAGTGGGGGAAAAAAGTATTTAGTCAGCCACCAATTGTGCAAGTTCTCTCACTTAAAAAGATGAGAGAGGCCTGTAATTTTCATCATAGGTACACTTCAACTATGACAGACAAAATGAGGGAAAAAAAATCCAGAAAATCACATTGTAGGATTTTTATGAATTTATTTGCAAATTATGGTGGAAAATAAGTATTTGGTCACATACAAACAAGCAAGATTTCTGGCTCTCACAGACCTGTAACTTCTTCTTTAAGAGGCTCCTCTGTCCTCCACTCATTACCTGTATTAATGGCACCTGTTTGAACTTGTTATCAGTATAAAAGACACCTGTCCACAACCTCAAACAGTCACACTCCAAACTCCACTATGGCCAAGACCAAAGAGCTGTCAAAGGACACCAGAAACAAAATTGTAGACCTGCACCAGGTTGGGAAGACTGAATCTGCAATAGGTAAGCAGCTTGGTTTGAAGAAATCAACTGTGGGAGCAATTATTAGGAAATGGAAGACATACAAGACCACTGATAATCTTCCTCGATCTGGGGCTCCACGCAAGATCTCACCCCGTGGGGTCAAAATGATCACAAGAACGGTGAGCAAAAATCCCAGAACCACACGGGGGGACCTAGTGAATGACCTGCAGAGAGCTGGGACCAAAGTAACAAAGCCTACCATCAGTAACACACTACGCCGCCAGGGACTCAAATCCTGCAGTGCCAGACGTGTCCCCCTGCTTAAGCCAGTACATGTTCAGGCCCGTCTAAAGTTTGCTAGAGTGCATTTGGATGATCCAGATGAGGATTGGGAGAATGTCAGATGAAATCAAAATAGAACTTTTTAGTAAAAACTCAACTCGTCGTGTTTGGAGGACAAAGAATGCTGAGTTGCATCCAAAGAACACCATACCTACTGTGAAGCATGGGGGTGGAAACATCATGCTTTGGGGCTGTTTTTCTGCAAAGGGACCAGAACGACTGATCCGTGTAAAGGAAAGAATGAATGGGGCCATGTATCGTGAGATTTTGAGTGAAAACCTCCTTCCATCAGCAAGGGCATTGAAGATGAAACGTGGCTGGGTCTTTCAGCATGACAATGATCCCAAACACACCGCCCGGGCAACGAAGGAGTGGCTTCGTAAGAAGCATTTCAAGGTCCTGGAGTGGCCTAGCCAGTCTCCAGATCTCAACCTCATAGAAAATCTTTGGAGGGAGTTGAAAGTCCGTGTTGCCCAGCGACAGCCCCAAAACATCACTGCTCTAGAGGAGATCTGCATGGAGGAATGGGCCAAAATACCAGCAACAGTGTGTGAAAACCTTGTGAAGACTTACAGAAAACATTTGACCTCTGTCATTGCCAACAAAGGGTATATAACAAAGTATTGAGATAAACTTTTGTTATTGACCAAATACTTATTTTCCACCATAATTTGCAAATAAATTCATTAAAAATCCTACAATGTGATTTTCTGAAAATGAAAATTACAGGCCTCTCTCATCTTTTTAAGTGAGAGAACTTGCACAATTGGTGGCTGACTAAATACTTTTTTCCCCCACTGTAAATGGCGCCACACCAAACTGGAAGTCTTCCGACTAGCTTGGAAAGACAGTACCGTGCAGTATCGAAGAGCCCTCACCGCTGCTCGACCATCCTATTTTTCCAAGTTAATTGAGGAAAATAAGAATAATCCAAAGTTTCTTTTTGATACTGTCACAAAGTTAACTAAAAAGCAGCATTCCCCAAGAGAGGATGGCTTTCACTTTAGCAGTGATTCATTCATGAACTTCTTTGAGGAAAAGATCATGATCATTAGAAAGCAAATTACGGACTCTCTCTTTAAATCTGCGTATTCCTCCAAAGCTCAGTTGTCCTGAGTCCACACAACTTTGCCAGGACATAAAATCAAGAGAGACACTCAAGTTTTTAGTACCATATCTCTTGACACATTGATGAAAATAATCATGGCCTCTAAACCTTCAAGCTGCATACTGGACCCTATTCCAACTAAACTACTGAAAGAGCTGCTTCCTGTGCTTGGCCCTCCTATGTTGAACATAATAAACAGCTCTCTATCTACCGGATGTGTACCAAACTCACTAAAAGTGGCAGTAATAAAGCCTCTCTTAAAAAGCCAAACCTTGACCCAGAAAATATAAAAAACTATCGGCCTATATCAAATCTTCCATTCCTCTCAAATATTTTAGAAAAAGCTGTTGCGCAGCAACTCACTGCCTTCCTGAAGACAAACAATGTATACGAAACGCTTCAGTCTGGTTTTAGACCCCATCATAGCACTGAGACTGCACTTGTGAAGGTGGTAAATGACCTTTTAATGGCGTCAGACCGAGGCTCTGCAACTGTACTCGTGCTCCTAGACCTTAGTGCTGCTTTTGATACCATCGATCACCACATTCTTTTGGAGAGATTGGAAACCCAAATTGGTCTACATGGACAAGTTCTGGCCTGGTTTAGATCTTATCTGTCGGAAAGATATCAGTTTGTCTCTGTGGATGGTTTGTCCTCTGACAAATCAACTGTCAACTGTTCCTCAAGGCTCTGTTTTGGGACCACTATTGTTTTCACTATATATTTTACCACTTGGTGATGTCATTCGGAAACATAATGTTAACTTTCACTGCTATGCGGATGACACACAGCTGTACATTTCGATGAAACATGGTGAAGCCCCAAAATTGCCCTCCCTGGAAGCCTGTGTTTCAGACATAAGGAATTGGATGGCGGAAAATGTTCTACTTTTGAACTCTGACAAAACAGAGATGCTAGTTCTAGGTCCCAAGAAACAAAGAGATCTTCTGTTGAATCTGACAATTAATCTTGATGGTTGTACAGTCGTCTCAAATAAAACTGTGAAGGACCTCGGCGTTACTCTGGACCCTGATCTCTCTTTTGACGAACATATCAAGACTGTTTCAAGGACAGCTTTTTTCCATTTACGTAACATTGTAAAAATAAGAAACTTTCTGTCCAAAAATAATGCAGAAAAGTTAATCCATGCGTTTGTAACTTCTAGAATAGACTACTGCAATGCTTTATTTTCCGGCTATCCGGATAAAGCACTAAATAAACTTCAGTTAGTGCTAAACACGGCTGCTAGAATCTTGACTAGAACCCCAAAATTTGATCATATTACTCCAGTACTAGCCTCTCTACACTGGCTTCCTGTTAAGGCAAGGGCTGATTTCAAGGTTTTACTGCTAACCTACAAAGCATTACATGGGCTTGCTCCTACCTATCTTTCTGATTTGGTCCTGCCGTACATACCTACACGTACGCTACGGTCACAAGACGCAGGCCTCCTTACTGTCCCTAGAATTTCTAAGCAAACAGCTGGAGGCAGGGCTTTTTCCTATAGAGCTCAATTTTTATGGAATAGTCTGCCTATCCATGTGAGAGACGCAGACTCGGTCTCAACCTTTAAGTCTTTATTGAAGACTCATCTCTTCAGTAGGTCCTATGACTGAGTGTAGTCTGGCCCAGGAGTGTGAAGGTGAACGGAAAGGCACTGGAGCAACGAACCACCCTTGCTGTCTTTGCCTGGCCGGTTCCCCTCCACTGGGATTCTCTGCCTCTAACCCTATTACAGGGGCTGAGTCACTGGCTTCTGGTGCCGTGGCGGAGATCTTGTGGGCTATACTCGGCCTTGTCTCAGGATGGTAAGTTGGTGGTTGAAGATATCCCTCTAGTGGTGTGGGGCTGTGCTTCGCAGAGTGGGTGGGGTTATATCCTGCCTGTTTGGCCCTGTCCGGGGTTTCGTCGGACGGGCCACAGTGTCTCCCGACCCCTCCTGTCTCAGCCCCCAGTATTTATGCTGCAGTAGTTTATGTGTCGGGGGGCTAGGGTCCGTCTGTTATATCTGGAGTATTTCTTCTCTTATCTGGTGTCCTGTGCGAATTTAAGTATGCTCTCTCTAATTATCTCTCTCTTTCTTTCTTTTTTCTTCCTCTCTCTCTCTCTCTCTCTCTCTCGGAGGACCTGAGCATTAGGACCATTCCTCAAGGCCTACCTGGCCTGATGACTCCTTGATGTCCCGAGTCCACCTGGCCGTGCTGCTTCTCCAGTTTCAACTGTTCTGCCTGTTTTATGAACATTTTAAAATCCTGTCCATGTTCTGTTATAATCTGCACCCGGCACAGCCAGAAGAGGACTGGCCACCCCTCACAGCCTGGTTCCTCTCTAGGTTTCTTCCTAGGTTTTGGCCTTCTAGGGAGTTTTTCCTAGCCACCGTGCTTTTACACCTGCATTGCTTGCTGTTTGGGGTTTTAGGCTGGGTTTCTGTACAGCACTCTGTGACATCAGCTGATGTAAGGGGGGCTTTATAAATAAATTTGATTTGATTTGATTTGATTCTAAAGCCATGACATCATTTTCTGGAATTTTCCAAGCTGTTTAAAGGCACAGTCAATTTAGTGTATGTAAACTTCTGACCCACTGGAATTGTGATACAGTAAATTATAAATGAAATAATCTGTGTGTAAACAATTGTTGGAAAAATGACTTGTGTCATGCACAAAGTAGATGTCCTAACCGACTTGCCAAAACTATAGTTTGTTAATAAGAAATTTGTGGGGTGGTTGAAAAACGTGTTTTGATGACTCCAACCTACGTGTATGTAAACTTCCGACTTCAACTGTATGCCACCTGCCTCCTAAAACAGCACATAGGTGTTTACTAGTAGGTCTATGGTCTCACAAGTGGAGTCCTAGTACACCTGGTTGAGAACCACTGTAGTAAGCTACTTCATCTACTGATATGTCCATAGGAGAGTGCTTGGCAGCTGACAGGCACCTACAAACTCCATATCCTGCATTCAAAGGCGCTATAGCAGGCAATTCCAAGTGTGCACTGAGGTAACGTACTAGAGTGGTGCTGAACAGTGAACATCGCATCTGATCGATCCATCTACGAGTTCAAAGAAAGAAGCCAACCTTGAGATATAGTGTTTTACTAGGCAAGTCAGTTAAGAACAAATTCTTATTTTCAATGACGGCCTAGGAACAGAGGGTTAACTGCCTGTTCAGGGCCAGAACGACAGATTTGTACCTTGCCAGCTCGGGGATTTAACGCACTGCAGCCATAGCCGTGGGAAGATGTTTGGGGTATTATTTTTGACTATTCAGCTAAATCTCCTAAAATCTCCTAATAAAAATAAGTGGTGTTTTTGGTGTAACAGTAACGTTATACTATGCTATTATATTGGTCATGTTATGTCGAATACTAATTAATCATGATGTGATCTTCCAAGACATTGATTTAGCTTTGATTTAACTTTACTAAACGAGCACCATTGTGAGAAATGGCCGAGTGAAGATCCGTGTGCTCCGGACCACTGCTGTCCGCTGTGCACCTACCCAACTATTTGTGCCTATGCAAAATTTGGTGATGCAGAAATTAGAGATCACATGCGGCCTTTTTATGAAAATCTGGGAATATTTGTCCAAGAAAATATTTCTGGTTCATCTCTGGGAATTTAAAACAATTAGGATTGGAAACTGTTAAAAAGGGATTGAGTTAAATCACAGCAAATATGTTGAATCAGCAACTAATACGCATGGAGAGCCTCACAAGTTTTACGAAATTACGTAATATCTTTCAGTCCAATACTGCCATTCACTTACTTTTTTAGAACTTAATCACAAAACATGTCACTGCACCTATCTGGTGACAATAAAACATGTCTATTTTTTAAACACGCTTTTGTAAGTAGTTAGGCCTACCTTTAGCTGGAGTAAAGATTATGTAGGCTGCTGCGCTACAGAGGGCTAAATCTGTCTGCTAATACAGGGTTTCCCAAACTCCGTCCCATCCCCAAAGCACTAAACAGCTGATTCAAATAAACAAAGCTTGAAGATGAGTTGGTTATTTGAATCAACTGTGTTGTGCGAGGGCAAAACACGGGGGCACCAGGACCAACTTTGTGAAACCCTGTGTTAATAGAGGACTAGTAAAGGCCCAGTGCACTACCTTTGTTTAGAAAAAAACAACAACATTGCATCATAAAATGATATTCCTATTATTGTTTTGTTTTTTATTCAGATTTTTCAGAGGACGCTCAGCACTCATACTTCCCGCGGCTGACTGTAGCCTATCTGTTTTTATAGTGGATCATGAACGACATGCCAGCTGAGTAGGATCATTTAAAACGTTATGCAGTTGTATTGCACCAAATATGATAAATACCTAAATAACATGGCAGTGAGAATTATCAACCAAGTCAATGTACTTTGTACGAAACACTCGATTCGCGTCGGAACTGAACTTCACTCTGATCCTGGTCTCGTGCTTCGAGCTCCAGTTATTGAGCCACCGAATAGTGCAGAATTACGATATGAATCACAAATGAATTGGCTACAATATATTTACAATGCGCACATAACTCACCTTTTCACGGGGGCGACATTCCTTCACCTGCGTTAGGGCGTGAAATACAGCATGCTATACACCTAGGCTGCAAAACGAACTGATCCACAGACGGCGTTGCTGCTTCTCCGTGGGAGTAGTACAGTTGTGGACAGAGTGAAGGGATTCTGTGGGAGATTGGGGCGATGGTAGGTACGCTAGGGGGCATCGCTGTGTAAGCAGTTATCAGCATCTCCCAAATGTATAATATATTAATTAATTCAGTGATGAAATGTAGTCTTTCCTACAGTATGTAGAATGATGAGCACAGTAACATAGGAACACACACACACAGTGAACGGGTCAAAGGCAGTCAGCTGTGATAACCTTAATCCATGACACTGAGTGCATTTTTTAAAGATGGGAACATACACAAATAAACTAAGTCTGGCAAATGCTCAAAGCAAATCTCTAGCCACAACTACCCCTTCAATATTGACAGATCTGAGAGAATTGTTGTCCTTGATGATCAGCAGCTCTTTAGACACATGTGAGTGCATTTTTTAAAGATGGGAACATATGCAACCGGTGTGAAATGGCTAGTTAGTTAGCGGGGTGCGCGCTAACAGCGTTTCAATCGGTGACGTCACTCGCTCTGAGACCTTGAAGTAGTGTTTCCCCTTGCTCTGCAAGGGCCGCGGCTTTTGTAGCGCGATGGGTAACGTTGCTTCGTGGGTGTCAGTTGTTGGTTCGAGCCCAGGTAGGGGCGAGGACAGGGACGGAAGCTATACCGTTACACATACACAAATAAACTGACTAAGGGAGATCTGGCAAATCTCTAGCCACAACTACCCGTTCAATATTGACAGATCTGAGAGAATTGTTAAGGTAAAAGCAGGCTGTGGGTGGTGTCATCATATAATGCATTCAGTCCTTCACATCTGCTATGACCGTAAGGACTTTGTCTAATTAGATGAAGTGGTTAATGACAAAAATGGAACAACGCTTATGTGGTTCCTAATTTATTGTATAGCCAAGGCTACAGTGTCTAAAGAGCTGCTGATCATCAAGGACAACAATTCTCTCAGATCTGTCAATATTGAAGGGGTAGTTGTGGCTAGAGATTTGCTTTGAGCATTTGCCAGACTCTCCTTAGTCAGTTTGTTTGTGTATGTTCCCATCTTTAAAAAATGCACTCACGTTTAAAGAGCTGCTGATCATCAAGTACAACAACCACCCGAGCCACGGCCTGTTCACTCCGCTATCATCCAGAAGGCGAGGTCAGTACAGGTGCATCAAAGCTGGGACCGAGAGACTGAAAAACAGCTTCTATCAGACTGTCAGACTGTTAAATAACACCTTAGAGGCTGCTGCCCTAACTTCAAATCAAATCACTGGCCAATTTAAGAAGGGAACACTGGTCACTTGAATAATGTTTACATATTTTGCATTACTCATCTCATATGCATTTACTTTATTCTATTGAATTCTATTCTACTGTCTCTTTGTCTATGCTGCTCCGACATTGCTCATCCAAATATTTATATATTCTTAATTCCATTCATTTACTTTGGATTTGTGTGTATTGTGTGTATTGTTGTGAAATTGTTAGATATTACTTGTTAGATATTACTGCACTGTTGGAGCTAGAAACCCAAGCATTTCGATACACCTAAACATGTGTATATGACCAATAACATTTTATTTGATCATTGACTTGCTGGTGCTGGCTGAACATGTAGTTTTATAGACCAACAGAGGGCAGCCTTGCACCACAAAACTCACCCATTTGCAATTATTCTATCTCACTGTCTCTCTTTCTCTCTCTCTCTCTCTCTCTCTCTCTCTCTCTCTCTCTCTCTCTCTCTCTCTCTCTCTCTCTCTCTCTCTCTCTCTCTCTCTGTGGCCCTTATCATCACTTGCTTTAAATAAATCGATATTAGTAATGAACATCTTGAATAAGGGAAGACATTTTAACTTTTAAATTGTGACTGACAGCCATTGATAGTCGCTGCAATTCCATTGTTAGTAAGATAAACATGTCAGACGTGTCCAGCTGTCAGGGTTCTCACAAAAATGACCAGTGAGGGGGCAAGGATAGAGAGGGAGAGATGGGCTGCTTATACAGTGCATTCGGAAAGTATTCAGACCCCTTGACTTTTTCCACATTTTGTTACGTTAGTATTTTTAAAAAATGGATTAAAAAAAAAATCCCCTCATCAATCTACAAACAATACCCCATAATGACAAAGTGAAAACAGGTTTTTAGACATTTTTGCAAATGCATTAAACATTAAAAAACATTATATCTTATTTACATAAGTATTCAGACCCTTTGTTATGGGATTCGAAATTGAGCTAGGTGCATCCTGTTTCCATTGATCATCCTTGAGAAGTTTCTATAACTTGATTGAAGTCCATCTGTGGTATATTCAATTCATTGGACATGATTTTGAAAGACACACACCTGTCTATATAAGGTCCCACAGTTGACAGTGCTTGTCAGAGCAAGCCAAGACAGGATTGAGGCAGAGATCTGGGGAAGGGTATCAAAAACATTTCTGTAGCATTGAAGGTCCTCAAGAACACAGTGGCCTCCATCATTCTGAAATGGAAGAGGTTTGGAACCACCAAGACTCTTCCTGAGCAATTAGGGGAGAAGGGCCTTGATCAGGGAAGTGACCAAGACAGACAGACAGACAGACAGACAGAGAGCACACAAACATATATTGGTTATAATGGATATATGACAAGAATGTGAAATGGAATGAAAAGAAAAGAAAAAAGGATGGAATCCCCTTTATGATATGTGTAATTAACATTTTGTGGTCTGTGGAAAACATAAAGAAATGCTATTGTTTGACTATAGATAAAAAGGACTTCATATAGGATACAATGTATTACCTGACTCTGATTCAGAGAGGTTGGGTTAAATGCGGTAGGCACATTTCTTTAACTGATAAGCTGTCCGTTTCACTTCCCTTTCACATATGTAGGCTATGTGATACTGAATTTGATTCTCTTCTGGCATTTAGTTAACGCAAGCTCTCTAGCTATTCGATTTTATTTGATGTAGTCTATAGTCTATATATATTTGTATTATTTAGTTGTAATGAATTACCTGGAACAGTCTGTTTCAATAGTTTTTGTTGTCTTACCATTTAGAACTACAACATGCTTCTTCTGCATTCACAAAACTGACATGAATTTCCATGTAGAAAATTTCCATGTATTTTATGTTTTTCATGTAGGGTTTTCTGTGATTCTGTGAGGTCGAATTATTTATCAATGGGCTTTCCAATATTCAAATAATTAACGGTACGCTATATAATTATTGTTAGGCCTATAGCCTACAATTATTGTCATTATTATTTATTTCACGAATAAGCTCTTCGTCCAGGCAATATGCTTTTTTTTCTCTTGTCCATAATTCCCAAGCCACCTCTCTCTAAATGTGTGCGTGTGCCCGCCCGTGTCCCGGGGGACATGGCAGACGGATGGGCCGTAATGTGGTTGTCTCGGCTCATCTGGAGGAACACCTGCCCCGTCCGTGGGGAGAGCGTCTGTCCACCGACTACAGAGCGAAGCCCTGGCTCGGACACTGGCCCAGGGCCCCAGATCTCGCCTCTCCAAAAAATATGAAATACCCTGGCGTCACCGACATCTTTAGCAGATATTTTTCTTTTTTCGAAATTCCACCTGAACGTCTGTCTATCCAGAATGTCCATACAACACCAAACATTTAAGAATATTTTAACTTAAAAAGCTCTTTATTTGATTTAACAAATTCTGTTTCTATGTTTCATATCCATGGGTTACTATGAAAGGACACCCTGAAATGATAAGCAATCTTTGGAAAGCAGGTATTGGCTACAGTAAACTATGGCGTTTTTGTCACCCAAGAAATGTTAGTCTAAAAAAGCAGGAAACCAACAAACTTCTGGACAATCGAAATATCTAACAATATAATTTTCAGCCTAAAACTGAAACTGTCTCACCATACTAAACGAAACAACTTTTGGATTTAACAGGGATTTCGCATGTTTTGGGAAAATGTTAAACAGATCAAATCTGATAAAAACTGCAATTAAAGAGCAACAATACCCATTCTGTTGTCAGAGTATAAATTATTGTTATATAATTCAAATAAATATGCATGTGCAAACACCAGACATAAGAAATGACACAATGTAAACATTAATTGACAAATAAATAACTTACTAGGCCTAATCCACAAAACAACAATGAATACAATATAAAACATCTAATTTCTGTAAATAAGTGCCTAGTTATATTTTACTTTGAACTTCAGTGCTGATTTCAGCACGTCTCTGCAGCTATAGGTCCTTTAAATCAGCCCTGTCCATAGAGAGAAGTTTGGCCCTGGCAGTTAAAGTCTATAAGCTAACAGTACCATAGCTTTTCAATATTAGGCTCCTAGGCCTATAAGAAGTAGGACGACCTGACATTATAGCATTTTCTGACACCACAAATTTGGATTGAGGTGATTCAGCAGCAGCACTGAATAAGTCTGTGGGCAAGTCCAGTGGGGCAGCAGTTTCTTTCCATCACATCACTGTGAAAGAGAGAGAGACAGTAGGTCCTGTTTATTATGTGTCCCCGGCCTAGTGGCACCACACCAGGGGACTTTGGCAGACACCATAGGCACGACAGGGCTCCGAGGCCATATATGTGGCAACAATGTCCATCAAGCATTCTTATACAGTTCACCCTTCTCGGTCTCCATGGGAAGATCTCAATTACATACTCCTTGCGTCCTCTCTCCTCTCTCCTTGACTCCTTTTCAAAACCCATTGGAGGAGACAGTCAGAGAGGAGGGATCTCTGGTTTTCTCATCCAATTTGTTTTGAGAAGGAGAAGAGGAGAAAGGACACGAAGAGTATGCAATTGACATCTTCCCCATGTTCAGTCTTCTCTACTTCCCTGACAGGTGTCCATCCCTAACGCGTGCCCTACGCGTCCAGCACATGGTTCAGGTAGGTGATGTAGCAGATTGCCAGCCGGAGGATCTCGATCTTGGACAGCTTCTTGTCTGGCGGAAGTGTCGGGAGAAGTTTCCTCAGCTCGGCGAACCCAACGTTGAAGGCCTCGACGCGGATGCGCTCTCTCGTGGCGTGTGCGGACCGGTACTTGTCTGTGGCACGCCGCCGCCTCCTCTTCTCCTCCCTGCTGAGGGAAGGCATGGACAGAGATCGCGCCTTTCCCTCGCCCTCTGAGGGCTCCGCGGGCAGGGGGGCGCACTCCATCTTGATGCCGTTCAGCAGGGTCTCTGTGTCGGGCTGCTCACAGGGCAGGTCGGAGTCTGGCTGGTCTGGACTTAGCATCATCTTCAGGCAGTCTGTTCTGTGGTCAGTTTTCAGATCAAATGTTCAACAACCCCTGTGTGAGAGATATTGGTTTAAATCTTATAACAGAGGAGAGATCAGGGGTGAGAACATGTTAGGTTTCTCTGGACAATTAGATTTTTAAAAGTATATTTTGGTGAGATGCATGTTGGTGCACCTGTTGTGCGCTGTCCTTGGTGCTGATTCTAACAACTCACTTCATTGTCTAGGCCTACTAGGCAGCTCAATTCTGATATTCTTCTGACCAATCAGACCAGGTCTGAATCTGATGTGAAAAGATCTGATGTGATTGGTCAAAAGACCAATTAGTGGCAAAAATATCAGAAGTGGACTGCCTGTGTAAACACAATCCATATTGATTGTCTTATCTGGATTTTAAAAAAGCCCTATGTAGGGTCTATCGAAATAGCCTATTAGCCTTCTACTCATAAAGTTGAGCAATTCTGGCTAGTCTGCCGATTTCATGGGAACACATTTCCACAGGCTGCATTCGATTAAATCTGATAGCTGCGAACATACATCACATAACACAGCAGACATTAATTAAGACTTCATTTAAATTAATTATTGGGAGAGCTCTGAATTCACGTGAGCAGCTGACCATCTGTCTCGCAGACGATTCACGTGCTGTATAGGCTATGATTGGATGACGCGCGTCAGAAGTATGCTGATATACAAACGAGATATCCTTTACGCGCGTTATATAAAGGCACAATATTTATCATGTTACTTTTAGTTTAGAGGGATAACATAAATAATCATACAACACTGGAATTATTTCCATACCAAAATAAACATAATCATTGGAAAATGGAAACAGATAGGCTTATAAAACGTTCTTTCAAAATGTTTGTTTCAATTGTAGGACTGTTTAAACTCACCTTATACATGTGTTGAACTTTATCCAAGAAGAGTCTACCGCTGAGGAGTTATTTCCACGTTAAAAATGGTGACTCTTGTTGGTTTCTCTCACCGTCAAACATTTCCAACCCTTCTCATCAACATTTCATGTTCGAGAAAAACTAAATTTAAAGATGATGCCATCAAAGGTTTTCAAATGAGATGTTTGACTATTCAAAACTATTTTACTCGCCTATTAACTAGGCTCTTTCACTTTTTCGGAGCATCACTTGATTGTCTGAGGATAAAGATCTTCATAAGTGTTGTCTCTTGACCTCCGCTATAGGAAAACAAAGAAAGTTGTCGTCAGGACAGGGTGCGCTCGTCGA
This sequence comes from Brachymystax lenok tsinlingensis, assembly GCA_030435695.1. NCBI lineage: Eukaryota > Metazoa > Chordata > Actinopteri > Salmoniformes > Salmonidae > Brachymystax > Brachymystax lenok. The sequence continues at coordinate 17,065,155 of CM059781.1, forward strand.
CAGAATGCCTCCTCCTGTAGTCCGTCTTGTTTTTCCGTGACATTATGATCATATCAGATGCACTATAGTAAACTGCATGCCGGGGGCCATTCTTCTGAGAGGGGACCGATTACAGGGAATCCTTCTGCCTCCTCTAGACTTGTCTCTCCTCCGCACGTGCCGACCCTCTTGCGCGCGCCAAATCGTGTGAGAGATAAGAAGAGCCGACCCCTAATAAAGCCTCCCGCGGAGCGACGGCACAAGAAGCAATACATGTGGAATTGTATTGTCTGCTTTTTTCTTCTTACACCCTCCCTCCTCCTCCTTCTTTCCCCTGCAGGGATCTATGGACACCAATGGTGACATATGGTAGTGTGTATTGGACAGATCCCGGTTCTGGACACACACTTTAATCATTTGACTAAATGTGTTCCTGAGATGATCATGATGTCCATAAGTGACAGGACACTATATTGCTAAATCCATTTTATTGATGTAATGCAACTGTTCCAGTAATGATTTTCGTCTGTTTCTGTGCCTGGTGTGGGGCACAGAATGAAAGTATGTGTGTGTGTGTGTGCTTAATTTGTATCTATATGTCATCTCCAAAACACAAATCAACTCCATTACTGAATCAACCTGAAACAGCAGCTATCTTACTCCCCCATCCACTCACACATAGCTTACAACCACAGTCAAAGCACTTAGCCACCAGCCTGTTTTAGGAGCACCTTTAGTATTGAGTAAGTAACAAGGTATATTGGTCCGAGGCAGCCCAGCCTTGGTGGACATGGTCCTGGTGATGAGAAATGCAGGTTTAACAGCTCAATACGCTCATAGACGGTCTGGGAGCAGTAAAGGAGGAGAGAAGATAGGGCTTTGTCACCTCATATGCTGTAAAAGTACAGAATTACACCTGCTCTGCTATCACTGTCACTTTAATAGGCCTGGGGAGTTAATGGAGCTACTCTACAAGGTTGGTAGGGTGAGGTGGAGGAGAGATGGAGGATATATTGGAAGTTATGTGTTTCACTGTATAACCAATGAGAGACATAAACAGACCAACAGCAAGCTCAATAAACGTTACTCTATTACTGGGACCAGTTTCCTCAAATATCATTATATTAAAGCTCCTGCTACCACAATACATGTGCAATATGCCCCCTCACACTCAGAGAAACAAGCAGACTCTAATAAATGAATGAAACATCATAGCTGAGAAAGGGACATAAGGCACCATGGTGTGGGCCCATCCCAGTCAGAGTGTGTTGGGGTGTCATGGGAATAAAGAGGCCATAGGTCCAGCAGCCATACTGCCAGAATGAACACACACTGTCACAGGGGAGGGGTGTGTGTATGGGTGTGTGTGTGTATGGGTGTAGGTCAGAAAAAAAGGGTGTGTGTGTGTATAGTGTGTGTGTGTGTATAGTGTGTGTCTCACAGTAAAACAGCTGTTTACCGTAATTGGACCTTACAGAGGGTAGAGTACTGCACCTCTCAACTTGGCTCAGAGACCAGGGGTGAAGTAGAACAGGAGTGTCATACAAGGCCAGGGGTGAGGAGTGGGGAGGCTCAGTGCTATCACGTAATTAGTCTGTTTCTCTGTCAAACCAACTTTCCCCTTCCCCCCACATACACTGACCCTGTCACCACTCATCACAGACTCACATATAAACTCACTGTTTCCCTGTAACTCTACAATGCATAATATGACAACGCTACCACACGAAAACTAACTTCTGAAGTACTTTGCTATTAATGCTTGAAAAAGACTGTGCAGATTAAGAAAAAAACCTGCATAACGAAGCCCAGAGGTTAGGGTTAGGGGGAGGAGTCATGTTGTGTACTATGAAAAGGAAATGTCTCAGTTCATTGTTGTCATCATTTTGCAGTGCTGTAATCGTGCAACAGCATATTCAGCTGCCTGTCACCCAGACCAGAAGGATAGATCACACCTCTTGATTTTCTGTGGCACCTTTTGACAGGATGATGAACTAGGACTCCTTTCAACAGCATAATTCACCTTAAACACTGAATCAGTGGGGATGGATTCAACCAACTTTCAATGGGGATGGATTCTACCAACTTGTGCTCTCTCCAGCGTACTGTAGCCTACCAACTAGTTAGCCACCCAAACAATGGACCCTTATGGGAAGCCCTCATTGTACAGTACAGCAGTAACAATATGCCAACTTCATTTTCAAGTACATTTCTGTATGGATAAACCAAAGTAAGACTCTCCCCCTTCCCTTCTTCCTCCGCCCCACTCTCTCTCCCTCTCTCCCTCTCTCTCTTCTGGGTACCCCAGGTTTGCTCTAGCCTGGAAACCATCTGTTCCATCATGTAGAAGGATGGAGGGAGCCCCAAACCTTATTTCTCATCTGTCTGTGTGTGTGGAACCAAGTCAATCTGGGACCCTTAAAATTTAGGTCCTTCCTTGTATGTGTAGGGATATTTTATGAGAGTTGTTATTTTCTTTCACTGTTGGTTAGTCAAAAAGAGTTTTGAATCAGTTGTTTCGAATGGTAATTTTTATTGAGAATTTACCTAGAAACCACCTTGCTGTTTTGTGATTGGTGGAATGTGAGTTCATTTAAAGAGAGAACAGGAAGTAGCTGAGTTCATACATGACTGTATCTGTGTGCAGTTGATGATTAAATCTACAAAATAGTCATCAGCATCCCAGTTTATGTTCTCCATAGAGAGTCATCCATCCACCATTGAAAGAACCCTCAAACTACATATGTGTCATTGTGGAACCAAATCAAATATTCAAGTGTGTGTCTGTGTCTGTGTGTGCGTGTGTGTGCTCTCCCTGTCTCCCTTGAGTCTAGGGTGTTTGAGGACCATCTGTTTCTTTGTATTAAGCCTTCTTTTTCCTTCATTTCACCATTCCTTCTCTTTCATTCCTCTCATCTTCCCTCTCTTCCTCCCTACAGTGTTTTCTTGTCCAAGGTATCGCCAAGGTTTTATCACCAAGGTCTGTATCGCCAAGGTTTTGGAGCCGTCCCATTTCTCTCACTCATATTCTGACTGTTTGCTTGCCTCTGTATCTTTCATTGTTTGAGTGGAGACTCTCATCCACTGCATCCCCGCACCTCTCTGATTCAGAGGGGTTGGGTTAAATGCGGAAGACACATTTCAGTTGAAGGCATTCGGTTGTACAATGGACTAATAATGGTGACTTTGACTTTGAGATGGTGAAGTACCATGATTTACCAACATGCAGAGTGAAACTCAGTTCATTTCTCTGTTCTCTGTTTTCTCTGTCTGTCTGGTTGCCATCTGCTGTCATCTTTTGCTTCTGGTGGTCTGGAATCAGATGGCATCTAATCGATCACCTTTGTAACCATGGCTACTGGAAGACAGGAGAGGGAGGGCATGAGGAGTAAGGGAGGGAATGAAGGAAAAAACGAGGGATGGAGTGAGAATTCCATTGCTTCACACACACACACACACATGCACGCACGCACACACACGTGCATGCAGCAAAAAACAAACAAACATGTAATAGTTTAAAAAACAAAACAAAAAAAAAACATTTTTGCTGCACGTGTGTTGAAAATTATTTGGGTAATAATTCAGTACAGTAGTCAGTAGTCCATCAGTAGTAGTCCATCAGTAGTCCATCCATTCCATGTTAGCTTTGAAATCCACTCCAGTTTTTCACCAAAGCTTCCTTCCACTTAATTCCCACACTGAACAGTGATTAAAATACAAGCAAGAAAAAACAACAACAAAGCAGCAGAAAAACAAACGCTTAGCAAATGTGTAATTGGTTCGGAGGAGCATGAATGGAAAAGGAGAGGAGATGTATTCGCTGTGGGCAGAACACACACCTGAGACTGAGAGCATCACTGCTGGGCATCCCCATGCATGCATGACTCTTGGTGAAATGCTAATGTTAGCTTCCCCATTAAAAAATCCATCCACTTCAATTAGTGACGCACGCTAAGCAGCTAAATGCTACGTAAATCTCAGTGATGTATTGAAATAGGCATCAGACAGGACACCTGTTTCTGGTTTACAGGGTGTTCAGGAGGGAACTGGATGGGTATGTTAATGTCACAGGGGTTCCTCTGAACTGAGACCTGTAATCAAAGTGAGACCTGTAATCCACACAAATGGAAAAAGAGAGAGAGTGAGGAGAGAGAGAAAAGGAAAGGTTAGAAAGAGAGATTACCACTTGCCTCCACCCTACCATAGAGACCCATCGTGTCCCAAGGAGTGATTCTGAACAACATATGTAAGGATCAATGAACTAGTATATGGTAGATCTGTAACATGCTACGGTAATGTACAGACCCACACAAGATACTTTCAACAGAATGTCTATTATAAACTCCCTCTGTGTTGGGGCTCTCTCTGTTATGGATGAGTGAACATCACTTCAGCCCCTTGGCCCTGTGGGAGTACGGGTAAAGAAAACAGAAAACATCCAAAGATGGGTGCCCAATCATCCTTGAGAGGAGAAGAAAAAGGCAGAGAGGGGGGAAAGGAGAGGTGGGGAGGAGGGAGAAAAGGAGTGAATAGGAGAGGAGAGGAGTAAAGCAGAGGGCAGGAGATAAGAAGAGGAGAGTAACACACTCCCTTGGAGGATGTGAGTGACCTTTCCACTATACGACTATGCAGTAAACTCAGGGTTTAATACATATATTTAATCCTGACTGTGACACACTGTGCTCTGAAGGTCTTCACCCAGCTCAGTACAATCTATACAGGCTGGACATCACTTATGTGTGCTGCACTGGGACATGCAGAATGTGTGTGCGTGAATGTGTCTATATATGTGTGTGTGTGTGTGCCTGTGCGACAGGACCACTCTTGCCTGTTTGCTCGCTTCCACAGATGTGTTTGCCTGTAAGCTCTGAGTGAGTCTGATAAAAGTCTGTTGTATGTCTCTGTCTCCATAGATGCCCATCTCTCCCTCTAGGGATCTATCCAATTTTCCAGACACTGATTAAGCCTAGTTTAGGACTAAAGCATCGCCAATGGAGATTCTCCATTGAAAGAGCTTTTTAGTCCAGAACTTCACTGAACCTAAATGGTTCCATAGAGAACCCTACATAGTGCCATTTATGAATTATGGCTAGTACTATGAAATAATCATATTTTGAGTTAAGAATGTATTTTAATAAACAAATAAATAATGGACAAAAGTATACCAGCATAGTTTTTAGAATGTATTGTCATTATATGCGTTGGTGGCTCGGGGGGAATCTCTTTGTTTGAATGATGGCCCACGTCAACTCTGGCTGACTTCTTTACAATACATACAATGCAATATACTTTGGTCATTAGTTACAGTGAACAACAGAAATGTATCTTCTGCTCCATTCTCAACCCCCCCCAAACAGAAGACCTCACACATACAGTTAAGATGATCACAGGTTCAAGCTGCATGCAGTGCCCCTGGATGGAAAGCATGTTGTGGGGTTATTAAGAGACTTGCGCAAGGGCCCAAAGGTAGTGGAACGTTTTGAGGATGTGAACCCAGCAGCCCTCCAGTTGTCAGATTAATTCCACCCATTTTTGTCCAGCGCCTGTCCCGGAATTCGAACCGGACACCTTTCGACCACAGGTCCAACTCCTGCCACAGGTCCAAATCCTTATCCGCAGGGCTACCTGTTTGACTGGTTCCAGAGAAAAATAAAAAAAGAGCAAAAACATGAGTTAATCTTCAGAAATAAACATGAAGACAAAATGCTATGAAAACATAATTATTATAATGTAGAAGAACAATTTACCTGCATTTGTTGCTAGCACCAGCCAAAAGAGATATCATCTGCCTCTGATAGTTCTGAGTTACTGGCAGGTTGAGGAAAAGATAGTGTGTTAAAAGTTATGTAATGATTAAATAGGCTATTGATTCACCAATACTAATTATACATAATTTATTATAAATAATTTATACATACTGTACCTCCTCTCAGTCAGCAGATAAACTATAGTCAAGATAAACAAAGTGTATCATATGACTTTGGCTTAATATATTTGAATTAAATAATCAACTTTGCTTAACTTAATACATTGAAAAATAACGTGCTTTATTAGTAGGCTACTTGCAAGTTGGTTCAACCACCATCCTCTTGCCTCATCATGCTGGATAGATTGGCAGTTGTTTTTTTAATCCAAAGGCATTGACAGTTACATTTTGAATGGGCTGATCCAAACGGTTCTATATAACGGTTCTATATAGCAGATACAGGCAGATGCCAAACTTGGTCCTGGACTGAGTTTGGGAAACCCTGCTAAATAGAACCACTTTTCTTTATCTGATTGTATGCATTTAATTAACACAATATTTCCTCTTGCTTCTAGCTAGCATTTAGTTTGCAGCAGCACAGGTTTGTATGAATCTTGTTGTTTGCCACCTCGGCAACAATGTTGCAAAATATGAATTTGATCTTCCCCTTGCCATAGAGAGCTGTGTCGGACGTCTGCTAGCCATTTTTCTGATCAGGGGAATCATGCAGCATCATTAATATGGATACAAATGTTAATGGAAAACAGTTAAAACAAAAAGGTTATTTCAGCTGTAATTTCAGAGTTTGATGTGACTGGTTTAGCTTTTGTTAGCTGTTGATTTCTAAAATCCCCATTCCACTCTGGGGTAGGGATAGAACCCCTCAAAGTTATTTTCCTTCACTGGGTATATACACTCATTGGCAAGTTCATTAGGTACCCCAATCTAGTACTGGGTCGAACCCCCTTTGCCTGGTGAACAGCTTGAATTTAGGGGGGAATGGAAACGTCGCTGAATAGGTATCAAGAGACATAACGTGTGCCAGGAAAACTTTCCCACACCATTACACCACCACCACCATCCTGTACTGTTGACACTAGGCAGGATGGGGCCATGGCTCATGCTGCTTACGCAAAATTCTGACTCTGCCATCAGCATGACGCAAGAGTAACCAGGATTTGTCAGACCAGGCAATGTTTTTCCACTTCTCAATTGTCCAGTGTTGCCTACTTCTTTTTTTAGCTGATATGAGTGGAACCCGGTGTGGTCGTCTGCTGCAATAGCCCATTTGTGACAAGGACCAACGAGTTGTGCATTCCGCACACCACTGTTGTACTGCTGAACCAAAAGGTTAGAACCCCCCGAAAAAAAAACTCTAAGAGTGAATACACTATTTTCTGGGCGTAACCTGTTGCTGGGTAACCCTGTGTCACAGCTGTTGGCCAAGTCAGACCCTTATTCTTCCATTATGGTAAAGGTGGGCCTAATTTATTGGTCTGATACAGGCAAGATGAGCCAGGATGAGCTTGTACAAGCGTAGGGCCTTGCAAAATGCTACTGCACAACTCAGTGTTATATCCAATTTCCGCTGCATTTCTTATGAAACTGCAAAGATATTCTATTTCATATGGACTATTTCTTGAGATAAATTGGACCTGCTACCTGTCTGATTAGGACCTACAGTATATCTGCATATCTGTCTCACCCAGCAGTCCGCTTTAGCCCGACTCCCATGGTAACGTTGTTAGCATGATTAGATGTTTGTGTGCCATGGGGAAACTCAGGACTTCGTTTCCTCTTCTATCTCGATTGTCAGTGTATCATTTAAACACATAGGCCTACCACAAGACAATTTATTGTGGAATGATGAAGTCTCACTAACTCGCGGGAGTGCCAAATAATTCAGCCCCATGGACAGCAGACCGTTATTGGCTCTACTGAAAGATTGACGAAAATTGAGCTCAGAATCAGCACCATGGATCAAGCGTTGGTGTGACTCCATGAAGCTGCTCATGGTCTTGAATTCCAGTTTAAATTGACAGCTCTTACAAGTGTCCTGCTCTGACATCCATCAATTTGAGGTTTGGACATATTTGGTAGGACATGGCCTACCAATATTTCATTAACACGATTAAGCGGTGGAACCAATCAATCCCCGTTTTAACTCCATGGACTTAAATTGGAGCATCCACGTTCTCTAATTAAGTAAACATGCTTTTTAGAAGTTGCTCTTCTGGTGAGAGGATTGTCTTTTTGATGCTTTAAATCTCGGACAGTTCTGCTAGGTCATTTTTGATCAAAACTCAACGCACCTGCACTTCTAGAAACAGTCTCTCCCTCGAGACCCGGGGGCGTAGTCTCCCCTGGCTTGCGCCTCGACCTAATTATGCGCCATCTGCCCATCTCCTCGCGCCTCCTCCAAAGCTGTGGCTGATTGTTATAATATTATACGGAGCAAATGGATGCAACTGGGGGACAGGGAATGAAGAGTGACGGAACGGGAATTAATCGAATCTAGCAGCAGAACAGAGCCATTCCCTTCAAGGATGGATGGACGGACCCGAACCTGCCCAAAAACCAATCCCATTATTTATAAACCCACAGCTGTAGACCGAAGGATGGAAAATTAGGATTCGTTTGGACATTTTAACTGTTCTTTTTTCTTGGGAAGTCCCACACACTGTGGAATAGCACATGCAAATCAATTGCTTAGTTTGTGCGTTGAATGTGATTTACCAGATCTAGTGACAAAACATTTGTTGAAGTTAACTATAGGACAGGAAAATCTCATGGTTCCCTACCATGCCTAACCAAGATATAGGCCTACATACAGACCTCATAGGCCGCTTTTTTGTCTGCCCGTAGGCCTACATTATTGGATGGTGGCACGAGAACAGAAGGATTTATACTGAACAAAAATATAAACGTAACATGTAAAAAGTGTTGGTCCCATGTTTCATGAGCTGAAATAAGAGATCCCAGAAATTGTTCATACTCAGAAAAAGCTTATTTCTCTCCAAATGTGTTTACATCCCTGTTAGTGAGAATTTCTCCTTTGCCAAGATAATCCATCCACCTGACAGGTGTGGCATATCAAGACACAGGTGCAGCTTGTGCTGGGCACAATAAAAGACCACTCTAAAGTGTGCAGTTTTGTCACAACACAATGCAACAGATGTTTCAAGTTGAGGGAGAGTGCAATTGGTATGCTGACTGCAGGAATGTACACGAGCACTGTTGCCAACATCGTTTTAGAGAATTTTGCAATACGTTCAACCGGCCTCACAACCACGTGTAACCACGGAACACCACGTCCGGCTTCTTTTCCTGCTGGATCACCTGAGACCAACCACCTCGACAGCTGATGAAACAGGAGTATTTCTGTCTGTAATAAAGCCCTTTTGTGGGGAAAAACTAATTCTGATTGGGGAACCAGGCTCAGTCAATGGGTGGGCTCCAAAGTGGGTGGGCTTATGCCCTCCCAGGCCCACCCATGGCTGCACCCCTGTCCAGTCATGTGAAATCAATAGATTAGGGCCTAATTAGTTTAAATGTACTGATTTCCTTATATGAACTGTAACTCAGTAAAATCATTGAAATTGTTGCATGTTGCATTTATATTTTTGTTCAGTATATATGCGTAACAAGCCACACCAATAATGTTGGAATCCATCTCGAATAAAACCAACAATTTAACAGCATTGCGAGGAAACAAGACCTCTATTGGAAGTTGTTCCATGTAGCCTGAGCCTTTCATCAGAATGTCCTTATAAATGTAGCCTGTGTGTTCCCAATACATTGGCCTAAGGTTGAGGAGTAACAGATTACATGTAATCAGATACTTTTGAACAACTAGATTAATTATTGGATTAGTTTTAAAAATTTAGAAACTCAAATTGATTACAATTTTGGAAAGGTAACTAGTAACAGATTACTCTAAGCATTTTAATTAATTACATGAAGAGTGCCTTGGTCCTCCTTTCTTTTTGATCGTAACAGACTGCATTAAGAAAGTAACCTACCCAACCCTGATAGGGCCTACAGTATTATTACTGCGGTATTGCCACCATCAGAATAATCACAAATGATCAATGGATGATGGTTCAAAACAGCAGAAATGCTAATAAAATAAAAAGTGAACAACATGGCTAACATACCATTAATCGATGCTGTACCTGGTACCATCACAACCCGTGTAAGGCCCAGTGCAGTCAAACTTCAGGTTTTTCCATATTGTACAACAGCTGATGAAAATGGGTGTCATTTCCTGATAGTTGCTGGTAGAAAATACAATATACACAGGATCTTCTAATCAGCAGGTTGGCATGGTGACATCCCAATGCGGTAAATTGGTTAATAGACCAATAAGAGAGGGTTCCAAACTTCTGCCAATGAGAGCTAGTCGTTTTCTCCTCTACACCCCAGATAACCCTAGCAAAATTATTGCTAGGGCTACACTAGTATGTGAGCACCCCTTCAGATTAGTGGATTTGGCTATTTCAGCCACACCCGTTGCTGACAGGTGTATAAAATAGAGCATGCCGCCATGCAATCTCCATAGACAAACATTAGCCGTACTGAAGAGCCCAGTAACTTTCAACGTGACACTGTCATATGCCACCTTTCAAACAAGTCAGTTCATAAAATTTCTGCCCTACTAGAGACGTCCCGGTCTGTAAGTGCTGTTATTGTGAAACGGAAACGCAAGCAGCAACAACGGCTCAGGAGCAAAGTGGATTGGCCACACAAGCTCACAGAACAGGACCGCTGAGTGCTGAAGCGCGTAATTTTTTTTTCAAAGGGGTTTTCACGCCAAGAGTCGGCTGGAATGGTGTAAAGCTCACCGCCATTGGACTTGGGAGCAGTGGAAACTCGTTCTCTGGAGTGATTAATCATGCTTCACCATCTGGCAGTCCGATGGACGAATCTCGATTTGGCAGATGCCAAGACAACTCTACCTGTCCCACTGAAGTGACAACTAAAGTTTAGTGGAGGAGGAATAATGGTCTGGGGCTGTTTTTCATGGTTCGGGCTAGGCCCCTTAGTTTCAGTGAAGGGAAATATTAATGCTACATCCTACAATGACATTCTAGACAATTCTGTGCTTCCAAATTTGTCACAACAATTTGGGGAAGGCCCTTTCCATTACAGCATGACAACGCCCCAGTCCATACAGAAGTGGTGTCGGGATCGGTGTGGAAGAACTTGACTGACCTGCACAGAGCCCTGACCTCAACCCCATCAAACACCTTTGTGATGAATAGGGAACGCTGACTGCAAGCCAGCCCTAAATTGCCCTACCATATTAAATCGCATGACTGATACTTGCAGCACAGTAGTCAGTCCAACAGGTGTAAGACTGACCTGGTTGACCATAATAACCTGATTGTGGACTCTTAAGCAATGTACTCTGAAGGTACAGTCTTCAGTCACCTATGATTTAATTAAGTAAACGCACCCATCACAGGAAGTCTGGTCATAATTTGTTTGCTACCCAAATGAGCACCCATCACCACACCTTAACCAGTCAGCATGGCTGATCCTTTTGATTTGTTTGTTACCCAAATGAGCAATGTTGTGCCAGTGCTAAAGGATTAACAGTAAATTGTTTCTGTGATTAGATAAGTGACATTAAATAAAATTTGGTTTAAGGTTTGTGCCTTTTAGGCACAGAGTCCTTCCAAAATACAGCCACAACTCAAGGGCCGCCATCTGGGATACTCATTAGTCACATTCATGGAAACATGGCAGACAATGGGAAACCAAGTGATTCAACCATAGTCTAAGAATTACAAACCACTCGACTGGCACAGCAGGCTAACATCTGTCCCCATCTAGTGGAGGAGAGGGGCAGCAAGAAGCCCATCATGCATTCTGCTGGCCATCTGAATATTAAGTCAGTGAACCCCCTCCAAGCAAAGGCAAAAATCAGCAACCAGGTGGGTAGAGAAAACACATAGCTACCATGTTTATTATTACATTTTTGTAAAAGGTTGTGGGTTAATCACTGGAGTAGGTATTGGGCTTGTTTCTCCTGTACAGGACGGTTACCAGGACGCCCACACAGAGAAGGCCCAACACCATCACCAATCCCACCACTGCAGAGACACCTAGGATACAGAAGAACTTGGATTTAACATGATCAAACAATGCTCAGGATACATGGAACAATTTATTTTTAAGATTAACACGCAACTCAATTTATGGTAAAGTTTGTTGTAGCATAGTTACCGGCTTCAGACGGATCCTCAGCCAAAATATGAGAGTGCTGTGCTTCAGCCTGCACTTGCTGCTCTCCAGCATGTACTTCCAGCAGGCTTTGTGCTCCATGTCTAGGGGAGCAGTTGCTACAGTGGCCTTCAAACGACAGGTGATGTAGATCTATGAGAGATTTCTATTAACTGGTGGAAACTGAATATGGACCCCACACACCATATGCAGTGCACACATCCCAAGTCAGACATTACCTGTTGCGTTTCTGATATTTACAGTCCTAAGCCATGCATACATATGGGCCCACATTCACAAAGCGTCTCAGAAGTGCTGAACTAGGATCAGTTTGACCTTCGAAAAACAAAGAATTTGAGAGTAGACCTAATTCTAGATTAGAACTACTTGAGACACTGAATACAGGCCCCGAGTTGGCATGTTTTAAGTTAAAGCCATAGACCAAAATGGTATATCCCCATTAAAGGCCTGTCCGCTGCCCAGACAAACTGACTCACATTGGGGCTGGTCTGCTGCTGGAAGCGGAAGAAGTCTAGCTGGAGGGGGAGTCTGTCCAGCTGAGAGCGGACCAGGAACTGGGTGACAGAGCCTGTCTGCAGGGCATCAGTTACACACCTGGAAGGGCAGAGGTAGGTTAGGAGGGTAATGGAACATCCTGGTCCCTCTGCTGGTAGCTACATGCATTCTACCATAGCTATACAGGGATAAGGGGAAACATTAATTTCCTTAGTACAAGAGTGAAGTGTGGAAAGCACTCATTGAGGGAAGTCTAAATTCAAATGAATGCAAATTTAAAGACAATAAAATATGCTTTCACATTGGCCCTTACCCATGGTTCTGGATGAAGTCATATATGGGAGCAGAGTTGGTGTCAGGGACCAGGGTGGCCACACAGCTGTCCACAAACACACGCAGGGGCACATGGTGATACTGCTGCACAGATGCCGCCAGATGAATAATGTCTCCCAGGAAGTAGACATTAGATGACCTCTCATACTTCCAGTCGTCTAGGAAACGTTTTAAAACAGATTCACTCAAACTGTAGAGTAAACAGAGCAGACGTGCATCGATGGATTAACAGTAGATGTGCTCTATTGAGCCCAGATTGTTCAGAGGATTACCCACCATTCATGAGTGCGAGGGTGAAGGTCAGGGAGTCCTCAGCTACTTTGGTAGCACCATAGGGAAGCCAGGTGGGCCTCAGGGCATTGCTGCTCACATTGAGTCTCCTGGGGTAGGCATAGGGTAAGGGATCATGTTGCCATTGAGATCATAGTATAATGGTACATTAATTTGGGAACTAGTACGCCACACACCTCAGATAATGGCACTCAATGCGGACTGTGGCATCATTAGTCCTGACACCTTCCGGTGTTGGGGTGTAGATCAAGGTGAAGGCATAGACAAGGTAGTCCTCGGTCATCTTACACCCCAAAAAACATACACTAGATATTACACCATATTTAAGTAACCCTTAAGCCGTGGAAGAAGTCATAGTACATGTAGAAACGTATGAATTTACTAGCCAGCTATTCCAAACACTGAAGCACTTACCATCAGCACACTTCCACAGGCGTGCAGTTCCGACTCAAACAGCAGGACCTGGGCTGAGAGGTCCAACTCCGTGGAGACACACCCTCCCAGGGAGACATCCTCCGCTTTGACTAGCTGGCCCGTCCCAAACAGGTCCAATTTGGCCTCCACCCGCACCCTGCTCTCCCCACAGCGGGCCCCCACACTCCTGACAAGCTTTGGAGGGGTAAACACCACCTTTACAACAGACTGGGGATCAGGAGGCCAGGCTGTGACCTGGGGCCTGGCTTGGTCCTGGACTGGCTCCCTAAGCTCAGGTTTAGTTGGTGACACATCGTAGCTCAATGAGACAGGTTGTCTAGCAGGCCCTCTCTGTGAGTTCCAATGTGCGTCACACACCCAGCCCAAACAGAGAAGCACAAATAAATATAGAGATGCTCGCTCCAGCTTCCCCATGATGATGATGATGATGATGATGATTATTATTATTATTATTATTAAGACTATGGTCTGCTTTACAGCAACCACAGTAAAGACTTCTCTGTACTAAGAATATATTTTATAGTCACATGACTCCTCCCTGTTTCTCATTTAGTGAATTGCCTACCAGCTTAGATTATTACACACACCTGTCAGCATTGTTTAAACACACTGATTGGGTCTTTTCTTACGCTTTGAAAAAGCGTTAGTATTTTTTCCCTTCCTTGAAGTTATCACTGATTTAACACAATCTAAGATGGTTGAAAACAAGGGTTCCATTACATAGCTTTTACCAATCCCGTCATGGGAGATCAGTCATTACTCAAACTTTCAGCACAGATAATATCGGCATCTTTGTCTTTGTAAATGGATTTCAAATGTAACAAGTAAAACATGAAAAATGTATCAATGTTCCTATCTTAAATTGTTCCTCTCAGTATTTACACCAAGGATGAACCCATGGATCGTTTTCAAAAATGCACTGGAACAATGTACAATGACCACAAGATGGCAGTAATACCTCCCATTTCCCAACCCTGAGCATCATTGGCGCCTTCTGAATGAAAATGTGTGTGTACATGAAAGTGTTTGTGAAGTCTGTTCACTCTGTAAACTGCATGGTCTGAGATATAGAGGGGACCTTTTAAAGGTGGGCTGCAGATGTTTCCTTTGTGCTGTTATAAACCCCTGGAGTCTGTGTGCCCCCAGTCTGTTATCTAACCTTACTCAACACCAGTGGTGTAAAGTACTTAAGTAAAAATACTTGTGTTGGAGTGTGCCCCTAGCTCTCAGTAAATTAAAAAAACAAGATGGTGCTGTCTGGCTTGCTTAATATAAGGAATTTGAAATTATTTATACTTTTACTTATGATACATTTTAGCAATTACATTTACTTTTGATACTTAAGTATATTTAAACTATCTTTTAAACTTTTCCTCAAGTAGTATTTTACTAGGTGACTTTCACTTGAGTCATTTTCTATTAAGGTATATTTACTTTTACTCAAGTACGACAATTGGATAGTTTTTCCACTACTGCGCAACACAGTGAGACATACAGGAGTGTAGCAAACATTAGGAACACCTTCCTAATAATGAGTTTCACCCCCCCTTTTGCCCTCAAAACAGCCTCAATTTGTTGTGGCATGGACTCGACAAGGTGTCGAAAGTGTTCCACAGGGATGCTGGCCCATGTTGACTCGTATGCTTCCCGCAGTTGTGTCAAGTTGGCTGGTTGTCCTTTGGGTGGTGGACCATTCTTGACACAAAGGGGAAAAAGTTGAGCGTGAAAAACCCAGCAGCGTTGCAGATGTTGACACAAACCAGTGAGCCCTCTGAATGGCATACATACACAATCCATGTCTCAATTGTCTCAAGGCTTGAACATCCTTCTTTAACCTGTCCCCTCCTCTTCATCTACACAGATTGAAGTGGATTTAACAAGTGACATCAATAAGGGATCATAGCTTTCACTTGGATTCACCTGGTCAGTCTGTCATGGAAAGAGCAGGTGTTCTTAATGTTTTGTACACTCAGTGTATACCCCCCAGCACAACACATGATATAGGCAAGACTCACAATAAACATATCCTCAAGCAAAACATGACATACCTTACCTTCACAACATACTGAGCATAACACATGTACCTTTACAGTGAACTAAGAAACATTCCAGTAAGAGCAACACATGATACACCATCAACAGCATGAAAACACATCAGCATGGGCCAAACATACACTGAACAAAAATAGAAAACGCAACGTATAAAGTGTTGATCCCATGTTTAATGAGCTGAAATAAAATATCCCAGAAATGTTCCAGACACACACAAAAAGCTTATTTCTCTAACATGTTGTGCACAAATACACCTGACAAGTGTGGCATATCAAGAAGCTGATTAAACGGCATGATCATTACAGGTGCACCTTGTGCTGGGGACAATAAAAGGCCATTATAAAATGTGCAATTTTGTCACACAACATAATGCCACAGATGTCTCAAGTTTTGAGGGAGAGTACAATTGGCACGCTGACTGTATGAATGTCCACCAGAGCTGTTGCCAGAGAATGTATTGTACATTTCTTTACCATAAACCGCATCCAACGTTGCTTTAGAGAATTTGGCAGTATGCCCTACCAGTCTCACAACAGCCGACCACGTGTATGGCGTTGTGTGGGCGAGTGGTTTGCTGATGTCCATGGTGAGTGCTCCATGGGGGAGGTAGGTTATGGTATGGGCAGGCATAAGCTACAGACAACGAACACAATAACATTTTATCAATGGCAATTTGAATGCATAGAGACACGGTGAGCAGATCCTGAGGCCCATTGTTGTGCCAGTCATCCACCGCCATCACCTCATGTTTCAGCATGATAATGCACAGCCCCATATCGCAAGGATCTGTACCTAATTCCTGGAAGCTGAAAATGTCCTAGTTGCATACTCACCAGACATGTCACTCCTTAAACATGTTTGGGATGCTCTGGATCAATGTATGACAGCGTGTTCCAGTTCCCGGCAATATCCAGAAAGTTTTCCCAGCCACAGGCCACAATCAACAGCCTGATCAACTCTATGCAAAGGAGATGTGTCACGCTGCATGAGGCAAATGGTGGTCACACCAGATACTGACTGGTTTTCTGATCCACGCCCCTACCTTTTCTTAAGGTATCTGTGACCAACAGATACATATCTGTATTCCCATTCATGTGCAATCCATAGACGTGGGCCTAATGAATTTATTTAAATTGACTGAGTTCCTTATATGAACTGTAACTCAGGAAAATCTTTGAAATTGTTGCATGTTGTGTTTATATTTTTGTTCAGTCTATATCTTCACACTGGACTGCTACCATCTTGCAATGCCCTGTACCAGTCCACACATGCCACACACAAAAATACTCCCCCAAAAACCAGGTCTGTACTGACGTCAAGGAAACTTAGAAATAGAGCTAGATAGAGAGAATGGGGTAACAAACCGAACCCATATGTCTCACTCATGTTCTGGCTCATTCTGTGTTTACATGCATGCATACCCAAGTGCTAATGTGTAGAAGTTGTTCCTTAGTACCCCCATGGAAACAGGGTTAGTGTGTGTGTGTCCAGATGTAGGCCTGCAGAGGCTTTGTTGTCTTTTCCGTGTTGGTCAGAGTTCCTTTTCATGAGACGGCATCGCGTGAGTCAGTTTAACCGCAGAGAGACCACTGCCTGGAGAGGGGATGTATAACAACATTACAGCAGCAACACAGCACAGTAAAGCGCAGAACTACTCAATCACATCTGCACATAGGGTTGCAAAACTACAGGTTATTTACCAAAGTATTTCCAGTAATTTTGGTATTTAACAGGTAAAATATAATAACTTTGGTCATTTATACTTGAATAACAATTTTGTTTTTCATATAAAGTATTACTTTATATATGTCCATATTGTCCATGTCTTTTTATTGGATCGACCATATGGTTCAAGAGAAAATAGGCTAATTAATGATTAAAGCATAAATCAACAACGGTATTATTTTCAATTAACTTTGCAACTCCTCCAACTATTCACTTTTTTCACAACTGCCACCACTTTGGTGCCAAATAATTTACAACAGACAGAATCACATAGCTAGTAAAATAAATATGGTGTTCACTAAGCTGATAGGTTATCCCAAATATAACCTTTTACAGCTTTGTCATTATGTTTTTTTATTTTCAAATCAGATTGTTTTTTATTTTGTACATGTGGTAAGGCCACACAGGGCCAGAGATAATTAGACACCTGTGAAAGTCTGGGAGGAAAAATGCCACTAGATGTCGTTATAAATTACATACAATCTCTGAAAGTTACCAAAATGCTGATAGTTTAATGGTAAGCTTCGGATTTTATCAGAAATATACCCTCCCTTTAGAAACCTATCTGCATCTATAGCGAACACACACACGCAAACCCAGGGATATAGTTTGGTGGGCCAATGTCAGTCGTCCCACATAGGATACAGATACTGTCCAGAATAGCTTCAACAATGCTTGGCATACTTCACAGGTAATAAGGAACACTGTCCGAAACTGTGATAAAGGGGGATATTCTCAATAGGAAAAAAGTCTGTCCTCTCCTAGACTTGTCCGTCCTAGTCTCACCCGAGACCTTGAAACCAGTAAGTGGTCGAGGAGTACGTCAATTTGTTAGTAGGTGAACGGAAGAGCGCCCTCCTCTCCTTGATAGCCTCCTTCGCGGAGGAAGACATAGTGTATCCCCTCTGCTCATTGAAGGGTTTTGAAATCCACCACACAAGTTTTGAATAAGCTGTTGTTTTCTCTCATAGGAGAAAAGCATGGACAGATTTCAAAACCATGTGCTCCTTATCTTTTATCTATAAAATGTCTGGCAGAATCAGCTAAAAGTCACACAACCCAATTGAGCTTCTCCAGGGGAGAGGGAGAGAGAGATGACAGATTGATTGATTGATTGATTGATTGATTAATTGACAGATGATTAGCTTGATTGCTGATTGACAGGCAACTGTGTGGGAGGGTATGTTTGGTCCAAAGAGCATTACAAAAGCAGTAGTCTCAGACAGTTTTCAGTCTCAGTCAGTTTTCTCTCCAAGCCACCTTTATCCTTAGTGCAGCACTACACAAAATGGGTGAGTGATCTGTAACAGTCCTAAAAATGTGATCGGGTTCCATTTTCATCTATTTTTTTTAATCTTTTGTTGCAGCTGTTAAGAAGGTTCTGATCGTGTACGCCCACCAGAGTACTGGGTCGTTTAACGCTGCAGCCAAAGACGCGACTGAGACAGTTCTGACTACTCAGGGCTGTAAGGTGGAGGTGTCTGACCTCTATGCCATGAAGTTCAAAGCCTCTGCTACTGCAGAAGACATCACTGGTAACAGACTGAACCATGTGTTGCTTAATTTCAGTAGTGAATGCTCTGCGTAAGCTTGAGTGCCTGTTAAATGCTAAAGGTCAACTCGTTTCTGTGGGCGAGCGCTTTTTATTCTCCCTTCTGTTATGCTTTACCAGGGGAGGTGAAGGATGCTGAGCACTTCCAGTATGGAGAGGAGACCATGCTGGCATGGAAGGAGGGCCGACTCTCTGCTGATATCACTGAGGAACACCGCAAACTCTCTGAAGCGGAGGTTGTCATATTCCAGGTGATCTCCTGTAGTATTGTCTAGTGTCTTAGGAAAATTGGCTTCATCAGCTTGAGCCTAGAACTTATTTTAAGTGTAGACCCTTCAGCGCTTTACTTTTTGGATGGTGGCTGAAATGCACCCATTCAAGGAACTAGTTGACTAGTGTCTCCGTATCTCAGTTCCCCATGTACTGGTTCACTGTTCCTGCCATCATGAAGGGCTGGATGGACCGAGTGCTCACACTGGGATTTGCCTACACCTCAGAAAAGAGGTACAGCCAGGGCATCTTCAAGGTAAGGGATGCAATCCCATAATCACTGTTAAAGCCCAATGCAGTAACAACTAACTCACTTGTGGTCCATCCATATCAATGTCTCTCCTTGTTTCCCTACAGGACAAGAAAGCCATGCTGTCCTTTACCACTGGATCACACGAGTCTATGTTCAGTGCCAATGGTATCAATGGCGACATGAATGTCACCCTGTGGCCGCTGCAGGTATGTTAGGCTTGGCTGACACTACCAGCATGTAGACTGCAGTACTGCAAAGAGCTTTTGCTTTCATCTGTTATATGTATTTTACTTCCAGGTTGACAAGTGTTCACTTTCATTTTGATGATTGCTTCAGTTGGCCAAATCAATTGTTTTATCTACTTGTGCATGGTTATTGAATAACGTAGTTGCCTCCCTGTAGAACGGCATCCTGCACTACTGTGGCTTCCAGGTTCTGGCTCCTCAGATTTTCTGGGCTCCACCCCACATCCCCTCTGAGGCTCGAGAAAGCATGCTGGAGGCATGGCACACGGCTGCAAGGGCTTCTGGGAGAAACGCCGCTTACCTTCACCCCCTCAGACAGCTTTGATGGTGGGCGGGGCTTCCAGCTCAAAGAGGATGTCCAGGATAAGCATGCAGCCAATGAGTTTGGCCTGTCTGTTGGAATCCACCTGGGCAAGCCCCTCCCACCCAACAGCCAGATCAAAGCTGGGGTGTGAAGGGTTCTGGAGGACGGTGTTCTCTACACATGCTGCTTATGCGCTAAATCAAAAATAAAGATTTGTGTCCTTAAACTAAATAACAAGTGTGGTATTAAATGCTTTAACCAAGGTTTCTTTATTGGTGAACTGATTAAACTCCTCTGCAGTTTAACAGCTTTGAACAAATTCTGATATTTGGTGTTGATCACTACTCTTCTGTGAACTACAAGGGTTGATGCTCACTGTATTAGCTGCTGTGATCTGTATGCTGTCTCACTGAAGGGCTGGCTAGAGGTCTCAGACCCTCGGCCATCTCCCAGAGTTGGCATTGGTTTAGGTCAACAAAAAGGGGTCTGTGCCCTGCCACTCCAAGCATTTAGCCTTGACCGAGGACCTATGATCCATGTCTGTGTAGGAGAATGCTTTCCACAGGAAAGGTCACAAAGTGCTTTGATTACATGTTCAATTAGTTATTGACTTGTGCTGTGAATATGCTGCTTCTGTTATTTCCGTTTAGGATTTTTGCTGTCATTAGCAACTGTTCAGTGATTGCAACTACACCTGGCATTTGCGGCTGCTTGGTGTGGAAGAGGCTTCTATGACTCCCTTATGTTTGGCGTCAGTGGGAGTGCCCTTGTTTTGGCAGCACTCCTTGCCACACAGCAGAGGCACACTGGGAACGGGGTCAGAGCGATTGGGGTTCATCTGGGACCACTGTTCCAGAACACGAGAAGGTGAAAATCTAACTGCTGTGTTAATACAACCAGGAGTCTTCCCTGAATGTGTAATTGTTTGGCTGGTAACATCTGCCAAGGGTAGGTGTGTGTACAAGCTGTGAAGTAGCCATGCTTGTTAGAACCAGTTGGGTTTGGGCCAGGTGTTGTATTTGTCTCTAGAGGGAGATCCCAAGTCTACAGTCCTATACCCGTCCTGCTCTGCTATTCTCACTGAATGGTAGGAAGGCTATTCTCCACACAATCAATGGGAGGAAGTGGGTACTCTCTTGCCAGGCCCGGCTTTCCTATTACATTGTCTGAAAACAATTCAGAATTAGGGAAAAAATACCTTCTGGGTTTTTGCTTGTAGTTTGTCGTTTCTGTCTCGTTTTCCTGTTATTTTCCCGAACGTTAGCCAGTTATTTCAACGCTGTAATTAAATAATTTGTCGGTTATTTCTATATAGTTTCAGTGTACTTACTGGGCCTTGACACTATTCTAAAGCAATGATCTGTTATGTAAATTGTTCTTAATAGTTTGTACCTTAACATTACGTTTTATTTTGATGTATATCCAATTTAAGTTCAGGTGATTTCTCCCCAGACAGATGAACACAATCACATGTAATTAAGATACTACAGTTAATGGTACAATTAATTCAAAAGTAATCCACAGTAATATTTTAGAGGATGTGTTACTGCCCCCAATTGCATGGCTAGCTCAAAGTAGCTAGTTAGCTCTGAAGTAGCGCTAGCTACCAGCTATGTCCTAGACCAGAGCTCTGGTCAGGGAGTTAGAGTGCTCCATGCGTAAACACCAACAGAGAGACAAAAATGCCATCTGAGAAACTTGCAGACCAGGTGCGCACAATCTGCAGCTGAATGCTTCTCAAAAATACAAGAGTAAGACAAAATGAAACAAATACACTTGTGGACCAATTTACCTAGATGAGATTAAATACATGCAGCAGTGAGTGAATGCACAGTAATTGCATGAAAATCAAATCAAATGCTATTGGTCAAATACACATGGTTATCAGATGTTATTGCGAGTGTAGTGAAATGCTTGTGCTTCTAGTTCCGACAGTGCAGCAATATCTAACAATTCCAAAACGACCTAATACACACATTTAAGTAAAGGAATGGAATAAGAATATATACATATAAATATATGGATGCGTAACGACAGAGCGGTATAGGGAAGATGCAATAGATGGTGTGAAATAATCTCTACATTTGACATGAGAGACATAAGATATGTAAACATTATTAAAGTGGCATTATTAAAGTGACTAGTGATCCATTTATTAAAGTGGCCAATGATTTCAAGTATGTATGTAGGCAGCAGCCTCTCTGTGTTAGTGATGGCTGTTTAACAGTCTGATGGCCTTGAGATAGAAGCTGTTTTTCAGTCTCTCGGTCCCACTTTGATGCACCTGTACTGACCTCACCTTCTGTATGGTAGCGGGGTGAACAGGCAGTGGCTCGGGTGGTTGTTGTCCTGGAGGGGAGGTCGTTTGCCCCCGGTGATGCGTTGTGCAGACCGTACCATCCTCAGGACAGCCTTGCGGCTGTGGGCGGTGCAGTTGCCGTACCAGGTGGTGATACAGCCCGACAGGATGCTCTCAACGGTGCATCTGTAAAAGTTTGTGAGGGTTTTAGGTGACAAGCCAAATTTCTTCAGTCTCCTGAGGTTGAAGAGGAGCTGTTGAGCCTTCTTCACCACACTGTCTGTGTGGGTAGACCATTTCAGTTTGTCCGTGATGTGTACACCGAGGAACTTAAAATGTCCACCTTCTCCACTGCTGTCCGTCGATGTGGATAGGGGTGCTCCTCTGCTGTTTCCTGAAGTCCACGATCATCTCCTTTGTTTTGTTGACGTTGAGTGTGAGGTTGTTTCTTGACACCACACTCCGATTGCCCTCACCTCCTCCCTGTAGGCTGTCTCGTCGTTGTTGGTAATCAAGCCCACTACTGTTGTGTCGTCTGCAAACTTGATGATTGAGTTGGAGGCGTACATGGCCACGCAGTCATGGGTGAATAGGGAGTACAGGAAGGGGCTGAGCACGCACCCTTGTGGGGCCCCAGGGTTGAGGATCTGCGAAGTGGAGATGTTTCCTACCTTCACCACCTGGGGGCGGCCCGTGAGGAATTCCAGGACCCAATTGCACAGGGCAGGGTTGACACCCAGGGCCTCAAGCTTAATGATGAGCATGGAGGGTACTATGATGTTGCATGCTGAGCTATAGTCAATTAACCTTTTAAGGCTAGGGGGCAGTGTTCGGAAGTATGGAGAGTCTGACGTGCCCAAAGTAACCTGCCTGTTACTCAGGCCCAGACGCTAGGATATGCATATAATTGGTAGTATTGGATAGAAAACAGAAAAATAGAAAAATATTATTGTTTATTTAGATATTAGACACCCTGAGGATTAATTAGAAACATCGTTTGACTTGTTTGGACGAACTTTACCGGTAACTTTTTGGATTTCTTTGTCTGCATGTTGAACGAGTGGATTACAGAACTCAATGGCGCCAACTAAACAGACTTTTTGGGATATAAAAAAAGGCTTCATCGAACAAAACAACCATACTTTGTGTAGCTGAGACCCTTGGGATTGCATCCCACCGATCCCCTTAACAGCATTCTTACATAGGTATTCCTCTTGTCCAGATGGGAATGGCGATTGCATTGTCTGTGGACCTATTGGGGTGGCAAGCAAATTGAAGTGGGTCTAGGGTGACAGGTTAGGTGGAGGTGATATGATCCTTGACTAGTCTCTCAAAGCACTTCATGATGACAGAAGTGAGTGCTACGGGTCGATGGTCATTTAGTTCAGTTATCTTTGCCTTCTTAGGTACAGGAACAACGGTGGCCATATTGAAGCATGTGGGGAAAGCAGACTGGGGTAGGGAGAGATTGAATATGTCCGTAAAAACACCAGCCAGCTGGTCTGCGCATGCTCTAAGGATGCGGCTAGGGATGCTGTCTGGCCGGCAGCCTTGCGAGGGTTAACACGTTTAAATGTCTTACTCACATCGGCCACGGAGAAGGAGAGCCCACAGTCCTTGGTAGCGGGCCACGTCGGTGGCACTGTATTATCTTCAAAGAAGGTGTTTAGTTTGACTGGAAGCAAGACAACAGTGTCCGTGACGTGGCTGGTTTTCCGTTTGTAGTCCGCGATTGTCTGTAGACCCTGCCACATACGTCTCGTGTCTGAGCCGTTGAATTGCGACTCCACTTTGTCTCTATACTGACATTTTGCTTGTTTGATTGCCTTGCGGAGGGAATAACTACACTGTTTGTATTCGGCCATATTCCCAGTCACCTTTCCATGGTTAAATGCGGTGGTTTGCGCTTTCAGTTTTGCGCGAATGCCGCCGTCTATCCACGGTTTCTGGTTAGGGTAGGTTTTAATAGTCACACTAGGTACAACATCTACAATGCACTTCCTTACAAATCCACTCACCGAATCAGCGTATACGTTGATATTAATCTCTTAGACAACCCGGAACATGTCCCAGTCCTCGTGATCAGAACAATCTTGGAGCGTGGATTCCGATTGGTCAGACCAGCATTGAATAGCCCTTAGCACGGGTACATCCTGTTTGAGTTTCTGCCTATAAGAAGGGAGGAGCACAATGGAGTCCTGGTCAGATTTACCAAAAGGAGGGCGTGGGAGGGCCTTGTATGCATCGTGGAAGTTAGAGTAGCAGTGATCCCGTGTTTTACCAGCACGGGTGCTACAGTCAATACGCTAATTGAATTTAGGTAGCCTTGTTCTCAAATTTGCTTTGTTAAAATCCCCAGCTACAATAAATGCAGCCTCAGGATATATGGTTTCCAGTTTGCATAAAGTCTAGTGAAGTTCCTTGAGGGTTGTCGTGGTATCTGCTTGAGGGGGATATACACGGCTGTGACAATAACCGAGGAGAATTCCTTGGGAGATAATATGGTCAGCATGTGAGGAGTTCTAGGTCAGGTGAACAAAAGGACTTGAGTTCCTGTACGTTGTTACAATTACACCATGAGACATTAATCATGAAACATACACTTCCGCCCTTCTTCTTCCCGAGAGAGGTTAACTTCTTAGGAGCGGCAGCTGAGGTGTCGGTTTTGGAGAGTCTGGCGTGCCCAAAGTAAAGGCCTGCCACACAGGCCCAGAAACTAGGATATGCACATAATTAGTGCTATTGGATAGGAAACACTCTGAAGTTTCTAAGAGTGTTAAAATATTGTCTAAGTTGATGTCGCTCTGATATTCAATAGTTCTTCCCGGCTGTATGTAATAACACTTAAGATTTTCTGGGCTAACAACGTAAGAAATAATACATTATAAAAAACAAAATACTGCAAAGTTTCCTAAGGACTAGAAGTGATGCAGCCCTCTCTGTCAGCGCCATCTCGCGCTGAAGCCAGCATGCAAGTATTGTAAGCTCACATACAGATGCATACACACACACACCTGCACATACACAAGCAAACCCAGGGATATAGACTGGTTGGCCAAGGTCAGTGGTCCCACATTGGCCTGCACTACAGGATACAAATATTGTCCAGAATAGCCTCGACAATGCTTGACATGTTTCACAGGCATTAAGGAACACAGTCCAAAACTGTTAGTTTAAAACTACTTAGGGAGTAGCGGCGCGCTACCCGGGGAAATGTAAGGCGCCAAATTCTAAATCCAAAAGTTGAATTATTAAACATTCATCAATATACAAGTGTTGCATAGTCATTAAAAGCTCTGATTCTTGGCATTATCACAGCGTTGTCAGTTTTCAAAAAGGCTTTACGGCGAAAGCACAACATTTGATTCTTTGAGGATAGCACCTCTCATTTTTTCCACATTAGCATAATATCATATCCAGCGCGGGTCACACAAAACCCATATCAGAGCTAAAATAAATCACTTACCTTTCGAAGAACTTCTGTTGAGGGCTTCCCAAGTGTCCAACGAAGACATCCAATGGTTCTTTTGTTAGAAAAAGTCATTTATTATATCCATAAATCTCCGTTTGGTTGGCGTGTTATGTTCAGAAAATCCAACGTCGAATCGCCCATTGAACCGTGAAGAGAACGCGTTCAAATATACGTATCAGCTTTTCCTAAACAAATCAAAGATCATTTATAATGCATCCTTAGCTATCCTTTTATGAATATTAGCGATAATATTTCACTCGGATGATACCATAAACGTTATAAAAGGAAAATAAAGTGGGGCGCGCTCACGGTCTCGCGCCGGAAGCGTTGTTGACTTCTGAGGTCCTTTGACAATTTCCTCTTCCTATCAGTTCTGCTCAGTGCTAGAGATTCCAAACACTGTATAAAGACTTTTGACATCTAGTGGAAGCCATAGGTACTGCAATCTAGGAGCTGGATCCCATTAAAATCAATAGGAAGAGTATCAAACAGAGGAAAGATCACAAAAAAAAGATTTCCGGACAGAAATCTCTCGGGTTTTCGCCTGCTATATCAGTTCTGTTATACTCACAGACAATATTTTAACACTTTTAGAAACTTCAGAGTGTTTCCTATCCAATAGTACTAATTAGTAGTACTAATATCCTGTTTTCTGGGCCTGAGTGGCAGGCATTTTACTTTGGCCACGCCAGACTCTCCAAAACAGTCACCTCTGCTGCCGCTCCCTAAGAAATTAACTTGTGTTGATCACAACAGTACATTGGCTAAGCAGGCAGTTGGCAGGTTGAGTATATAATAGTGTGTATGCGTGTGAATGTGAGAGAGGGGAGATATTCTCAATTGGGAAAAAGTCTGTCCTCCTTCGACTTCTCCGTCCTCCTCCCCTCCGTGACCCGGAAAGCGATAAGTAGTCGAGTAGTGTGTAAATTCGTTAGGAGGGGAACGGAAGAGTTCCCTCCTTTTCTCTATAGCCTTCTCCCGCAGAGGAGCCCAAGTGTATCCTCAAACCTCCTTTGAATCAGCAGTTTTTTTCTCGGAGGAGAAAAGCATGGACAGATTTCTAAACCATATGCTCCTTATCTTTCATCTATAAAATGTATGGGACAAGCAGCTCAATTTATTTTTAATACTTTACACAAAACCAATCCGGGGAGAGGGAGAAATGACAGACTGATTGATTGACTGACAGATGATTAGCTTGATTGCTGATTGACAGGCAACTGTGTGAGAGGGTGTGATTGGTCCAAAGAGAATTACAAAAGCAGCAGTCTCAGCCCTGTCAGTCTCAGCTAGTTTCCTGCCAAGCCACCTTGACCCTGAGCTCATCATAAGCAGCAGACCATGCCACACAAAATGGGTGAGTGATTTATAACAGTCCTAAACGCGCATGTGTGTTCTAGACTAATTTGTCTTAACTGCTAGAAGAAAATAGTTTAACTGAGTAAGAAATGCATTACCTTCACTACTTGATGTGATTTATCTGTGATCTCGTATTGCAGCCAAGAAGGTTCTGATCGTGGTACGCCCACCAGAGTACTGGGTCGTTTAACGCTGCAGCCAAAGACGCGACTGAGACAGTTCTGACTACTCAGGGCTGTAAGGTGGAGGTGTCTGACCTCTATGCCATGAAGTTCAAAGCCTCTGCTACTGCAGAAGACATCACTGGTAACAGACTGAACCATGTGTTGCTTAATTTCAGTAGTGAATGCTCTGCGTAAGCTTGAGTGCCTGTTAAATGCTAAAGGTCAACTCGTTTCTGTGGGCGGCGCTTTTTATTCTCCCTTCTGTTATGCTTTACCAGGGGAGGTGAAGGATGCTGAGCACTTCCAGTATGGAGAGGAGACCATGCTGGCATGGAAGGAGGGCCGACTCTCTGCTGATATCACTGAGGAACACCGCAAACTCTCTGAAGCGGAGGTTGTCATATTCCAGGTGATCTCCTGTAGTATTGTCTAGTGTCTTAGGAAAATTGGCTTCATCAGCTTGAGCCTAGAACTTATTTTAAGTGTAGACCCTTCAGCGCTTTACTTTTTGGATGGTGGCTGAAATGCACCCATTCAAGGAACTAGTTGACTAGTGTCTCCCGTATCTCAGTTCCCCATGTACTGGTTCACTGTTCCTGCCATCATGAAGGGCTGGATGGACCGAGTGCTCACACTGGGATTTGCCTACACCTCAGAAAAGAGGTACAGCCAGGGCATCTTCAAGGTAAGGGATGCAATCCCATAATCACTGTTAAAAGCCCAATGCAGTAACAACTAACTCACTTGTGGTCCATCCATATCAATGTCTCTCCTTGTTTCCCTACAGGACAAGAAAGCCATGCTGTCCTTTACCACTGGATCACACGAGTCTATGTTCAGTGCCAATGGTATCAATGGCGACATGAATGTCACCCTGTGGCCGCTGCAGGTATGTTAGGCTTGGCTGACACTACCAGCATGTAGACTGCAGTACTGCAAAGAGCTTTTGCTTTCATCTGTTATATGTATTTTACTTCCAGGTTGACAAGTGTTCACTTTCATTTTGATGATTGCTTCAGTTGGCCAAATCAATTGTTTTATCTACTTGTGCATGGTTATTGAATAACGTAGTTGCCTCCCTGTAGAACGGCATCCTGCACTACTGTGGCTTCCAGGTTCTGGCTCCTCAGATTTTCTGGGCTCCACCCCACATCCCCTCTGAGGCTCGAGAAAGCATGCTGGAGGCATGGCGCACACGGCTGCAAGGGCTTCTGGGAGAAACGCCGCTTACCTTCACCCCCTCAGACAGCTTTGATGGTGGGCGGGGCTTCCAGCTCAAAGAGGATGTCCAGGATAAGCATGCAGCCAATGAGTTTGGCCTGTCTGTTGGAATCCACCTGGGCAAGCCCCTCCCACCCAACAGCCAGATCAAAGCTGGGGTGTGAAGGGTTCTGGAGGACGGTGTTCTCTACACATGCTGCTTATGCGCTAAATCAAAAATAAAGATTTGTGTCCTTAAACTAAATAACAAGTGTGGTATTAAATGCTTTAACCAAGGTTTCTTTATTGGTGAACTGATTAAACTCCTCTGCAGTTTAACAGCTTTGAACAAATTCTGATATTTGGTGTTGATCACTACTCTTCTGTGAACTACAAGGGTTGATGCTCACTGTATTAGCTGCTGTGATCTGTATGCTGTCTCACTGAAGGGCTGGCTAGAGGTCTCAGACCCTCGGCCATCTCCCAGAGTTGGCATTGGTTTAGGTCAACAAAGGGGTCTGTGCCCTGCCACTCCAAGCATTTAGCCTTGACCGAGGACCTATGATCCATGTCTGTGTAGGAGAATGCTTTCCACAGGAAAGGTCACAAAGTGCTTTGATTACATGTTCAATTAGTTATTGACTTGTGCTGTGAATATGCTGCTTCTGTTATTTCCGTTTAGGATTTTTGCTGTCATTAGCAACTGTTCAGTGATTGCAACTACACCTGGCATTTGCGGCTGCTTGGTGTGGAAGAGGCTTCTATGACTCCCTTATGTTTGGCGTCAGTGGGAGTGCCCTTGTTTTGGCAGCACTCCTTGCCACACAGCAGAGGCACACTGGGAACGGGGTCAGAGCGATTGGGGTTCATCTGGGACCACTGTTCCAGAACACGAGAAGGTGAAAATCTAACTGCTGTGTTAATACAACCAGGAGTCTTCCTGAATGTGTAATTGTTTGGCTGGTAACATCTGCCAAGGGTAGGTGTGTGTACAAGCTGTGAAGTAGCCATGCTTGTTAGAACCAGTTGGGTTTGGGCCAGGTGTTGTATTTGTCTCTAGAGGGAGATCCCAAGTCTACAGTCCTATACCCGTCCTGCTCTGCTATTCTCACTGAATGGTAGGAAGGCTATTCTCCACACAATCAATGGGAGGAAGTGGGTACTCTCTTGCCAGGCCCGGCTTTCCTATTACATTGTCTGAAAACAATTCAGAATTAGGGAAAAAATACCTTCTGGGTTTTTGCTTGTAGTTTGTCGTTTCTGTCTCGTTTTCCTGTTATTTTCCCGAACGTTAGCCAGTTATTTCAACGCTGTAATTAAATAATTTGCCGGTTATTTCTATATAGTTTCAGTGTACTTACTGGGCCTTGACACTATTCTAAAGCAATGATCTGTTATGTAAATTGTTCTTAATAGTTTGTACCTTAACATTACGTTTTATTTTGATGTATATCCAATTTAAGTTCAGGTGATTTCTCCCCAGACAGATGAACACAATCACATGTAATTAAGATACTACAGTTAATGGTACAATTAATTCAAAAGTAATCCACAGTAATATTTTAGAGGATGTGTTACTGCCCCCAATTGCATGGCTAGCTCAAAGTAGCTAGTTAGCTCTGAAGTAGCGCTTAGCTACCAGCTATGTCCTAGACCAGAGCTCTGGTCAGGGAGTTAGAGTGCTCCATGCGTAAACACCAACAGAGAGACAAAAATGCCATCTGAGAAACTTGCAGACCAGGTGCGCACAATCTGCAGCTGAATGCTTCTCAAAAATACAAGAGTAAGACAAAATGAAACAAATACACTTGTGGACCAATTTACCTAGATGAGATTAAATACATGCAGCAGTGAGTGAATGCACAGTAATTGCATGAAAATCAAATCAAATGCTATTGGTCAAATACACATGGTTATCAGATGTTATTGCGAGTGTAGTGAAATGCTTGTGCTTCTAGTTCCGACAGTGCAGCAATATCTAACAATTCCAAAACGACCTAATACACACATTTAAGTAAAGGAATGGAATAAGAATATATACATATAAATATATGGATGCGTAACGACAGAGCGGTATAGGGAAGATGCAATAGATGGTGTGAAATAATCTCTACATTTGACATGAGAGACGCAAGATATGTAAACATTATTAAAGTGGCATTATTAAAGTGACTAGTGATCCATTTATTAAAGTGGCCAATGATTTCAAGTATGTATGTAGGCAGCAGCCTCTCTGTGTTAGTGATGGCTGTTTAACAGTCTGATGGCCTTGAGATAGAAGCTGTTTTTCAGTCTCTCGGTCCCACTTTGATGCACCTGTACTGACCTCACCTTCTGTATGGTAGCGGGGTGAACAGGCAGTGGCTCGGGTGGTTGTTGTCCTGGAGGGGAGGTCGTTTGCCCCCGGTGATGCGTTGTGCAGACCGTACCATCCTCAGGACAGCCTTGCGGCTGTGGGCGGTGCAGTTGCCGTACCAGGTGGTGATACAGCCCGACAGGATGCTCTCAACGGTGCATCTGTAAAAGTTTGTGAGGGTTTTAGGTGACAAGCCAAATTTCTTCAGTCTCCTGAGGTTGAAGAGGAGCTGTTGAGCCTTCTTCACCACACTGTCTGTGTGGGTAGACCATTTCAGTTTGTCCGTGATGTGTACACCGAGGAACTTAAAATGTCCACCTTCTCCACTGCTGTCCGTCGATGTGGATAGGGGTGCTCCCTCTGCTGTTTCCTGAAGTCCACGATCATCTCCTTTGTTTTGTTGACGTTGAGTGTGAGGTTGTTTCTTGACACCACACTCCGATTGCCCTCACCTCCTCCCTGTAGGCTGTCTCGTCGTTGTTGGTAATCAAGCCCACTACTGTTGTGTCGCCTGCAAACTTGATGATTGAGTTGGAGGCGTACATGGCCACGCAGTCATGGGTGAATAGGGAGTACAGGAAGGGGCTGAGCACGCACCCTTGTGGGGCCCCAGGGTTGAGGATCTGCGAAGTGGAGATGTTTCCTACCTTCACCACCTGGGGGCGGCCCGTGAGGAATTCCAGGACCCAATTGCACAGGGCAGGGTTGACACCCAGGGCCTCAAGCTTAATGATGAGCATGGAGGGTACTATGATGTTGCATGCTGAGCTATAGTCAATTAACCTTTTAAGGCTAGGGGCAGTGTTCGGAAGTATGGAGAGTCTGACGTGCCCAAAGTAACCTGCCTGTTACTCAGGCCCAGACGCTAGGATATGCATATAATTGGTAGTATTGGATAGAAAACAGAAAAATAGAAAAATATTATTGTTTATTTAGATATTAGACACCCTGAGGATTAATTAGAAACATCGTTTGACTTGTTTGGACGAACTTTACCGGTAACTTTTTGGATTTCTTTGTCTGCATGTTGAACGAAGAGTGGATTACAGAACTCAATGGCGCCAACTAAACAGACTTTTGGGATATAAAAAGGCTTCATCGAACAAAACAACCATACTTTGTGTAGCTGAGACCCTTGGGATTGCATCCCACCGATCCCCTTAACAGCATTCTTACATAGGTATTCCTCTTGTCCAGATGGGAATGGCGATTGCATTGTCTGTGGACCTATTGGGGTGGCAAGCAAATTGAAGTGGGTCTAGGGTGACAGGTTAGGTGGAGGTGATATGATCCTTGACTAGTCTCTCAAAGCACTTCATGATGACAGAAGTGAGTGCTACGGGTCGATGGTCATTTAGTTCAGTTATCTTTGCCTTCTTAGGTACAGGAACAACGGTGGCCATATTGAAGCATGTGGGGAAAGCAGACTGGGGTAGGGAGAGATTGAATATGTCCGTAAAAACACCAGCCAGCTGGTCTGCGCATGCTCTAAGGATGCGGCTAGGGATGCTGTCTGGCCGGCAGCCTTGCGAGGGTTAACACGCTTAAATGTCTTACTCACATCGGCCACGGAGAAGGAGAGCCCACAGTCCTTGGTAGCGGGCCACGTCGGTGGCACTGTATTATCTTCAAAGAAGGTGTTTAGTTTGACTGGAAGCAAGACAACAGTGTCCGTGACGTGGCTGGTTTTCCGTTTGTAGTCCGCGATTGTCTGTAGACCCTGCCACATACGTCTCGTGTCTGAGCCGTTGAATTGCGACTCCACTTTGTCTCTATACTGACATTTTGCTTGTTTGATTGCCTTGCGGAGGGAATAACTACACTGTTTGTATTCGGCCATATTCCCAGTCACCTTTCCATGGTTAAATGCGGTGGTTTGCGCTTTCAGTTTCTTGCCGAATGCCGCCGTCTATCCACGGTTTCTGGTTAGGGTAGGTTTTAATAGTCACACTAGGTACAACATCTACAATGCACTTCCTTACAAATCCACTCACCGAATCAGCGTATACGTTGATATTAATCTCTTAGACAACCCGGAACATGTCCCAGTCCTCGTGATCAGAACAATCTTGGAGCGTGGATTCGATTGGTCAGACCAGCATTGAATAGCCCTTAGCACGGGTACATCCTGTTTGAGTTTCTGCCTATAAGAAGGGAGGAGCACAATGGAGTCCTGGTCAGATTTACCCGAAAGGAGGGCGTGGGAGGGCCTTGTATGCATCGTGGAAGTTAGAGTAGCAGTGATCCCGTGTTTTACCAGCACGGGTGCTACAGTCAATACGCTAATTGAATTTAGGTAGCCTTGTTCTCAAATTTGCTTTGTTAAAATCCCCAGCTACAATAAATGCAGCCTCAGGATATATGGTTTCCAGTTTGCATAAAGTCTAGTGAAGTTCCTTGAGGGTTGTCGTGGTATCTGCTTGAGGGGGGGATATACACGGCTGTGACAATAACCGAGGAGAATTCCCTTGGGAGATAATATGGTCAGCATGTGAGGAGTTCTAGGTCAGGTGAACAAAAGGACTTGAGTTCCTGTACGTTGTTACAATTACACCATGAGACATTAATCATGAAACATACACTTCCGCCCTTCTTCTTCCCGGAGAGAGGTTAACTTCTTAGGGAGCGGCAGCTGAGGTGTCGGTTTTGGAGAGTCTGGCGTGCCCAAAGTAAAAGGCCTGCCACACAGGCCCAGAAACTAGGATATGCACATAATTAGTGCTATTGGATAGGAAACACTCTGAAGTTTCTAAGAGTGTTAAAATATTGTCTAAGTTGATGTCGCTCTGATATTCAATAGTTCTTCCCGGCTGTATGTAATAACACTTAAGATTTTCTGGGCTAACAACGTAAGAAATAATACATTATAAAAACAAAATACTGCAAAGTTTCCTAAGGACTAGAAGTGATGCAGCCCTCTCTGTCAGCGCCATCTCGCGCTGAAGCCAGCATGCAAGTATTGTAAGCTCACATACAGATGCATACACACACACACCTGCACATACACAAGCAAACCCAGGGATATAGACTGGTTGGCCAAGGTCAGTGGTCCCACATTGGCCTGCACTACAGGATACAAATATTGTCCAGAATAGCCTCGACAATGCTTGACATGTTTCACAGGCATTAAGGAACACAGTCCAAAACTGTTAGTTTAAAACTACTTAGGGAGTAGCGCGCTACCCGGGAAATGTAAGGCGCCAAATTCTAAATCCAAAAGTTGAATTATTAAACATTCATCAATATACAAGTGTTGCATAGTCATTAAAAGCTCTGATTCTTGGCATTATCACAGCGTTGTCAGTTTTCAAAAAGGCTTTACGGCGAAAGCACAACATTTGATTCTTTGAGGATAGCACCTCTCATTTTTTCCACATTAGCATAATATCATATCCAGCGCGGGTCACACAAAACCCATATCAGAGCTAAAATAAATCACTTACCTTTCGAAGAACTTCTGTTGAGGGCTTCCCAAGTGTCCAACGAAGACATCCAATGGTTCTTTTGTTAGAAAAAGTCATTTATTATATCCATAAATCTCCGTTTGGTTGGCGTGTTATGTTCAGAAAATCCAACGTCGAATCGCCCATTGAACCGTGAAGAGAACGCGTTCAAATATACGTATCAGCTTTTCCTAAACAAATCAAAGATCATTTATAATGCATCCTTAGCTATCCTTTTATGAATATTAGCGATAATATTTCACTCGGATGATACCATAAACGTTATAAAAGGAAAATAAAGTGGGGCGGCGCGCTCACGGTCTCGCGCCCGGGAAACGTTGTTGACTTCTGAGGTCCTTTGACAATTTCCTCTTCCTATCAGTTCTGCTCAGTGCTAGAGATTCCAAACACTGTATAAAGACTTTTGACATCTAGTGGAAGCCATAGGTACTGCAATCTAGGAGCTGGATCCCATTAAAATCAATAGGAAGAGTATCAAACAGAGGAAAGATCACAAAAAAAAGATTTCCGGACAGAAATCTCTCGGGGTTTTCGCCTGCTATATCAGTTCTGTTATACTCACAGACAATATTTTAACACTTTTAGAAACTTCAGAGTGTTTCCTATCCAATAGTACTAATTAGTAGTACTAATATCCTGTTTTCTGGGCCTGAGTGGCAGGCATTTTACTTTGGCCACGCCAGACTCTCCAAAACAGTCACCTCTGCTGCCGCTCCCTAAGAAATTAACTTGTGTTGATCACAACAGTACATTGGCTAAGCAGGCAGTTGGCAGGTTGAGTATATAATAGTGTGTACGTGTGAATGTGAGAGAGGGAGATATTCTCAATTGGGAAAAGTCTGTCCTCCCTTCGACTTCTCCGTCCTCCTCCCTCCGTGACCCGGAAAGCGATAAGTAGTCGAGTAGTGTGTAAATTCGTTAGGAGGGGAACGAGGAAGAGTTCCCTCCTTTTCTCTATAGCCTTCTCCCGCAGAGGAGCCCAAGTGTATCCTCAAACCTCCTTTGAATCAGCAGTTTTTTCTCGGAGGAGAAAAGCATGGACAGATTTCTAAACCATATGCTCCTTATCTTTCATCTATAAAATGTATGGGACAAGCAGCTCAATTTATTTTTAATACTTTACACAAAACCAATCCGGGAGAGGGAGAAATGACAGACTGATTGATTGACTGACAGATGATTAGCTTGATTGCTGATTGACAGGCAACTGTGTGAGAGGGTGTGATTGGTCCAAAGAGAATTACAAAAGCAGCAGTCTCAGCCCTGTCAGTCTCAGCTAGTTTCCTGCCAAGCCACCTTGACCCTGAGCTCATCATAAGCAGCAGACCATGCCACACAAAATGGGTGAGTGATTTATAACAGTCCTAAACGCGCATGTGTGTTCTAGACTAATTTGTCTTAACTGCTAGAAGAAAATAGTTTAACTGAGTAAGAAATGCATTACCTTCACTACTTGATGTGATTTATCTGTGATCTCGTATTGCAGCCAAGAAGGTTCTGATCGTGCACGCCCACCAGAGTACTGGGTCGTTTAACGCTGCAGCCAAAGACGCGACTGAGACAGTTCTGACTACTCAGGGCTGTAAGGTGGAGGTGTCTGACCTCTATGCCATGAAGTTCAAAGCCTCTGCTACTGCAGAAGACATCACTGGTAACAGACTGAACCATGTGTTGCTTAATTTCAGTAGTGAATGCTCTCGTAAGCTTGAGTGCCTGTTAAATGCTAAAGGTCAACTCGTTTCTGTGGGCGAGCGCTTTTTATTCTCCCTTCTGTTATGCTTTACCAGGAGGTGAAGGATGCTGAGCACTTCCAGTATGGAGAGGAGACCATGCTGGCATGGAAGGAGGGCCGACTCTCTGCTGATATCACTGAGGAACACCGCAAACTCTCTGAAGCGGAGGTTGTCATATTCCAGGTGATCTCCTGTAGTATTGTCTAGTGTCTTAGGAAAATTGGCTTCATCAGCTTGAGCCTAGAACTTATTTTAAGTGTAGACCCTTCAGCGCTTTACTTTTTGGATGGTGGCTGAAATGCACCCATTCAAGGAACTAGTTGACTAGTGTCTCGTATCTCAGTTCCCCATGTACTGGTTCACTGTTCCTGCCATCATGAAGGGCTGGATGGACCGAGTGCTCACACTGGGATTTGCCTACACCTCAGAAAAGAGGTACAGCCAGGGCATCTTCAAGGTAAGGGATGCAATCCCATAATCACTGTTAAAAGCCCAATGCAGTAACAACTAACTCACTTGTGGTCCATCCATATCAATGTCTCTCCTTGTTTCCTACAGGACAAGAAAGCCATGCTGTCCTTTACCACTGGATCACACGAGTCTATGTTCAGTGCCAATGGTATCAATGGCGACATGAATGTCACCCTGTGGCCGCTGCAGGTATGTTAGGCTTGGCTGACACTACCAGCATGTAGACTGCAGTACTGCAAAGAGCTTTTGCTTTCATCTGTTATATAAGTATTTTACTTCCAGGTTGACAAGTGTTCACTTTCATTTTGATGATTGCTTCAGTTGGCCAAATCAATTGTTTTATCTACTTGTGCATGGTTATTGAATAACGTAGTTGCCTCCCTGTAGAACGGCATCCTGCACTACTGTGGCTTCCAGGTTCTGGCTCCTCAGATTTTCTGGGCTCCACCCCACATCCCCTCTGAGGCTCGAGAAAGCATGCTGGAGGCATGGCGCACACGGCTGCAAGGGCTTCTGGGAGAAACGCCGCTTACCTTCACCCCCTCAGACAGCTTTGATGGTGGGCGGGGCTTCCAGCTCAAAGAGGATGTCCAGGATAAGCATGCAGCCAATGAGTTTGGCCTGTCTGTTGGAATCCACCTGGGCAAGCCCTCCCACCCAACAGCCAGATCAAAGCTGGGGTGTGAAGGGTTCTGGAGGACGGTGTTCTCTACACATGCTGCTTATGCGCTAAATCAAAAATAAAGATTTGTGTCCTTAAACTAAATAACAAGTGTGGTATTAAATGCTTTAACCAAGGTTTCTTTATTGGTGAACTGATTAAACTCCTCTGCAGTTTAACAGCTTTGAACAAATTCTGATATTTGGTGTTGATCACTACTCTTCTGTGAACTACAAGGGTTGATGCTCACTGTATTAGCTGCTGTGATCTGTATGCTGTCTCACTGAAGGGCTGGCTAGAGGTCTCAGACCCTCGGCCATCTCCCAGAGTTGGCATTGGTTTAGGTCAACAAAGGGGTCTGTGCCCTGCCACTCCAAGCATTTAGCCTTGACCGAGGACCTATGATCCATGTCTGTGTAGGAGAATGCTTTCCACAGGAAAGGTCACAAAGTGCTTTGATTACATGTTCAATTAGTTATTGACTTGTGCTGTGAATATGCTGCTTCTGTTATTTCCGTTTAGGATTTTTGCTGTCATTAGCAACTGTTCAGTGATTGCAACTACACCTGGCATTTGCGGCTGCTTGGTGTGGAAGAGGCTTCTATGACTCCTTATGTTTGGCGTCAGTGGGAGTGCCCTTGTTTTGGCAGCACTCCTTGCCACACAGCAGAGGCACACTGGGAACGGGGTCAGAGCGATTGGGGTTCATCTGGGACCACTGTTCCAGAACACGAGAAGGTGAAAATCTAACTGTTGCTGTGTTAATACAACCAGGAGTCTTCCCTGAATGTGTAATTGTTTGGCTGGTAACATCTGCCAAGGGTAGGTGTGTGTACAAGCTGTGAAGTAGCCATGCTTGTTAGAACCAGTTGGGTTTGGGCCAGGTGTTGTATTTGTCTCTAGAGGGAGATCCCAAGTCTACAGTCCTATACCCGTCCTGCTCTGCTATTCTCACTGAATGGTAGGAAGGCTATTCTCCACACAATCAATGGGAGGAAGTGGGTACTCTCTTGCCAGGCCCGGCTTTCCTATTACATTGTCTGAAAACAATTCAGAATTAGGGAAAAATACCTTCTGGGTTTTTGCTTGTAGTTTGTCGTTTCTGTCTCTGCTTTTCCTGTTATTTTCCTAACGTTAGCCAGTTATTTCAACGCTGTAATTAAATAATTTGCCGGTTATTTCTATATAGTTTCAGTGTACTTACTGGGCCTTGACACTATTCTAAAGCAATGATCTGTTATGTAAATTGTTCTTAATAGTTTGTACCTTAACATTACGTTTTATTTTGATGTATATCCAATTTAAGTTCAGGTGATTTCTCCCCAGACAGATGAACACAATCACATGTAATTAAGATACTACAGTTAATGGTACAATTAATTCAAAAGTAATCCACAGTAATATTTTAGAGGATGTGTTACTGCCCCCAATTGCATGGCTAGCTCAAAGTAGCTAGTTAGCTCTGAAGTAGCGCTTAGCTACCAGCTATGTCCTAGACCAGAGCTCTGGTCAGGGAGTTAGAGTGCTCCATGCGTAAACACCAACAGAGAGACAAAAATGCCATCTGAGAAACTTGCAGACCAGGTGCGCACAATCTGCAGCTGAATGCTTCTCAAAAATACAAGAGTAAGACAAAATGAAACAAATACACTTGTGGACCAATTTACCTAGATGAGATTAAATACATGCAGCAGTGAGTGAATGCACAGTAATTGCATGAAAATCAAATCAAATGCTATTGGTCAAATACACATGGTTATCAGATGTTATTGCGAGTGTAGTGAAATGCTTGTGCTTCTAGTTCCGACAGTGCAGCAATATCTAACAATTCCAAAACGACCTAATACACACATTTAAGTAAAGGAATGGAATAAGAATATATACATATAAATATATGGATGCGAACGACAGAGCGGTATAGGGAAGATGCAATAGATGGTGTGAAATAATCTCTACATTTGACATGAGAGACGCAAGATATGTAAACATTATTAAAGTGGCATTATTAAAGTGACTAGTGATCCATTTATTAAAGTGGCCAATGATTTCAAGTATGTATGTAGGCAGCAGCCTCTCTGTGTTAGTGATGGCTGTTTAACAGTCTGATGGCCTTGAGATAGAAGCTGTTTTTCAGTCTCTCGGTCCCACTTTGATGCACCTGTACTGACCTCACCTTCTGTATGGTAGCGGGGTGAACAGGCAGTGGCTCGGGTGGTTGTTGTCCTGGAGGGAGGTCGTTTGCCCCGGTGATGCGTTGTGCAGACCGTACCATCTCTCAGGACAGCCTTGCGGCTGTGGGCGGTGCAGTTGCCGTACCAGGTGGTGATACAGCCCGACAGGATGCTCTCAACGGTGCATCTGTAAAAGTTTGTGAGGGTTTTAGGTGACAAGCCAAATTTCTTCAGTCTCCTGAGGTTGAAGAGGAGCTGTTGAGCCTTCTTCACCACACTGTCTGTGTGGGTAGACCATTTCAGTTTGTCCGTGATGTGTACACCGAGGAACTTAAAATGTCCACCTTCTCCACTGCTGTCCCGTCGATGTGGATAGGGGTGCTCCTCTGCTGTTTCCTGAAGTCCACGATCATCTCCTTTGTTTTGTTGACGTTGAGTGTGAGGTTGTTTCTTGACACCACACTCCGATTGCCCTCACCTCCTCCCTGTAGGCTGTCTCGTCGTTGTTGGTAATCAAGCCCACTACTGTTGTGTCGCCTGCAAACTTGATGATTGAGTTGGAGGCGTACATGGCCACGCAGTCATGGGTGAATAGGGAGTACAGGAAGGGGCTGAGCACGCACCCTTGTGGGGCCCCAGGGTTGAGGATCTGCGAAGTGGAGATGTTTCCTACCTTCACCACCTGGGGGCGGCCCGTGAGGAATTCCAGGACCCAATTGCACAGGGCAGGGTTGACACCCAGGGCCTCAAGCTTAATGATGAGCATGGAGGGTACTATGATGTTGCATGCTGAGCTATAGTCAATTAACCTTTAAGGCTAGGGGCAGTGTTCGGAAGTATGGAGAGTCTGACGTGCCCAAAGTAACCTGCCTGTTACTCAGGCCCAGACGCTAGGATATGCATATAATTGGTAGTATTGGATAGAAAACAGAAAAATAGAAAAATATTATTGTTTATTTAGATATTAGACACCCTGAGGATTAATTAGAAACATCGTTTGACTTGTTTGGACGAACTTTACCGGTAACTTTTTGGATTTCTTTGTCTGCATGTTGAACGAGTGGATTACAGAACTCAATGGCGCCAACTAAACAGACTTTTGGGATATAAAAAAAGGCTTCATCGAACAAAACAACCATACTTTGTGTAGCTGAGACCCTTGGGATTGCATCCCACCGATCCCCTTAACAGCATTCTTACATAGGTATTCCTCTTGTCCAGATGGGAATGGCGATTGCATTGTCTGTGGACCTATTGGGGTGGCAAGCAAATTGAAGTGGGTCTAGGGTGACAGGTTAGGTGGAGGTGATATGATCCTTGACTAGTCTCTCAAAGCACTTCATGATGACAGAAGTGAGTGCTACGGGTCGATGGTCATTTAGTTCAGTTATCTTTGCCTTCTTAGGTACAGGAACAACGGTGGCCATATTGAAGCATGTGGGGAAAGCAGACTGGGGTAGGGAGAGATTGAATATGTCCAGAAAAACACCAGCCAGCTGGTCTGCGCATGCTCTAAGGATGCGGCTAGGGATGCTGTCTGGCCGGCAGCCTTGCGAGGGTTAACACGCTTAAATGTCTTACTCACATCGGCCACGGAGAAGGAGAGCCCACAGTCCTTGGTAGCGGGCCACGCCGGTGGCACTGTATTATCTTCAAAGAAGGTGTTTAGTTTGACTGGAAGCAAGACAACAGTGTCCGTGACGTGGCTGGTTTTCCGCTTGTAGTCCGCGATTGTCTGTAGACCCTGCCACATACGCCTCGTGTCTGAGCCGTTGAATTGCGACTCCACTTTGTCTCTATACTGACATTTTGCTTGTTTGATTGCCTTGCGGAGGGAATAACTACACTGTTTGTATTCGGCCATATTCCCAGTCACCTTTCCATGGTTAAATGCGGTGGTTTGCGCTTTCAGTTTTGCGCGAATGCCGCCGTCTATCCACGGTTTCTGGTTAGGGTAGGTTTTAATAGTCACACTAGGTACAACATCTACAATGCACTTCCTTACAAATCCACTCACCGAATCAGCGTATACGTTGATATTAATCTCTTAGACAACCCGGAACATGTCCCAGTCCTCGTGATCAGAACAATCTTGGAGCGTGGATTCCGATTGGTCAGACCAGCATTGAATAGCCCTTAGCACGGGTACATCCTGTTTGAGTTTCTGCCTATAAGAAGGGAGGAGCACAATGGAGTCCTGGTCAGATTTACCGAAAGGAGGGCGTGGGAGGGCCTTGTATGCATCGTGGAAGTTAGAGTAGCAGTGATCCCGTGTTTTACCAGCACGGGTGCTACAGTCAATACGCTAATTGAATTTAGGTAGCCTTGTTCTCAAATTTGCTTTGTTAAAATCCCCAGCTACAATAAATGCAGCCTCAGGATATATGGTTTCCAGTTTGCATAAAGTCTAGTGAAGTTCCTTGAGGGTTGTCGTGGTATCTGCTTGAGGGGGGATATACACGGCTGTGACAATAACCGAGGAGAATTCCCTTGGGAGATAATATGGTCAGCATGTGAGGAGTTCTAGGTCAGGTGAACAAAAGGACTTGAGTTCCTGTACGTTGTTACAATTACACCATGAGACATTAATCATGAAACATACACTTCCGCCTCTTCTTCTTCCCGGAGAGAGGTTAACTTCTTAGGAGCGGCAGCTGAGGTGTCGGTTTTGGAGAGTCTGGCGTGCCCAAAGTAAAAGGCCTGCCACACAGGCCCAGAAACTAGGATATGCACATAATTAGTGCTATTGGATAGGAAACACTCTGAAGTTTCTAAGAGTGTTAAAATATTGTCTAAGTTGATGTCGCTCTGATATTCAATAGTTCTTCCCGGCTGTATGTAATAACACTTAAGATTTTCTGGGCTAACAACGTAAGAAATAATACATTATAAAAAACAAAATACTGCAAAGTTTCCTAAGGACTAGAAGTGATGCAGC
The DNA here is from genome assembly GCA_030435695.1 of Brachymystax lenok tsinlingensis. Lineage (NCBI taxonomy): Eukaryota > Metazoa > Chordata > Actinopteri > Salmoniformes > Salmonidae > Brachymystax > Brachymystax lenok. The sequence goes on from CM059781.1 coordinate 17,107,372, forward strand.
CCTCTCTGTCAGCGCCATCTCGCGCTGAAGCCAGCATGCAAGTATTGTAAGCTCACATACAGATGCATACACACACACACCTGCACATACACAAGCAAACCCAGGGATATAGACTGGTTGGCCAAGGTCAGTGGTCCCACATTGGCCTGCACTACAGGATACAAATATTGTCCAGAATAGCCTCGACAATGCTTGACATGTTTCACAGGCATTAAGGAACACAGTCCAAAACTGTTAGTTTAAAACTACTTAGGGAGTAGCGGCGCGCTACCCGGGGAAATGTAAGGCGCCAAATTCTAAATCCAAAAGTTGAATTATTAAACATTCATCAATATACAAGTGTTGCATAGTCATTAAAAGCTCTGATTCTTGGCATTATCACAGCGTTGTCAGTTTTCAAAAAGGCTTTACGGCGAAAGCACAACATTTGATTCTTTGAGGATAGCACCTCTCATTTTTTCCACATTAGCATAATATCATATCCAGCGCTGGGTCACACAAAACCCATATCAGAGCTAAAATAAATCACTTACCTTTCGAAGAACTTCTGTTGAGGGCTTCCCAAGTGTCCAACGAAGACATCCAATGGTTCTTTTGTTAGAAAAAGTCATTTATTATATCCATAAATCTCCGTTTGGTTGGCGTGTTATGTTCAGAAAATCCAACGTCGAATCGCCCATTGAACCGTGAAGAGAACGCTGCTCAAATATACGTATCAGCTTTTCCTAAACAAATCAAAGATCATTTATAATGCATCCTTAGCTATCCTTTTATGAATATTAGCGATAATATTTCACTCGGATGATACCATAAACGTTATAAAAGGAAAATAAAGTGGGCGCTCACGGTCTCGCGCCGGGAAACGTTGTTGACTTCTGAGGTCCTTTGACAATTTCCTCTTCCTATCAGTTCTGCTCAGTGCTAGAGATTCCAAACACTGTATAAAGACTTTTGACATCTAGTGGAAGCCATAGGTACTGCAATCTAGGAGCTGGATCCCATTAAAATCAATAGGAAGAGTATCAAACAGAGGAAAGATCACAAAAAAGATTTCCGGACAGAAATCTCTCGGTTTTCGCCTGCTATATCAGTTCTGTTATACTCACAGACAATATTTTAACACTTTTAGAAACTTCAGAGTGTTTCCTATCCAATAGTACTAATTAGTAGTACTAATATCCTGTTTTCTGGGCCTGAGTGGCAGGCATTTTACTTTGGCCACGCCAGACTCTCCAAAACAGGCACCTCTGCTGCCGCTCCCTAAGAAATTAACTTGTGTTGATCACAACAGTACATTGGCTAAGCAGGCAGTTGGCAGGTTGAGTATATAATAGTGTGTACGTGTGAATGTGAGAGAGGGGGAGATATTCTCAATTGGGAAAAAGTCTGTCCTCCCTTCGACTTCTCCGTCCTCCTCCCCTCCGTGACCCGGAAAGCGATAAGTAGTCGAGTAGTGTGTAAATTCGTTAGGAGGGGAACGGAAGAGTTCCCTCCTTTTCTCTATAGCCTTCTCCCGCAGAGGAGCCCAAGTGTATCCTCAAACCTCCTTTGAATCAGCAGTTTTTTTCTCGGAGGAGAAAAGCATGGACAGATTTCTAAACCATATGCTCCTTATCTTTCATCTATAAAATGTATGGGACAAGCAGCTCAATTTATTTTTAATACTTTACACAAAACCAATCCGGGGAGAGGGAGAAATGACAGACTGATTGATTGACTGACAGATGATTAGCTTGATTGCTGATTGACAGGCAACTGTGTGAGAGGGTGTGATTGGTCCAAAGAGAATTACAAAAGCAGCAGTCTCAGCCCTGTCAGTCTCAGCTAGTTTCCTGCCAAGCCACCTTGACCCTGAGCTCATCATAAGCAGCAGACCATGCCACACAAAATGGGTGAGTGATTTATAACAGTCCTAAACGCGCATGTGTGTTCTAGACTAATTTGTCTTAACTGCTAGAAGAAAATAGTTTAACTGAGTAAGAAATGCATTACCTTCACTACTTGATGTGATTTATCTGTGATCTCGTATTGCAGCCAAGAAGGTTCTGATCGTGTACGCCCACCAGAGTACTGGGTCGTTTAACGCTGCAGCCAAAGACGCGACTGAGACAGTTCTGACTACTCAGGGCTGTAAGGTGGAGGTGTCTGACCTCTATGCCATGAAGTTCAAAGCCTCTGCTACTGCAGAAGACATCACTGGTAACAGACTGAACCATGTGTTGCTTAATTTCAGTAGTGAATGCTCATGCGTAAGCTTGAGTGCCTGTTAAATGCTAAAGGTCAACTCGTTTCTGTGGGCGAGCGCTTTTTATTCTCCCTTCTGTTATGCTTTACCAGGGGAGGTGAAGGATGCTGAGCACTTCCAGTATGGAGAGGAGACCATGCTGGCATGGAAGGAGGGCCGACTCTCTGCTGATATCACTGAGGAACACCGCAAACTCTCTGAAGCGGAGGTTGTCATATTCCAGGTGATCTCCTGTAGTATTGTCTAGTGTCTTAGGAAAATTGGCTTCATCAGCTTGAGCCTAGAACTTATTTTAAGTGTAGACCCTTCAGCGCTTTACTTTTGGATGGTGGCTGAAATGCACCCATTCAAGGAACTAGTTGACTAGTGTCTCCCAGATCTCAGTTCCCCATGTACTGGTTCACTGTTCCTGCCATCATGAAGGGCTGGATGGACCGAGTGCTCACACTGGGATTTGCCTACACCTCAGAAAAGAGGTACAGCCAGGGCATCTTCAAGGTAAGGGATGCAATCCCATAATCACTGTTAAAAGCCCAATGCAGTAACAACTAACTCACTTGTGGTCCATCCATATCAATGTCTCTCCTTGTTTCCCTACAGGACAAGAAAGCCATGCTGTCCTTTACCACTGGATCACACGAGTCTATGTTCAGTGCCAATGGTATCAATGGCGACATGAATGTCACCCTGTGGCCGCTGCAGGTATGTTAGGCTTGGCTGACACTACCAGCATGTAGACTGCAGTACTGCAAAGAGCTTTTGCTTTCATCTGTTATATAAGTATTTTACTTCCAGGTTGACAAGTGTTCACTTTCATTTTGATGATTGCTTCAGTTGGCCAAATCAATTGTTTTATCTACTTGTGCATGGTTATTGAATAACGTAGTTGCCTCCCTGTAGAACGGCATCCTGCACTACTGTGGCTTCCAGGTTCTGGCTCCTCAGATTTTCTGGGCTCCACCCCACATCCCCTCTGAGGCTCGAGAAAGCATGCTGGAGGCATGGCGCACACGGCTGCAAGGGCTTCTGGGAGAAACGCCGCTTACCTTCACCCCCTCAGACAGCTTTGATGGTGGGCGGGGCTTCCAGCTCAAAGAGGATGTCCAGGATAAGCATGCAGCCAATGAGTTTGGCCTGTCTGTTGGAATCCACCTGGGCAAGCCCCTCCCACCCAACAGCCAGATCAAAGCTGGGGTGTGAAGGGTTCTGGAGGACGGTGTTCTCTACACATGCTGCTTATGCGCTAAATCAAAAATAAAGATTTGTGTCCTTAAACTAAATAACAAGTGTGGTATTAAATGCTTTAACCAAGGTTTCTTTATTGGTGAACTGATTAAACTCCTCTGCAGTTTAACAGCTTTGAACAAATTCTGATATTTGGTGTTGATCACTACTCTTCTGTGAACTACAAGGGTTGATGCTCACTGTATTAGCTGCTGTGATCTGTATGCTGTCTCACTGAAGGGCTGGCTAGAGGTCTCAGACCCTCGGCCATCTCCCCAGAGTTGGCATTGGTTTAGGTCAACAAAAGGGTCTGTGCCCTGCCACTCCAAGCATTTAGCCTTGACCGAGGACCTATGATCCATGTCTGTGTAGGAGAATGCTTTCCACAGGAAAGGTCACAAAGTGCTTTGATTACATGTTCAATTAGTTATTGACTTGTGCTGTGAATATGCTGCTTCTGTTATTTCCGTTTAGGATTTTTGCTGTCATTAGCAACTGTTCAGTGATTGCAACTACACCTGGCATTTGCGGCTGCTTGGTGTGGAAGAGGCTTCTATGACTCCCTTATGTTTGGCGTCAGTGGGAGTGCCCTTGTTTTGGCAGCACTCCTTGCCACACAGCAGAGGCACACTGGGAACGGGGTCAGAGCGATTGGGGTTCATCTGGGACCACTGTTCCAGAACACGAGAAGGTGAAAATCTAACTGTTGCTGTGTTAATACAACCAGGAGTCTTCCCTGAATGTGTAATTGTTTGGCTGGTAACATCTGCCAAGGGTAGGTGTGTGTACAAGCTGTGAAGTAGCCATGCTTGTTAGAACCAGTTGGGTTTGGGCCAGGTGTTGTATTTGTCTCTAGAGGGAGATCCCAAGTCTACAGTCCTATACCCGTCCTGCTCTGCTATTCTCACTGAATGGTAGGAAGGCTATTCTCCACACAATCAATGGGAGGAAGTGGGTACTCTCTTGCCAGGCCCGGCTTTCCTATTACATTGTCTGAAAACAATTCAGAATTAGGGAAAAAATACCTTCTGGGTTTTTGCTTGTAGTTTGTCGTTTCTGTCTCGTTTTCCTGTTATTTTCCTAACGTTAGCCAGTTATTTCAACGCTGTAATTAAATAATTTGCCGGTTATTTCTATATAGTTTCAGTGTACTTACTGGGCCTTGACACTATTCTAAAGCAATGATCTGTTATGTAAATTGTTCTTAATAGTTTGTACCTTAACATTACGTTTTATTTTGATGTATATCCAATTTAAGTTCAGGTGATTTCTCCCCAGACAGATGAACACAATCACATGTAATTAAGATACTACAGTTAATGGTACAATTAATTCAAAAGTAATCCACAGTAATATTTTAGAGGATGTGTTACTGCCCCCAATTGCATGGCTAGCTCAAAGTAGCTAGTTAGCTCTGAAGTAGCGCTAGCTACCAGCTATGTCCTAGACCAGAGCTCTGGTCAGGGAGTTAGAGTGCTCCATGCGTAAACACCAACAGAGAGACAAAAATGCCATCTGGAGAAACTTGCAGACCAGGTGCGCACAATCTGCAGCTGAATGCTTCTCAAAAATACAAGAGTAAGACAAAATGAAACAAATACACTTGTGGACCAATTTACCTAGATGAGATTAAATACATGCAGCAGTGAGTGAATGCACAGTAATTGCATGAAAATCAAATCAAATGCTATTGGTCAAATACACATGGTTATCAGATGTTATTGCGAGTGTAGTGAAATGCTTGTGCTTCTAGTTCCGACAGTGCAGCAATATCTAACAATTCCAAAACGACCTAATACACACATTTAAGTAAAGGAATGGAATAAGAATATATACATATAAATATATGGATGCAGAACGACAGAGCGGTATAGGGAAGATGCAATAGATGGTGTGAAATAATCTCTACATTTGACATGAGAGACGCAAGATATGTAAACATTATTAAAGTGGCATTATTAAAGTGACTAGTGATCCATTTATTAAAGTGGCCAATGATTTCAAGTATGTATGTAGGCAGCAGCCTCTCTGTGTTAGTGATGGCTGTTTAACAGTCTGATGGCCTTGAGATAGAAGCTGTTTTTCAGTCTCTCGGTCCCACTTTGATGCACCTGTACTGACCTCACCTTCTGTATGGTAGCGGGGTGAACAGGCAGTGGCTCGGGTGGTTGTTGTCCTGGAGGGGAGGTCGTTTGCCCCCGGTGATGCGTTGTGCAGACCGTACCATCCTCAGGACAGCCTTGCGGCTGTGGGCGGTGCAGTTGCCGTACCAGGTGGTGATACAGCCCGACAGGATGCTCTCAACGGTGCATCTGTAAAAGTTTGTGAGGGTTTTAGGTGACAAGCCAAATTTCTTCAGTCTCCTGAGGTTGAAGAGGAGCTGTTGAGCCTTCTTCACCACACTGTCTGTGTGGGTAGACCATTTCAGTTTGTCCGTGATGTGTACACCGAGGAACTTAAAATGTCCACCTTCTCCACTGCTGTCCCGTCGATGTGGATAGGGTGCTCCCTCTGCTGTTTCCTGAAGTCCACGATCATCTCCTTTGTTTTGTTGACGTTGAGTGTGAGGTTGTTTCTTGACACCACACTCCGATTGCCCTCACCTCCTCCCTGTAGGCTGTCTCGTATTGTTGGTAATCAAGCCCACTACTGTTGTGTCGCCTGCAAACTTGATGATTGAGTTGGAGGCGTACATGGCCACGCAGTCATGGGTGAATAGGGAGTACAGGAAGGGGCTGAGCACGCACCCTTGTGGGGCCCCAGGGTTGAGGATCTGCGAAGTGGAGATGTTTCCTACCTTCACCACCTGGGGCGGCCCGTGAGGAATTCCAGGACCCAATTGCACAGGGCAGGGTTGACACCCAGGGCCTCAAGCTTAATGATGAGCATGGAGGGTACTATGATGTTGCATGCTGAGCTATAGTCAATTAACCTTTTAAGGCTAGGGGGCAGTGTTCGGAAGTATGGAGAGTCTGACGTGCCCAAAGTAACCTGCCTGTTACTCAGGCCCAGACGCTAGGATATGCATATAATTGGTAGTATTGGATAGAAAACAGAAAAATAGAAAAATATTATTGTTTATTTAGATATTAGACACCCTGAGGATTAATTAGAAACATCGTTTGACTTGTTTGGACGAACTTTACCGGTAACTTTTTGGATTTCTTTGTCTGCATGTTGAACGAGTGGATTACAGAACTCAATGGCGCCAACTAAACAGACTTTTTGGGATATAAAAAAAGGCTTCATCGAACAAAACAACCATACTTTGTGTAGCTGAGACCCTTGGGATTGCATCCCACCGATCCCCTTAACAGCATTCTTACATAGGTATTCCTCTTGTCCAGATGGGAATGGCGATTGCATTGTCTGTGGACCTATTGGGGTGGCAAGCAAATTGAAGTGGGTCTAGGGTGACAGGTTAGGTGGAGGTGATATGATCCTTGACTAGTCTCTCAAAGCACTTCATGATGACAGAAGTGAGTGCTACGGGTCGATGGTCATTTAGTTCAGTTATCTTTGCCTTCTTAGGTACAGGAACAACGGTGGCCATATTGAAGCATGTGGGGAAAGCAGACTGGGGTAGGGAGAGATTGAATATGTCCAGTAAAAACACCAGCCAGCTGGTCTGCGCATGCTCTAAGGATGCGGCTAGGGATGCTGTCTGGCCGGCAGCCTTGCGAGGGTTAACACGCTTAAATGTCTTACTCACATCGCCACGGAGAAGGAGAGCCCACAGTCCTTGGTAGCGGGCCACGCCGGTGGCACTGTATTATCTTCAAAGAAGGTGTTTAGTTTGACTGGAAGCAAGACAACAGTGTCCGTGACGTGGCTGGTTTTCCGCTTGTAGTCCGCGATTGTCTGTAGACCCTGCCACATACGCCTCGTGTCTGAGCCGCTGAATTGCGACTCCACTTTGTCTCTATACTGACATTTTGCTTGTTTGATTGCCTTATGGAGGGAATAACTACACTGTTTGTATTCGGCCATATTCCCAGTCACCTTTCCATGGTTAAATGCGGTGGTTTGCGCTTTCAGTTTTGGCGAATGCCGCCGCCTATCCACGGTTTCTGGTTAGGGTAGGTTTTAATAGTCACACTAGGTACAACATCTACAATGCACTTCCTTACAAATCCACTCACCGAATCAGCGTATACGTTGATATTAATCTCTTAGACAACCCGGAACATGTCCCAGTCCTCGTGATCAGAACAATCTTGGAGCGTGGATTCCGATTGGTCAGACCAGCATTGAATAGCCCTTAGCACGGGTACATCCTGTTTGAGTTTCTGCCTATAAGAAGGGAGGAGCACAATGGAGTCCTGGTCAGATTTACCCGAAAGGAGGGCGTGGGAGGGCCTTGTATGCATCGTGGAAGTTAGAGTAGCAGTGATCCCGTGTTTTACCAGCACGGGTGCTACAGTCAATACGCTAATTGAATTTAGGTAGCCTTGTTCTCAAATTTGCTTTGTTAAAATCCCCAGCTACAATAAATGCAGCCTCAGGATATATGGTTTCCAGTTTGCATAAAGTCTAGTGAAGTTCCTTGAGGGTTGTCGTGGTATCTGCTTGAGGGGGGATATACACGGCTGTGACAATAACCGAGGAGAATTCCCTTGGGAGATAATATGGTCAGCATGTGAGGAGTTCTAGGTCAGGTGAACAAAAGGACTTGAGTTCCTGTGCGTTGTTACAATTACACCATGAGACATTAATCATGAAACATACACTTCCGCCCTTCTTCTTCCCGGAGAGAGGTTAACTTCTTAGGAGCGGCAGCTGAGGTGTCGGTTTTGGAGAGTCTGGCGTGCCCAAAGTAAAAGGCCTGCCACACAGGCCCAGAAACTAGGATATGCACATAATTAGTGCTATTGGATAGGAAACACTCTGAAGTTTCTAAGAGTGTTAAAATATTGTCTAAGTTGATGTCGCTCTGATATTCAATAGTTCTTCCCGGCTGTATGTAATAACACTTAAGATTTTCTGGGCTAACAACGTAAGAAATAATACATTATAAAAACAAAATACTGCAAAGTTTCCTAAGGACTAGAAGTGATGCAGCCCTCTCTGTCAGCGCCATCTCGCGCTGAAGCCAGCATGCAAGTATTGTAAGCTCACATACAGATGCATACACACACACACCTGCACATACACAAGCAAACCCAGGGATATAGACTGGTTGGCCAAGGTCAGTGGTCCCACATTGGCCTGCACTACAGGATACAAATATTGTCCAGAATAGCCTCGACAATGCTTGACATGTTTCACAGGCATTAAGGAACACAGTCCAAAACTGTTAGTTTAAAACTACTTAGGGAGTAGCGCGCTACCCGGGAAATGTAAGGCGCCAAATTCTAAATCCAAAAGTTGAATTATTAAACATTCATCAATATACAAGTGTTGCATAGTCATTAAAAGCTCTGATTCTTGGCATTATCACAGCGTTGTCAGTTTTCAAAAAGGCTTTACGGCGAAAGCACAACATTTGATTCTTTGAGGATAGCACCTCTCATTTTTTCCACATTAGCATAATATCATATCCAGCGGGTCACACAAAACCCATATCAGAGCTAAAATAAATCACTTACCTTTCGAAGAACTTCTGTTGAGGGCTTCCCAAGTGTCCAACGAAGACATCCAATGGTTCTTTTGTTAGAAAAAGTCATTTATTATATCCATAAATCTCCGCTTGGTTGGCGTGTTATGTTCAGAAAATCCAACGTCGAATCGCCCATTGAACCGTGAAGAGAACGCAGCGTTCAAATATACGTATCAGCTTTTCCTAAACAAATCAAAGATCATTTATAATGCATCCTTAGCTATCCTTTTATGAATATTAGCGATAATATTTCACTCGGATGATACCATAAACGTTATAAAAGGAAAATAAAGTGGGGCGCGCTCACGGTCTCGCGCCCGGGAAACGTTGTTGACTTCTGAGGTCCTTTGACAATTTCCTCTTCCTATCAGTTCTGCTCAGTGCTAGAGATTCCAAACACTGTATAAAGACTTTTGACATCTAGTGGAAGCCATAGGTACTGCAATCTAGGAGCTGGATCCCATTAAAATCAATAGGAAGAGTATCAAACAGAGGAAAGATCACAAAAAAAAGATTTCCGGACAGAAATCTCTCGGGTTTTCGCCTGCTATATCAGTTCTGTTATACTCACAGACAATATTTTAACACTTTTAGAAACTTCAGAGTGTTTCCTATCCAATAGTACTAATTAGTAGTACTAATATCCTGTTTTCTGGGCCTGAGTGGCAGGCATTTTACTTTGGCCACGCCAGACTCTCCAAAACAGTCACCTCTGCTGCCGCTCCCTAAGAAATTAACTTGTGTTGATCACAACAGTACATTGGCTAAGCAGGCAGTTGGCAGGTTGAGTATATAATAGTGTGTACGTGTGAATGTGAGAGAGGGGGAGATATTCTCAATTGGGAAAAAGTCTGTCCTCCCTTCGACTTCTCCGTCCTCCTCCCCTCCGTGACCCGGAAAGCGATAAGTAGTCGAGTAGTGTGTAAATTCGTTAGGAGGGGAACGGAAGAGTTCCCTCCTTTTCTCTATAGCCTTCTCCCGCAGAGGAGCCCAAGTGTATCCTCAAACCTCCTTTGAATCAGCAGTTTTTTTCTCGGAGGAGAAAAGCATGGACAGATTTCTAAACCATATGCTCCTTATCTTTCATCTATAAAATGTATGGGACAAGCAGCTCAATTTATTTTTAATACTTTACACAAAACCAATCCGGGGAGAGGGAGAAATGACAGACTGATTGATTGACTGACAGATGATTAGCTTGATTGCTGATTGACAGGCAACTGTGTGAGAGGGTGTGATTGGTCCAAAGAGAATTACAAAAGCAGCAGTCTCAGCCCTGTCAGTCTCAGCTAGTTTCCTGCCAAGCCACCTTGACCCTGAGCTCATCATAAGCAGCAGACCATGCCACACAAAATGGGTGAGTGATTTATAACAGTCCTAAACGCGCATGTGTGTTCTAGACTAATTTGTCTTAACTGCTAGAAGAAAATAGTTTAACTGAGTAAGAAATGCATTACCTTCACTACTTGATGTGATTTATCTGTGATCTCGTATTGCAGCCAAGAAGGTTCTGATCGTGGTACGCCCACCAGAGTACTGGGTCGTTTAACGCTGCAGCCAAAGACGCGACTGAGACAGTTCTGACTACTCAGGGCTGTAAGGTGGAGGTGTCTGACCTCTATGCCATGAAGTTCAAAGCCTCTGCTACTGCAGAAGACATCACTGGTAACAGACTGAACCATGTGTTGCTTAATTTCAGTAGTGAATGCTCTGCGTAAGCTTGAGTGCCTGTTAAATGCTAAAGGTCAACTCGTTTCTGTGGGCGAGCGCTTTTTATTCTCCCTTCTGTTATGCTTTACCAGGGGAGGTGAAGGATGCTGAGCACTTCCAGTATGGAGAGGAGACCATGCTGGCATGGAAGGAGGGCCGACTCTCTGCTGATATCACTGAGGAACACCGCAAACTCTCTGAAGCGGAGGTTGTCATATTCCAGGTGATCTCCTGTAGTATTGTCTAGTGTCTTAGGAAAATTGGCTTCATCAGCTTGAGCCTAGAACTTATTTTAAGTGTAGACCCTTCAGCGCTTTACTTTTTGGATGGTGGCTGAAATGCACCCATTCAAGGAACTAGTTGACTAGTGTCTCCCGTATCTCAGTTCCCCATGTACTGGTTCACTGTTCCTGCCATCATGAAGGGCTGGATGGACCGAGTGCTCACACTGGGATTTGCCTACACCTCAGAAAAGAGGTACAGCCAGGGCATCTTCAAGGTAAGGGATGCAATCCCATAATCACTGTTAAAAGCCCAATGCAGTAACAACTAACTCACTTGTGGTCCATCCATATCAATGTCTCTCCTTGTTTCCCTACAGGACAAGAAAGCCATGCTGTCCTTTACCACTGGATCACACGAGTCTATGTTCAGTGCCAATGGTATCAATGGCGACATGAATGTCACCCTGTGGCCGCTGCAGGTATGTTAGGCTTGGCTGACACTACCAGCATGTAGACTGCAGTACTGCAAAGAGCTTTTGCTTTCATCTGTTATATAAGTATTTTACTTCCAGGTTGACAAGTGTTCACTTTCATTTTGATGATTGCTTCAGTTGGCCAAATCAATTGTTTTATCTACTTGTGCATGGTTATTGAATAACGTAGTTGCCTCCCTGTAGAACGGCATCCTGCACTACTGTGGCTTCCAGGTTCTGGCTCCTCAGATTTTCTGGGCTCCACCCCACATCCCCTCTGAGGCTCGAGAAAGCATGCTGGAGGCATGGCGCACACGGCTGCAAGGGCTTCTGGGAGAAACGCCGCTTACCTTCACCCCTCAGACAGCTTTGATGGTGGGCGGGCTTCCAGCTCAAAGAGGATGTCCAGGATAAGCATGCAGCCAATGAGTTTGGCCTGTCTGTTGAATCCACCTGGGCAAGCCCCTCCCACCCAACAGCCAGATCAAAGCTGGGGTGTGAAGGGTTCTGGAGGACGGTGTTCTCTACACATGCTGCTTATGCGCTAAATCAAAAATAAAGATTTGTGTCCTTAAACTAAATAACAAGTGTGGTATTAAATGCTTTAACCAAGGTTTCTTTATTGGTGAACTGATTAAACTCCTCTGCAGTTTAACAGCTTTGAACAAATTCTGATATTTGGTGTTGATCACTACTCTTCTGTGAACTACAAGGGTTGATGCTCACTGTATTAGCTGCTGTGATCTGTATGCTGTCTCACTGAAGGGCTGGCTAGAGGTCTCAGACCCTCGGCCATCTCCCAGAGTTGGCATTGGTTTAGGTCAACAAAAAGGGGTCTGTGCCCTGCCACTCCAAGCATTTAGCCTTGACCGAGGACCTATGATCCATGTCTGTGTAGGAGAATGCTTTCCACAGGAAAGGTCACAAAGTGCTTTGATTACATGTTCAATTAGTTATTGACTTGTGCTGTGAATATGCTGCTTCTGTTATTTCCGTTTAGGATTTTTGCTGTCATTAGCAACTGTTCAGTGATTGCAACTACACCTGGCATTTGCGGCTGCTTGGTGTGGAAGAGGCTTCTATGACTCCCTTATGTTTGGCGTCAGTGGGAGTGCCCTTGTTTTGGCAGCACTCCTTGCCACACAGCAGAGGCACACTGGGAACGGGGTCAGAGCGATTGGGGTTCATCTGGGACCACTGTTCCAGAACACGAGAAGGTGAAAATCTAACTGTTGCTGTGTTAATACAACCAGGAGTCTTCCCTGAATGTGTAATTGTTTGGCTGGTAACATCTGCCAAGGGTAGGTGTGTGTACAAGCTGTGAAGTAGCCATGCTTGTTAGAACCAGTTGGGTTTGGGCCAGGTGTTGTATTTGTCTCTAGAGGGAGATCCCAAGTCTACAGTCCTATACCCGTCCTGCTCTGCTATTCTCACTGAATGGTAGGAAGGCTATTCTCCACACAATCAATGGGAGGAAGTGGGTACTCTCTTGCCAGGCCCGGCTTTCCTATTACATTGTCTGAAAACAATTCAGAATTAGGGAAAAAATACCTTCTGGGTTTTGCTTGTAGTTTGTCGTTTCTGTCTCGTTTTCCTGTTATTTTCCCGAACGTTAGCCAGTTATTTCAACGCTGTAATTAAATAATTTGCCGGTTATTTCTATATAGTTTCAGTGTACTTACTGGGCCTTGACACTATTCTAAAGCAATGATCTGTTATGTAAATTGTTCTTAATAGTTTGTACCTTAACATTACGTTTTATTTTGATGTATATCCAATTTAAGTTCAGGTGATTTCTCCCCAGACAGATGAACACAATCACATGTAATTAAGATACTACAGTTAATGGTACAATTAATTCAAAAGTAATCCACAGTAATATTTTAGAGGATGTGTTACTGCCCCCAATTGCATGGCTAGCTCAAAGTAGCTAGTTAGCTCTGAAGTAGCGCTAGCTACCAGCTATGTCCTAGACCAGAGCTCTGGTCAGGGAGTTAGAGTGCTCCATGCGTAAACACCAACAGAGAGACAAAAATGCCATCTGAGAAACTTGCAGACCAGGTGCGCACAATCTGCAGCTGAATGCTTCTCAAAAATACAAGAGTAAGACAAAATGAAACAAATACACTTGTGGACCAATTTACCTAGATGAGATTAAATACATGCAGCAGTGAGTGAATGCACAGTAATTGCATGAAAATCAAATCAAATGCTATTGGTCAAATACACATGGTTATCAGATGTTATTGCGAGTGTAGTGAAATGCTTGTGCTTCTAGTTCCGACAGTGCAGCAATATCTAACAATTCCAAAACGACCTAATACACACATTTAAGTAAAGGAATGGAATAAGAATATATACATATAAATATATGGATGCGAACGACAGAGCGGTATAGGGAAGATGCAATAGATGGTGTGAAATAATCTCTACATTTGACATGAGAGACGCAAGATATGTAAACATTATTAAAGTGGCATTATTAAAGTGACTAGTGATCCATTTATTAAAGTGGCCAATGATTTCAAGTATGTATGTAGGCAGCAGCCTCTCTGTGTTAGTGATGGCTGTTTAACAGTCTGATGGCCTTGAGATAGAAGCTGTTTTTCAGTCTCTCGGTCCCACTTTGATGCACCTGTACTGACCTCACCTTCTGTATGGTAGCGGGGTGAACAGGCAGTGGCTCGGGTGGTTGTTGTCCTGGAGGGAGGTCGTTTGCCCCGGTGATGCGTTGTGCAGACCGTGCCATCCTCAGGACAGCCTTGCGGCTGTGGGCGGTGCAGTTGCCGTACCAGGTGGTGATACAGCCCGACAGGATGCTCTCAACGGTGCATCTGTAAAAGTTTGTGAGGGTTTTAGGTGACAAGCCAAATTTCTTCAGTCTCCTGAGGTTGAAGAGGAGCTGTTGAGCCTTCTTCACCACACTGTCTGTGTGGGTAGACCATTTCAGTTTGTCCGTGATGTGTACACCGAGGAACTTAAAATGTCCACCTTCTCCACTGCTGTCCCGTCGATGTGGATAGGGGGGTGCTCCCTCTGCTGTTTCCTGAAGTCCACGATCATCTCCTTTGTTTTGTTGACGTTGAGTGTGAGGTTGTTTCTTGACACCACACTCCGATTGCCCTCACCTCCTCCCTGTAGGCTGTCTCGTCGTTGTTGGTAATCAAGCCCACTACTGTTGTGTCGTCTGCAAACTTGATGATTGAGTTGGAGGCGTACATGGCCACGCAGTCATGGGTGAATAGGGAGTACAGGAAGGGGCTGAGCACGCACCCTTGTGGGGCCCCAGGGTTGAGGATCTGCGAAGTGGAGATGTTTCCTACCTTCACCACCTGGGGCGGCCCGTGAGGAATTCCAGGACCCAATTGCACAGGGCAGGGTTGACACCCAGGGCCTCAAGCTTAATGATGAGCATGGAGGGTACTATGATGTTGCATGCTGAGCTATAGTCAATTAACCTTTTAAGGCTAGGGGCAGTGTTCGGAAGTATGGAGAGTCTGGCGTGCCCAAAGTAACCTGCCTGTTACTCAGGCCCAGACAGCTAGGATATGCATATAATTGGTAGTATTGGATAGAAAACAGAAAAATAGAAAAATATTATTGTTTATTTAGATATTAGACACCCTGAGGATTAATTAGAAACATCGTTTGACTTGTTTGGACGAACTTTACCGGTAACTTTTTGGATTTCTTTGTCTGCATGTTGAGCGAGTGGATTACAGAACTCAATGGCGCCAACTAAACAGACTTTTTGGGATATAAAAAGGCTTCATCGAACAAAACAACCATACTTTGTGTAGCTGAGACCCTTGGGATTGCATCCCACCGATCCCCTTAACAGCATTCTTACATAGGTATTCCTCTTGTCCAGATGGGAATGGCGATTGCATTGTCTGTGGACCTATTGGGGTGGCAAGCAAATTGAAGTGGGTCTAGGGTGACAGGTTAGGTGGAGGTGATATGATCCTTGACTAGTCTCTCAAAGCACTTCATGATGACAGAAGTGAGTGCTACGGGTCGATGGTCATTTAGTTCAGTTATCTTTGCCTTCTTAGGTACAGGAACAACGGTGGCCATATTGAAGCATGTGGGGAAAGCAGACTGGGGTAGGGAGAGATTGAATATGTCCGTAAAAACACCAGCCAGCTGGTCTGCATGCTCTAAGGATGCGGCTAGGGATGCTGTCTGGCCGGCAGCCTTGCGAGGTTAACACGTTTAAATGTCTTACTCACATCAGGCCACGGAGAAGGAGAGCCCACAGTCCTTGGTAGCGGGCCACGTCGGTGGCACTGTATTATCTTCAAAGAAGGTGTTTAGTTTGACTGGAAGCAAGACAACAGTGTCCGTGACGTGGCTGGTTTTCCGTTTGTAGTCCGCGATTGTCTGTAGACCCTGCCACATACGTCTCGTGTCTGAGCCGTTGAATTGCGACTCCACTTTGTCTCTATACTGACATTTTGCTTGTTTGATTGCCTTGCGGAGGGAATAACTACACTGTTTGTATTCGGCCATATTCCCAGTCACCTTTCCATGGTTAAATGCGGTGGTTTGCGCTTTCAGTTTTGCGCGAATGCCGCCGTCTATCCACGGTTTCTGGTTAGGGTAGGTTTTAATAGTCACACTAGGTACAACATCTACAATGCACTTCCTTACAAATCCACTCACCGAATCAGCGTATACGTTGATATTAATCTCTTAGACAACCCGGAACATGTCCCAGTCCTCGTGATCAGAACAATCTTGGAGCGTGGATTCCGATTGGTCAGACCAGCATTGAATAGCCCTTAGCACGGGTACATCCTGTTTGAGTTTCTGCCTATAAGAAGGGAGGAGCACAATGGAGTCCTGGTCAGATTTACCCGAAAGGAGGGCGTGGGAGGGCCTTGTATGCATCGTGGAAGTTAGAGTAGCAGTGATCCGTGTTTTACCAGCACGGGTGCTACAGTCAATACGCTAATTGAATTTAGGTAGCCTTGTTCTCAAATTTGCTTTGTTAAAATCCCCAGCTACAATAAATGCAGCCTCAGGATATATGGTTTCCAGTTTGCATAAAGTCTAGTGAAGTTCCTTGAGGGTTGTCGTGGTATCTGCTTGAGGGGGGATATACACGGCTGTGACAATAACCGAGGAGAATTCCCTTGGGAGATAATATGGTCAGCATGTGAGGAGTTCTAGGTCAGGTGAACAAAAGGACTTGAGTTCCTGTACGTTGTTACAATTACACCATGAGACATTAATCATGAAACATACACTTCCGCCCTTCTTCTTCCCGGAGAGAGGTTAACTTCTTAGGGAGCGGCAGCTGAGGTGTCGGTTTTGGAGAGTCTGGCGTGCCCAAAGTAAAAGGCCTGCCACACAGGCCCAGAAACTAGGATATGCACATAATTAGTGCTATTGGATAGGAAACACTCTGAAGTTTCTAAGAGTGTTAAAATATTGTCTAAGTTGATGTCGCTCTGATATTCAATAGTTCTTCCCGGCTGTATGTAATAACACTTAAGATTTTCTGGGCTAACAACGTAAGAAATAATACATTATAAAAAACAAAATACTGCAAAGTTTCCTAAGGACTAGAAGTGATGCAGCCCTCTCTGTCAGCGCCATCTCGCTGAAGCCAGCATGCAAGTATTGTAAGCTCACATACAGATGCATACACACACACACCTGCACATACACAAGCAAACCCAGGGATATAGACTGGTTGGCCAAGGTCAGTGGTCCCACATTGGCCTGCACTACAGGATACAAATATTGTCCAGAATAGCCTCGACAATGCTTGACATGTTTCACAGGCATTAAGGAACACAGTCCAAAACTGTTAGTTTAAAACTACTTAGGGAGTAGCGGCGCTACCCGGGAAATGTAAGGCGCCAAATTCTAAATCCAAAAGTTGAATTATTAAACATTCATCAATATACAAGTGTTGCATAGTCATTAAAAGCTCTGATTCTTGGCATTATCACAGCGTTGTCAGTTTTCAAAAAGGCTTTACGGCGAAAGCACAACATTTGATTCTTTGAGGATAGCACCTCTCATTTTTTCCACATTAGCATAATATCATATCCAGCGGGGTCACACAAAACCCATATCAGAGCTAAAATAAATCACTTACCTTTCGAAGAACTTCTGTTGAGGGCTTCCCAAGTGTCCAACGAAGACATCCAATGGTTCTTTTGTTAGAAAAAGTCATTTATTATATCCATAAATCTCCGTTTGGTTGGCGTGTTATGTTCAGAAAATCCAACGTCGAATCGCCCATTGAACCGTGAAGAGAACGGCGTTCAAATATACGTATCAGCTTTTCCTAAACAAATCAAAGATCATTTATAATGCATCCTTAGCTATCCTTTTATGAATATTAGCGATAATATTTCACTCGGATGATACCATAAACGTTATAAAAGGAAAATAAAGTGGGGCGCGCTCACGGTCTCGCGCCGGGAAAGCGTTGTTGACTTCTGAGGTCCTTTGACAATTTCCTCTTCCTATCAGTTCTGCTCAGTGCTAGAGATTCCAAACACTGTATAAAGACTTTTGACATCTAGTGGAAGCCATAGGTACTGCAATCTAGGAGCTGGATCCCATTAAAATCAATAGGAAGAGTATCAAACAGAGGAAAGATCACAAAAAAGATTTCGGACAGAAATCTCTCGGGTTTTCGCCTGCTATATCAGTTCTGTTATACTCACAGACAATATTTTAACACTTTTAGAAACTTCAGAGTGTTTCCTATCCAATAGTACTAATTAGTAGTACTAATATCCTGTTTTCTGGGCCTGAGTGGCAGGCATTTTACTTTGGCCACGCCAGACTCTCCAAAACAGTCACCTCTGCTGCCGCTCCTAAGAAATTAACTTGTGTTGATCACAACAGTACATTGGCTAAGC
This sequence comes from Brachymystax lenok tsinlingensis, assembly GCA_030435695.1. Taxonomy (NCBI): domain Eukaryota; kingdom Metazoa; phylum Chordata; class Actinopteri; order Salmoniformes; family Salmonidae; genus Brachymystax; species Brachymystax lenok. Next base: position 17,125,734 of record CM059781.1, read on the forward strand.
AGGCAGTTGGCAGGTTGAGTATATAATAGTGTGTACGTGTGAATGTGAGAGAGGGAGATATTCTCAATTGGGAAAAAGTCTGTCCTCCCTTCGACTTCTCCGTCCTCCTCCCTCCGTGACCCGGAAGCGATAAGTAGTCGAGTAGTGTGTAAATTCGTTAGGAGGAACGGAAGAGTTCCTCCTTTTCTCTATAGCCTTCTCCCGCAGAGGAGCCCAAGTGTATCCTCAAACCTCCTTTGAATCAGCAGTTTTTTTCTCGGAGGAGAAAAGCATGGACAGATTTCTAAACCATATGCTCCTTATCTTTCATCTATAAAATGTATGGGACAAGCAGCTCAATTTATTTTTAATACTTTACACAAAACCAATCCGGGAGAGGGAGAAATGACAGACTGATTGATTGACTGACAGATGATTAAGCTTGATTGCTGATTGACAGGCAACTGTGTGAGAGGGTGTGATTGGTCCAAAGAGAATTACAAAAGCAGCAGTCTCAGCCCTGTCAGTCTCAGCTAGTTTCCTGCCAAGCCACCTTGACCCTGAGCTCATCATAAGCAGCAGACCATGCCACACAAAATGGGTGAGTGATTTATAACAGTCCTAAACGCATGTGTGTTCTAGACTAATTTGTCTTAACTGCTAGAAGAAAATAGTTTAACTGAGTAAGAAATGCATTACCTTCACTACTTGATGTGATTTATCTGTGATCTCGTATTGCAGCCAAGAAGGTTCTGATCGTGTACGCCCACCAGAGTACTGGGTCGTTTAACGCTGCAGCCAAAGACGCGACTGAGACAGTTCTGACTACTCAGGGCTGTAAGGTGGAGGTGTCTGACCTCTATGCCATGAAGTTCAAAGCCTCTGCTACTGCAGAAGACATCACTGGTAACAGACTGAACCATGTGTTGCTTAATTTCAGTAGTGAATGCTCTGCGTAAGCTTGAGTGCCTGTTAAATGCTAAAGGTCAACTCGTTTCTGTGGGCGAGCGCTTTTTATTCTCCCTTCTGTTATGCTTTACCAGGGGAGGTGAAGGATGCTGAGCACTTCCAGTATGGAGAGGAGACCATGCTGGCATGGAAGGAGGGCCGACTCTCTGCTGATATCACTGAGGAACACCGCAAAACTCTCTGAAGCGGAGGTTGTCATATTCCAGGTGATCTCCTGTAGTATTGTCTAGTGTCTTAGGAAAATTGGCTTCATCAGCTTGAGCCTAGAACTTATTTTAAGTGTAGACCCTTCAGCGCTTTACTTTTTGGATGGTGGCTGAAATGCACCCATTCAAGGAACTAGTTGACTAGTGTCTCCCGTATCTCAGTTCCCCATGTACTGGTTCACTGTTCCTGCCATCATGAAGGGCTGGATGGACCGAGTGCTCACACTGGGATTTGCCTACACCTCAGAAAAGAGGTACAGCCAGGGCATCTTCAAGGTAAGGGATGCAATCCCATAATCACTGTTAAAAGCCCAATGCAGTAACAACTAACTCACTTGTGGTCCATCCATATCAATGTCTCTCCTTGTTTCCCTACAGGACAAGAAAGCCATGCTGTCCTTTACCACTGGATCACACGAGTCTATGTTCAGTGCCAATGGTATCAATGGCGACATGAATGTCACCCTGTGGCCGCTGCAGGTATGTTAGGCTTGGCTGACACTACCAGCATGTAGACTGCAGTACTGCAAAGAGCTTTTGCTTTCATCTGTTATATAAGTATTTTACTTCCAGGTTGACAAGTGTTCACTTTCATTTTGATGATTGCTTCAGTTGGCCAAATCAATTGTTTTATCTACTTGTGCATGGTTATTGAATAACGTAGTTGCCTCCCTGTAGAACGGCATCCTGCACTACTGTGGCTTCCAGGTTCTGGCTCCTCAGATTTTCTGGGCTCCACCCCACATCCCCTCTGAGGCTCGAGAAAGCATGCTGGAGGCATGGCGCTGCGGCTGCAAGGGCTTCTGGGAGAAACGCCGCTACCTTCACCCCCTCAGACAGCTTTGATGGTGGGCGGGGCTTCCAGCTCAAAGAGGATGTCCAGGATAAGCATGCAGCCAATGAGTTTGGCCTGTCTGTTGGAATCCACCTGGGCAAGCCCCTCCCACCCAACAGCCAGATCAAAGCTGGGGTGTGAAGGGTTCTGGAGGACGGTGTTCTCTACACATGCTGCTTATGCGCTAAATCAAAAATAAAGATTTGTGTCCTTAAACTAAATAACAAGTGTGGTATTAAATGCTTTAACCAAGGTTTCTTTATTGGTGAACTGATTAAACTCCTCTGCAGTTTAACAGCTTTGAACAAATTCTGATATTTGGTGTTGATCACTACTCTTCTGTGAACTACAAGGGTTGATGCTCACTGTATTAGCTGCTGTGATCTGTATGCTGTCTCACTGAAGGGCTGGCTAGAGGTCTCAGACCCTCGGCCATCTCCCAGAGTTGGCATTGGTTTAGGTCAACAAAAAGGGGTCTGTGCCCTGCCACTCCAAGCATTTAGCCTTGACCGAGGACCTATGATCCATGTCTGTGTAGGAGAATGCTTTCCACAGGAAAGGTCACAAAGTGCTTTGATTACATGTTCAATTAGTTATTGACTTGTGCTGTGAATATGCTGCTTCTGTTATTTCCGTTTAGGATTTTTGCTGTCATTAGCAACTGTTCAGTGATTGCAACTACACCTGGCATTTGCGGCTGCTTGGTGTGGAAGAGGCTTCTATGACTCCCTTATGTTTGGCGTCAGTGGGAGTGCCCTTGTTTTGGCAGCACTCCTTGCCACACAGCAGAGGCACACTGGGAACGGGTCAGAGCGATTGGGGTTCATCTGGGACCACTGTTCCAGAACACGAGAAGGTGAAAATCTAACTGTTGCTGTGTTAATACAACCAGGAGTCTTCCCTGAATGTGTAATTGTTTGGCTGGTAACATCTGCCAAGGGTAGGTGTGTGTACAAGCTGTGAAGTAGCCATGCTTGTTAGAACCAGTTGGGTTTGGGCCAGGTGTTGTATTTGTCTCTAGAGGGAGATCCCAAGTCTACAGTCCTATACCCGTCCTGCTCTGCTATTCTCACTGAATGGTAGGAAGGCTATTCTCCACACAATCAATGGGAGGAAGTGGGTACTCTCTTGCCAGGCCCGGCTTTCCTATTACATTGTCTGAAAACAATTCAGAATTAGGGAAAAAATACCTTCTGGGTTTTTGCTTGTTTGTCGTTTCTGTCTCGTTTTCCTGTTATTTTCCCGAACGTTAGCCAGTTATTTCAACGCTGTAATTAAATAATTTGCGGTTATTTCTATATAGTTTCAGTGTACTTACTGGGCCTTGACACTATTCTAAAGCAATGATCTGTTATGTAAATTGTTCTTAATAGTTTGTACCTTAACATTACGTTTTATTTTGATGTATATCCAATTTAAGTTCAGGTGATTTCTCCCCAGACAGATGAACACAATCACATGTAATTAAGATACTACAGTTAATGGTACAATTAATTCAAAAGTAATCCACAGTAATATTTTAGAGGATGTGTTACTGCCCCCAATTGCATGGCTAGCTCAAAGTAGCTAGTTAGCTCTGAAGTAGCGCTAGCTACCAGCTATGTCCTAGACCAGAGCTCTGGTCAGGGAGTTAGAGTGCTCCATGCGTAAACACCAACAGAGAGACAAAAATGCCATCTGAGAAACTTGCAGACCAGGTGCGCACAATCTGCAGCTGAATGCTTCTCAAAAATACAAGAGTAAGACAAAATGAAACAAATACACTTGTGGACCAATTTACCTAGATGAGATTAAATACATGCAGCAGTGAGTGAATGCACAGTAATTGCATGAAAATCAAATCAAATGCTATTGGTCAAATACACATGGTTATCAGATGTTATTGCGAGTGTAGTGAAATGCTTGTGCTTCTAGTTCGACAGTGCAGCAATATCTAACAATTCCAAAACGACCTAATACACACATTTAAGTAAAGGAATGGAATAAGAATATATACATATAAATATATGGATGCGTAACGACAGAGCGGTATAGGGAAGATGCAATAGATGGTGTGAAATAATCTCTACATTTGACATGAGAGACGCAAGATATGTAAACATTATTAAAGTGGCATTATTAAAGTGACTAGTGATCCATTTATTAAAGTGGCCAATGATTTCAAGTATGTATGTAGGCAGCAGCCTCTCTGTGTTAGTGATGGCTGTTTAACAGTCTGATGGCCTTGAGATAGAAGCTGTTTTTCAGTCTCTCGGTCCCACTTTGATGCACCTGTACTGACCTCACCTTCTGTATGGTAGCGGGGTGAACAGGCAGTGGCTCGGGTGGTTGTTGTCCTGGAGGGGGAGGTCGTTTGCCCCCCGGTGATGCGTTGTGCAGACCGTACCATCCTCAGGACAGCCTTGCGGCTGTGGGCGGTGCAGTTGCCGTACCAGGTGGTGATACAGCCCGACAGGATGCTCTCAACGGTGCATCTGTAAAAGTTTGTGAGGGTTTTAGGTGACAAGCCAAATTTCTTCAGTCTCCTGAGGTTGAAGAGGAGCTGTTGAGCCTTCTTCACCACACTGTCTGTGTGGGTAGACCATTTCAGTTTGTCCGTGATGTGTACACCGAGGAACTTAAAATGTCCACCTTCTCCACTGCTGTCCCGTCGATGTGGATAGGGGGGTGCTCCCTCTGCTGTTTCCTGAAGTCCACGATCATCTCCTTTGTTTTGTTGACGTTGAGTGTGAGGTTGTTTCTTGACACCACACTCCGATTGCCCTCACCTCCTCCCTGTAGGCTGTCTCGTCGTTGTTGGTAATCAAGCCCACTACTGTTGTGTCGCCTGCAAACTTGATGATTGAGTTGAGGCGTACATGGCCACGCAGTCATGGGTGAATAGGGAGTACAGGAAGGGGCTGAGCACGCACCCTTGTGGGGCCCCAGGGTTGAGGATCTGCGAAGTGGAGATGTTTCCTACCTTCACCACCTGGGGGCGGCCCGTGAGGAATTCCAGGACCCAATTGCACAGGGCAGGGTTGACACCCAGGGCCTCAAGCTTAATGATGAGCATGGAGGGTACTATGATGTTGCATGCTGAGCTATAGTCAATTAACCTTTTAAGGCTAGGGGGCAGTGTTCGGAAGTATGGAGAGTCTGACGTGCCCAAAGTAACCTGCCTGTTACTCAGGCCCAGACGCTAGGATATGCATATAATTGGTAGTATTGGATGAAAAATTGAAAAATATTATTGTTTATTTAGATATTAGACACCCTGAGGATTAATTAGAAACATCGTTTGACTTGTTTGGACAAACTTTACCGGTAACTTTTGGATTTCTTTGTCTGCATGTTGAGCAGGTGGATTACAGAACTCAATGGCGCCAACTAAACAGACTTTTTGGGATATAAAAAAGGGCTTAATCGAACAAAACAACCATACTTTGTGTAGCTGAGACCCTTGGGATTGCATCCCACCGATCCCCTTAACAGCATTCTTACATAGGTATTCCTCTTGTCCAGATGGGAATGGCGATTGCATTGTCTGTGGACCTATTGGGGTGGCAAGCAAATTGAAGTGGGTCTAGGGTGACAGGTTAGGTGGAGGTGATATGATCCTTGACTAGTCTCTCAAAGCACTTCATGATGACAGAAGTGAGTGCTACGGGTCGATGGTCATTTAGTTCAGTTATCTTTGCCTTCTTAGGTACAGGAACAACGGTGGCCATATTGAAGCATGTGGGGAAAGCAGACTGGGGTAGGGAGAGATTGAATATGTCCGTAAAAACACCAGCCAGCTGGTCTGCGCATGCTCTAAGGATGCGGCTAGGGATGCTGTCTGGCCGGCAGCCTTGCGAGGGTTAACACGTTTAAATGTCTTACTCACATCGGCCACGGAGAAGGAGAGCCCACAGTCCTTGGTAGCGGGCCACGTCGGTGGCACTGTATTATCTTCAAAGAAGGTGTTTAGTTTGACTGGAAGCAAGACAACAGTGTCCGTGACGTGGCTGGTTTTCCGTTTGTAGTCCGCGATTGTCTGTAGACCCTGCCACATACGTCTCGTGTCTGAGCCGTTGAATTGCGACTCCACTTTGTCTCTATACTGACATTTTGCTTGTTTGATTGCCTTGCGGAGGGAATAACTACACTGTTTGTATTCGGCCATATTCCCAGTCACCTTTCCATGGTTAAATGCGGTGGTTTGCGCTTTCAGTTTCTTGCGAATGCCGCCGTCTATCCACGGTTTCTGGTTAGGGTAGGTTTTAATAGTCACACTAGGTACAACATCTACAATGCACTTCCTTACAAATCCACTCACCGAATCAGCGTATACGTTGATATTAATCTCTTAGACAACCCGGAACATGTCCCAGTCCTCGTGATCAGAACAATCTTGGAGCGTGGATTCCGATTGGTCAGACCAGCATTGAATAGCCCTTAGCACGGGTACATCCTGTTTGAGTTTCTGCCTATAAGAAGGGAGGAGCACAATGGAGTCCTGGTCAGATTTACGAAAGGAGGCGTGGGAGGGCCTTGTATGCATCGTGGAAGTTAGAGTAGCAGTGATCCGTGTTTTACCAGCACGGGTGCTACAGTCAATACGCTAATTGAATTTAGGTAGCCTTGTTCTCAAATTTGCTTTGTTAAAATCCCCAGCTACAATAAATGCAGCCTCAGGATATATGGTTTCCAGTTTGCATAAAGTCTAGTGAAGTTCCTTGAGGGTTGTCGTGGTATCTGCTTGAGGGGGGATATACACGGCTGTGACAATAACCGAGGAGAATTCCCTTGGGAGATAATATGGTCAGCATGTGAGGAGTTCTAGGTCAGGTGAACAAAAGGACTTGAGTTCCTGTCGTTGTTACAATTACACCATGAGACATTAATCATGAAACATACACTTCCGCCCTTCTTCTTCCCGGAGAGAGGTTAACTTCTTAGGGAGCGGCAGCTGAGGTGTCGGTTTTGGAGAGTCTGGCGTGCCCAAAGTAAAAGGCCTGCCACACAGGCCCAGAAACTAGGATATGCACATAATTAGTGCTATTGGATAGGAAACACTCTGAAGTTTCTAAGAGTGTTAAAATATTGTCTAAGTTGATGTCGCTCTGATATTCAATAGTTCTTCCCGGCTGTATGTAATAACACTTAAGATTTTCTGGGCTAACAACGTAAGAAATAATACATTATAAAAAACAAAATACTGCAAAGTTTCCTAAGGACTAGAAGTGATGCAGCCCTCTCTGTCAGCGCCATCTCGCGCTGAAGCCAGCATGCAAGTATTGTAAGCTCACATACAGATGCATACACACACACACCTGCACATACACAAGCAAACCCAGGGATATAGACTGGTTGGCCAAGGTCAGTGGTCCCACATTGGCCTGCACTACAGGATACAAATATTGTCCAGAATAGCCTCGACAATGCTTGACATGTTTCACAGGCATTAAGGAACACAGTCCAAAACTGTTAGTTTAAAACTACTTAGGGAGTAGCGGCGCTACCCGGGAAATGTAAGGCGCCAAATTCTAAATCCAAAAGTTGAATTATTAAACATTCATCAATATACAAGTGTTGCATAGTCATTAAAAGCTCTGATTCTTGGCATTATCACAGCGTTGTCAGTTTTCAAAAAGGCTTTACGGCGAAAGCACAACATTTGATTCTTTGAGGATAGCACCTCTCATTTTTTCCACATTAGCATAATATCATATCCAGCGCGGGTCACACAAAACCCATATCAGAGCTAAAATAAATCACTTACCTTTCGAAGAACTTCTGTTGAGGGCTTCCCAAGTGTCCAACGAAGACATCCAATGGTTCTTTGTTAGAAAAAGTCATTTATTATATCCATAAATCTCCGTTTGGTTGGCGTGTTATGTTCAGAAAATCCAACGTCGAATCGCCCATTGAACCGTGAAGAGAACGCTGCGTTCAAATATACGTATCAGCTTTTCCTAAACAAATCAAAGATCATTTATAATGCATCCTTAGCTATCCTTTTATGAATATTAGCGATAATATTTCACTCGGATGATACCATAAACGTTATAAAAGGAAAATAAAGTGGAAGCGCTCACGGTCTCGCGCCGGGAAAGCGTTGTTGACTTCTGAGGTCCTTTGACAATTTCCTCTTCCTATCAGTTCTGCTCAGTGCTAGAGATTCCAAACACTGTATAAAGACTTTTGACATCTAGTGGAAGCCATAGGTACTGCAATCTAGGAGCTGGATCCCATTAAAATCAATAGGAAGAGTATCAAACAGAGGAAAGATCACAAAAAGATTTCGGACAGAAATCTCTCGGGTTTTCGCCTGCTATATCAGTTCTGTTATACTCACAGACAATATTTTAACACTTTTAGAAACTTCAGAGTGTTTCCTATCCAATAGTACTAATTAGTAGTACTAATATCCTGTTTTCTGGGCCTGAGTGGCAGGCATTTTACTTTGGCCACGCCAGACTCTCCAAAACAGTCACCTCTGCTGCCGCTCCCTAAGAAATTAACTTGTGTTGATCACAACAGTACATTGGCTAAGCAGGCAGTTGGCAGGTTGAGTATATAATAGTGTGTACGTGTGAATGTGAGAGAGGGGGAGATATTCTCAATTGGGAAAAAGTCTGTCCTCCCTTCGACTTCTCCGTCCTCCTCCCCTCCGTGACCCGGAAAGCGATAAGTAGTCGAGTAGTGTGTAAATTCGTTAGGAGGGGAACGGAAGAGTTCCCTCCTTTTCTCTATAGCCTTCTCCCGCAGAGGAGCCCAAGTGTATCCTCAAACCTCCTTTGAATCAGCAGTTTTTTTCTCGGAGGAGAAAAGCATGGACAGATTTCTAAACCATATGCTCCTTATCTTTCATCTATAAAATGTATGGGACAAGCAGCTCAATTTATTTTTAATACTTTACACAAAACCAATCCGGGGAGAGGGAGAAATGACAGACTGATTGATTGACTGACAGATGATTAAGCTTGATTGCTGATTGACAGGCAACTGTGTGAGAGGGTGTGATTGGTCCAAAGAGAATTACAAAAGCAGCAGTCTCAGCCCTGTCAGTCTCAGCTAGTTTCCTGCCAAGCCACCTTGACCCTGAGCTCATCATAAGCAGCAGACCATGCCACACAAAATGGGTGAGTGATTTATAACAGTCCTAAACGCGCATGTGTGTTCTAGACTAATTTGTCTTAACTGCTAGAAGAAAATAGTTTAACTGAGTAAGAAATGCATTACCTTCACTACTTGATGTGATTTATCTGTGATCTCGTATTGCAGCCAAGAAGGTTCTGATCGTACGCCCACCAGAGTACTGGGTCGTTTAACGCTGCAGCCAAAGACGCGACTGAGACAGTTCTGACTACTCAGGGCTGTAAGGTGGAGGTGTCTGACCTCTATGCCATGAAGTTCAAAGCCTCTGCTACTGCAGAAGACATCACTGGTAACAGACTGAACCATGTGTTGCTTAATTTCAGTAGTGAATGCTCTGCGTAAGCTTGAGTGCCTGTTAAATGCTAAAGGTCAACTCGTTTCTGTGGGCGAGCGCTTTTTATTCTCCCTTCTGTTATGCTTTACCAGGAGGTGAAGGATGCTGAGCACTTCCAGTATGGAGAGGAGACCATGCTGGCATGGAAGGAGGGCCGACTCTCTGCTGATATCACTGAGGAACACCGCAAACTCTCTGAAGCGGAGGTTGTCATATTCCAGGTGATCTCCTGTAGTATTGTCTAGTGTCTTAGGAAAATTGGCTTCATCAGCTTGAGCCTAGAACTTATTTTAAGTGTAGACCCTTCAGCGCTTTACTTTTTGGATGGTGGCTGAAATGCACCCATTCAAGGAACTAGTTGACTAGTGTCTCCCGTATCTCAGTTCCCCATGTACTGGTTCACTGTTCCTGCCATCATGAAGGGCTGGATGGACCGAGTGCTCACACTGGGATTTGCCTACACCTCAGAAAGAGAGGTACAGCCAGGGCATCTTCAAGGTAAGGGATGCAATCCCATAATCACTGTTAAAAGCCCAATGCAGTAACAACTAACTCACTTGTGGTCCATCCATATCAATGTCTCTCCTTGTTTCCCTACAGGACAAGAAAGCCATGCTGTCCTTTACCACTGGATCACACGAGTCTATGTTCAGTGCCAATGGTATCAATGGCGACATGAATGTCACCCTGTGGCCGCTGCAGGTATGTTAGGCTTGGCTGACACTACCAGCATGTAGACTGCAGTACTGCAAAGAGCTTTGCTTTCATCTGTTATATAAGTATTTTACTTCCAGGTTGACAAGTGTTCACTTTCATTTTGATGATTGCTTCAGTTGGCCAAATCAATTGTTTTATCTACTTGTGCATGGTTATTGAATAACGTAGTTGCCTCCCTGTAGAACGGCATCCTGCACTACTGTGGCTTCCAGGTTCTGGCTCCTCAGATTTTCTGGGCTCCACCCCACATCCCCTCTGAGGCTCGAGAAAGCATGCTGGAGGCATGGCGCACGGCTGCAAGGGCTTCTGGGAGAAACGCCGCTTACCTTCACCCCCTCAGACAGCTTTGATGGTGGGCGGGGCTTCCAGCTCAAAGAGGATGTCCAGGATAAGCATGCAGCCAATGAGTTTGGCCTGTCTGTTGGAATCCACCTGGGCAAGCCCCTCCCACCCAACAGCCAGATCAAAGCTGGGGTGTGAAGGGTTCTGGAGGACGGTGTTCTCTACACATGCTGCTTATGCGCTAAATCAAAAATAAAGATTTGTGTCCTTAAACTAAATAACAAGTGTGGTATTAAATGCTTTAACCAAGGTTTCTTTATTGGTGAACTGATTAAACTCCTCTGCAGTTTAACAGCTTTGAACAAATTCTGATATTTGGTGTTGATCACTACTCTTCTGTGAACTACAAGGGTTGATGCTCACTGTATTAGCTGCTGTGATCTGTATGCTGTCTCACTGAAGGGCTGGCTAGAGGTCTCAGACCCTCGGCCATCTCCCAGAGTTGGCATTGGTTTAGGTCAACAAAAAGGGGTCTGTGCCCTGCCACTCCAAGCATTTAGCCTTGACCGAGGACCTATGATCCATGTCTGTGTAGGAGAATGCTTTCCACAGGAAAGGTCACAAAGTGCTTTGATTACATGTTCAATTAGTTATTGACTTGTGCTGTGAATATGCTGCTTCTGTTATTTCCGTTTAGGATTTTGCTGTCATTAGCAACTGTTCAGTGATTGCAACTACACCTGGCATTTGCGGCTGCTTGGTGTGGAAGAGGCTTCTATGACTCCCTTATGTTTGGCGTCAGTGGGAGTGCCCTTGTTTTGGCAGCACTCCTTGCCACACAGCAGAGGCACACTGGGAACGGGGTCAGAGCGATTGGGGTTCATCTGGGACCACTGTTCCAGAACACGAGAAGGTGAAAATCTAACTGTTGCTGTGTTAATACAACCAGGAGTCTTCCCTGAATGTGTAATTGTTTGGCTGGTAACATCTGCCAAGGGTAGGTGTGTGTACAAGCTGTGAAGTAGCCATGCTTGTTAGAACCAGTTGGGTTTGGGCCAGGTGTTGTATTTGTCTCTAGAGGGAGATCCCAAGTCTACAGTCCTATACCCGTCCTGCTCTGCTATTCTCACTGAATGGTAGGAAGGCTATTCTCCACACAATCAATGGGAGGAAGTGGGTACTCTCTTGCCAGGCCCGGCTTTCCTATTACATTGTCTGAAAACAATTCAGAATTAGGAAAAAATACCTTCTGGGTTTTTGCTTGTAGTTTGTCGTTTCTGTCTCGTTTTCCTGTTATTTTCCCGAACGTTAGCCAGTTATTTCAACGCTGTAATTAAATAATTTGCCGGTTATTTCTATATAGTTTCAGTGTACTTACTGGGCCTTGACACTATTCTAAAGCAATGATCTGTTATGTAAATTGTTCTTAATAGTTTGTACCTTAACATTACGTTTTATTTTGATGTATATCCAATTTAAGTTCAGGTGATTTCTCCCCAGACAGATGAACACAATCACATGTAATTAAGATACTACAGTTAATGGTACAATTAATTCAAAAGTAATCCACAGTAATATTTTAGAGGATGTGTTACTGCCCCCAATTGCATGGCTAGCTCAAAGTAGCTAGTTAGCTCTGAAGTAGCGCTAGCTACCAGCTATGTCCTAGACCAGAGCTCTGGTCAGGGAGTTAGAGTGCTCCATGCGTAAACACCAACAGAGAGACAAAAATGCCATCTGAGAAACTTGCAGACCAGGTGCGCACAATCTGCAGCTGAATGCTTCTCAAAAATACAAGAGTAAGACAAAATGAAACAAATACACTTGTGGACCAATTTACCTAGATGAGATTAAATACATGCAGCAGTGAGTGAATGCACAGTAATTGCATGAAAATCAAATCAAATGCTATTGGTCAAATACACATGGTTATCAGATGTTATTGCGAGTGTAGTGAAATGCTTGTGCTTCTAGTTCCGACAGTGCAGCAATATCTAACAATTCCAAAACGACCTAATACACACATTTAAGTAAAGGAATGGAATAAGAATATATACATATAAATATATGGATGCGTAACGACAGAGCGGTATAGGGAAGATGCAATAGATGGTGTGAAATAATCTCTACATTTGACATGAGAGACGCAAGATATGTAAACATTATTAAAGTGGCATTATTAAAGTGACTAGTGATCCATTTATTAAAGTGGCCAATGATTTCAAGTATGTATGTAGGCAGCAGCCTCTCTGTGTTAGTGATGGCTGTTTAACAGTCTGATGGCCTTGAGATAGAAGCTGTTTTTCAGTCTCTCGGTCCCACTTTGATGCACCTGTACTGACCTCACCTTCTGTATGGTAGCGGGGTGAACAGGCAGTGGCTCGGGTGGTTGTTGTCCTGGAGGGGAGGTCGTTTGCCCCCGGTGATGCGTTGTGCAGACCGTACCATCCTCAGGACAGCCTTGCGGCTGTGGGCGGTGCAGTTGCCGTACCAGGTGGTGATACAGCCCGACAGGATGCTCTCAACGGTGCATCTGTAAAAGTTTGTGAGGGTTTTAGGTGACAAGCCAAATTTCTTCAGTCTCCTGAGGTTGAAGAGGAGCTGTTGAGCCTTCTTCACCACACTGTCTGTGTGGGTAGACCATTTCAGTTTGTCCGTGATGTGTACACCGAGGAACTTAAAATGTCCACCTTCTCCACTGCTGTCCCGTCGATGTGGATAGGGGGTGCTCCTCTGCTGTTTCCTGAAGTCCACGATCATCTCCTTTGTTTTGTTGACGTTGAGTGTGAGGTTGTTTCTTGACACCACACTCCGATTGCCCTCACCTCCTCCCTGTAGGCTGTCTCGTCGTTGTTGGTAATCAAGCCCACTACTGTTGTGTCGTCTGCAAACTTGATGATTGAGTTGGAGGCGTACATGGCCACGCAGTCATGGGTGAATAGGGAGTACAGGAAGGGGCTGAGCACGCACCCTTGTGGGGCCCCAGGGTTGAGGATCTGCGAAGTGGAGATGTTTCCTACCTTCACCACCTGGGGGCGGCCCGTGAGGAATTCCAGGACCCAATTGCACAGGGCAGGGTTGACACCCAGGGCCTCAAGCTTAATGATGAGCATGGAGGGTACTATGATGTTGCATGCTGAGCTATAGTCAATAAACCTTTTAAGGCTAGGGGGCAGTGTTCGGAAGTATGGAGAGTCTGACGTGCCCAAAGTAACCTGCCTGTTACTCAGGCCCAGACGCTAGGATATGCATATAATTGGTAGTATTGGATGAAAAATTGAAAAATATTATTGTTTATTTAGATATTAGACACCCTGAGGATTAATTAGAAACATCGTTTGACTTGTTTGGACAAACTTTACCGGTAACTTTTTGGATTTCTTTGTCTGCATGTTGAACGAGTGGATTACAGAACTCAATGGCGCCAACTAAACAGACTTTTGGGATATAAAAAAGGCTTCATCGAACAAAACAACCATACTTTGTGTAGCTGAGACCCTTGGGATTGCATCCCACCGATCCTTAACAGCATTCTTACATAGGTATTCCTCTTGTCCAGATGGGAATGGCGATTGCATTGTCTGTGGACCTATTGGGGTGGCAAGCAAATTGAAGTGGGTCTAGGGTGACAGGTTAGGTGGAGGTGATATGATCCTTGACTAGTCTCTCAAAGCACTTCATGATGACAGAAGTGAGTGCTACAGGTCGATGGTCATTTAGTTCAGTTATCTTTGCCTTCTTAGGTACAGGAACAACGGTGGCCATATTGAAGCATGTGGGGAAAGCAGACTGGGGTAGGGAGAGATTGAATATGTCCAGAAAAACACCAGCCAGCTGGTCTGCGCATGCTCTAAGGATGCGGCTAGGGATGCTGTCTGGCCGGCAGCCTTGCGAGGGTTAACACGTTTAAATGTCTTACTCACATCGGCCCACGGAGAAGGAGAGCCCACAGTCCTTGGTAGCGGGCCACGTCGGTGGCACTGTATTATCTTCAAAGAAGGTGTTTAGTTTGACTGGAAGCAAGACAACAGTGTCCGTGACGTGGCTGGTTTTCCGTTTGTAGTCCGCGATTGTCTGTAGACCCTGCCACATACGTCTCGTGTCTGAGCCGTTGAATTGCGACTCCACTTTGTCTCTATACTGACATTTTGCTTGTTTGATTGCCTTGCGGAGGGAATAACTACACTGTTTGTATTCGGCCATATTCCCAGTCACCTTTCCATGGTTAAATGCGGTGGTTTGCGCTTTCAGTTTTGCGCGAATGCCGCCGTCTATCCACGGTTTCTGGTTAGGGTAGGTTTTAATAGTCACACTAGGTACAACATCTACAATGCACTTCCTTACAAATCCACTCACCGAATCAGCGATATCGTTGATATTAATCTCTTAGACAACCCGGAACATGTCCCAGTCCTCGTGATCAGAACAATCTTGGAGCGTGGATTCCGATTGGTCAGACCAGCATTGAATAGCCCTTAGCACGGGTACATCCTGTTTGAGTTTCTGCCTATAAGAAGGGAGGAGCACAATGGAGTCCTGGTCAGATTTACCGAAAGGAGGGCGTGGGAGGGCCTTGTATGCATCGTGGAAGTTAGAGTAGCAGTGATCCCGTGTTTTACCAGCACGGGTGCTACAGTCAATACGCTAATTGAATTTAGGTAGCCTTGTTCTCAAATTTGCTTTGTTAAAATCCCCAGCTACAATAAATGCAGCCTCAGGATATATGGTTTCCAGTTTGCATAAAGTCTAGTGAAGTTCCTTGAGGGTTGTCGTGGTATCTGCTTGAGGGGGGGATATACACGGCTGTGACAATAACCGAGGAGAATTCCCTTGGGAGATAATATGGTCAGCATGTGAGGAGTTCTAGGTCAGGTGAACAAAAGGACTTGAGTTCCTGTACGTTGTTACAATTACACCATGAGACATTAATCATGAAACATACACTTCCGCCCTTCTTCTTCCCGGAGAGAGGTTAACTTCTTAGGGGAGCGGCAGCTGAGGTGTCGGTTTTGGAGAGTCTGGCGTGCCCAAAGTAAAAGGCCTGCCACACAGGCCCAGAAACTAGGATATGCACATAATTAGTGCTATTGGATAGGAAACACTCTGAAGTTTCTAAGAGTGTTAAAATATTGTCTAAGTTGATGTCGCTCTGATATTCAATAGTTCTTCCCGGCTGTATGTAATAACACTTAAGATTTTCTGGGCTAACAACGTAAGAAATAATACATTATAAAAAACAAAATACTGCAAAGTTTCCTAAGGACTAGAAGTGATGCAGCCCTCTCTGTCAGCGCCATCTCGCGCTGAAGCCAGCATGCAAGTATTGTAAGCTCACATACAGATGCATACACACACACACCTGCACATACACAAGCAAACCCAGGGATATAGACTGGTTGGCCAAGGTCAGTGGTCCCACATTGGCCTGCACTACAGGATACAAATATTGTCCAGAATAGCCTCGACAATGCTTGACATGTTTCACAGGCATTAAGGAACACAGTCCAAAACTGTTAGTTTAAAACTACTTAGGAGTAGCGGCGCTACCCGGGAAATGTAAGGCGCCAAATTCTAAATCCAAAAGTTGAATTATTAAACATTCATCAATATACAAGTGTTGCATAGTCATTAAAAGCTCTGATTCTTGGCATTATCACAGCGTTGTCAGTTTTCAAAAAGGCTTTACGGCGAAAGCACAACATTTGATTCTTTGAGGATAGCACCTCTCATTTTTTCCACTTTAGCATAATATCATATCCAGCTGGGTCACACAAAACCCATATCAGAGCTAAAATAAATCACTTACCTTTGAAGAACTTCTGTTGAGGGCTTCCCAAGTGTCCAACGAAGACATCCAATGGTTCTTTTGTTAGAAAAAGTCATTTATTATATCCATAAATCTCCGTTTGGTTGGCGTGTTATGTTCAGAAAATCCAACGTCGAATCGCCCATTGAACCGTGAAGAGAACGCGTTCAAATATAATATCAGCTTTTCCTAAACAAATCAAAGATCATTTATAATGCATCCTTAGCTATCCTTTTATGAATATTAGCGATAATATTTCACTCGGATGATACCATAAACGTTATAAAAGGAAAATAAAGTGGAGGCGCTCACGGTCTCGCGCCGGGAAAGCGTTGTTGACTTCTGAGGTCCTTTGACAATTTCCTCTTCCTATCAGTTCTGCTCAGTGCTAGAGATTCCAAACACTGTATAAAGACTTTGACATCTAGTGGAAGCCATAGGTACTGCAATCTAGGAGCTGGATCCCATTAAAATCAATAGGAAGAGTATCAAACAGAGGAAAGATCACAAAAAGATTTCGGACAGAAATCTCTCGGGTTTTCGCCTGCTATATCAGTTCTGTTATACTCACAGACAATATTTTAACACTTTTAGAAACTTCAGAGTGTTTCCTATCCAATAGTACTAATTAGTAGTACTAATATCCTGTTTTCTGGGCCTGAGTGGCAGGCATTTTACTTTGGCCACGCCAGACTCTCCAAAACAGTCACCTCTGCTGCCGCTCCCTAAGAAATTAACTTGTGTTGATCACAACAGTACATTGGCTAAGCAGGCAGTTGGCAGGTTGAGTATATAATAGTGTGTACGTGTGAATGTGAGAGAGGGGGGGAGATATTCTCAATTGGGAAAAAGTCTGTCCTCCCTTCGACTTCTCCGTCCTCCTCCCCTCCGTGACCCGGAAAGCGATAAGTAGTCGAGTAGTGTGTAAATTCGTTAGGAGGGGAACGGAAGAGTTCCCTCCTTTTCTCTATAGCCTTCTCCCGCAGAGGAGCCCAAGTGTATCCTCAAACCTCCTTTGAATCAGCAGTTTTTTTTCTCGGAGGAGAAAAGCATGGACAGATTTCTAAACCATATGCTCCTTATCTTTCATCTATAAAATGTATGGGACAAGCAGCTCAATTTATTTTTAATACTTTACACAAAACCAATCCGGGGAGAGGGAGAAATGACAGACTGATTGATTGACTGACAGATGATTAGCTTGATTGCTGATTGACAGGCAACTGTGTGAGAGGGTGTGATTGGTCCAAAGAGAATTACAAAAGCAGCAGTCTCAGCCCTGTCAGTCTCAGCTAGTTTCCTGCCAAGCCACCTTGACCCTGAGCTCATCATAAGCAGCAGACCATGCCACACAAAATGGGTGAGTGATTTATAACAGTCCTAAACGCGCATGTGTGTTCTAGACTAATTTGTCTTAACTGCTAGAAGAAAATAGTTTAACTGAGTAAGAAATGCATTACCTTCACTACTTGATGTGATTTATCTGTGATCTCGTATTGCAGCCAAGAAGGTTCTGATCGTGTACGCCCACCAGAGTACTGGGTCGTTTAACGCTGCAGCCAAAGACGCGACTGAGACAGTTCTGACTACTCAGGGCTGTAAGGTGGAGGTGTCTGACCTCTATGCCATGAAGTTCAAAGCCTCTGCTACTGCAGAAGACATCACTGGTAACAGACTGAACCATGTGTTGCTTAATTTCAGTAGTGAATGCTCTGCGTAAGCTTGAGTGCCTGTTAAATGCTAAAGGTCAACTCGTTTCTGTGGGCGAGCGCTTTTTATTCTCCCTTCTGTTATGCTTTACCAGGGGAGGTGAAGGATGCTGAGCACTTCCAGTATGGAGAGGAGACCATGCTGGCATGGAAGGAGGGCCGACTCTCTGCTGATATCACTGAGGAACACCGCAAACTCTCTGAAGCGGAGGTTGTCATATTCCAGGTGATCTCCTGTAGTATTGTCTAGTGTCTTAGGAAAATTGGCTTCATCAGCTTGAGCCTAGAACTTATTTTAAGTGTAGACCCTTCAGCGCTTTACTTTTTGGATGGTGGCTGAAATGCACCCATTCAAGGAACTAGTTGACTAGTGTCTCCCGTATCTCAGTTCCCCATGTACTGGTTCACTGTTCCTGCCATCATGAAGGGCTGGATGGACCGAGTGCTCACACTGGGATTTGCCTACACCTCAGAAAAGAGGTACAGCCAGGGCATCTTCAAGGTAAGGGATGCAATCCCATAATCACTGTTAAAAGCCCAATGCAGTAACAACTAACTCACTTGTGGTCCATCCATATCAATGTCTCTCCTTGTTTCCCTACAGGACAAGAAAGCCATGCTGTCCTTTACCACTGGATCACACGAGTCTATGTTCAGTGCCAATGGTATCAATGGCGACATGAATGTCACCCTGTGGCCGCTGCAGGTATGTTAGGCTTGGCTGACACTACCAGCATGTAGACTGCAGTACTGCAAAGAGCTTTTGCTTTCATCTGTTATATAAGTATTTTACTTCCAGGTTGACAAGTGTTCACTTTCATTTTGATGATTGCTTCAGTTGGCCAAATCAATTGTTTTATCTACTTGTGCATGGTTATTGAATAACGTAGTTGCCTCCCTGTAGAACGGCATCCTGCACTACTGTGGCTTCCAGGTTCTGGCTCCTCAGATTTTCTGGGCTCCACCCCACATCCCCTCTGAGGCTCGAGAAAGCATGCTGGAGGCATGGCACACGGCTGCAAGGGCTTCTGGGAGAACGCCGCTTACCTTCACCCCTCAGACAGCTTTGATGGTGGGCGGGCTTCCAGCTCAAAGAGGATGTCCAGGATAAGCATGCAGCCAATGAGTTTGGCCTGTCTGTTGGAATCCACCTGGGCAAGCCCCTCCCACCCAACAGCCAGATCAAAGCTGGGGTGTGAAGGGTTCTGGAGGACGGTGTTCTCTACACATGCTGCTTATGCGCTAAATCAAAAATAAAGATTTGTGTCCTTAAACTAAATAACAAGTGTGGTATTAAATGCTTTAACCAAGGTTTCTTTATTGGTGAACTGATTAAACTCCTCTGCAGTTTAACAGCTTTGAACAAATTCTGATATTTGGTGTTGATCACTACTCTTCTGTGAACTACAAGGGTTGATGCTCACTGTATTAGCTGCTGTGATCTGTATGCTGTCTCACTGAAGGGCTGGCTAGAGGTCTCAGACCCTCGGCCATCTCCCAGAGTTGGCATTGGTTTAGGTCAACAAAGGGGTCTGTGCCCTGCCACTCCAAGCATTTAGCCTTGACCGAGGACCTATGATCCATGTCTGTGTAGGAGAATGCTTTCCACAGGAAAGGTCACAAAG
Organism: Brachymystax lenok tsinlingensis; assembly: GCA_030435695.1. NCBI lineage: Eukaryota > Metazoa > Chordata > Actinopteri > Salmoniformes > Salmonidae > Brachymystax > Brachymystax lenok. Next base: position 17,145,321 of record CM059781.1, read on the forward strand.
TGCTTTGATTACATGTTCAATTAGTTATTGACTTGTGCTGTGAATATGCTGCTTCTGTTATTTCCGTTTAGGATTTTTGCTGTCATTAGCAACTGTTCAGTGATTGCAACTACACCTGGCATTTGCGGCTGCTTGGTGTGGAAGAGGCTTCTATGACTTTATGTTTGGCGTCAGTGGGAGTGCCCTTGTTTTGGCAGCACTCCTTGCCACACAGCAGAGGCACACTGGGAACGGGGTCAGAGCGATTGGGGTTCATCTGGGACCACTGTTCCAGAACACGAGAAGGTGAAAATCTAACTGTTGCTGTGTTAATACAACCAGGAGTCTTCCCTGAATGTGTAATTGTTTGGCTGGTAACATCTGCCAAGGGTAGGTGTGTGTACAAGCTGTGAAGTAGCCATGCTTGTTAGAACCAGTTGGGTTTGGGCCAGGTGTTGTATTTGTCTCTAGAGGGAGATCCCAAGTCTACAGTCCTATACCCGTCCTGCTCTGCTATTCTCACTGAATGGTAGGAAGGCTATTCTCCACACAATCAATGGGAGGAAGTGGGTACTCTCTTGCCAGGCCCGGCTTTCCTATTACATTGTCTGAAAACAATTCAGAATTAGGGAAAAAATACCTTCTGGGTTTTTGCTTGTAGTTTGTCGTTTCTGTCTCGTTTTCCTGTTATTTTCCCGAACGTTAGCCAGTTATTTCAACGCTGTAATTAAATAATTTGCCGGTTATTTCTATATAGTTTCAGTGTACTTACTGGGCCTTGACACTATTCTAAAGCAATGATCTGTTATGTAAATTGTTCTTAATAGTTTGTACCTTAACATTACGTTTTATTTTGATGTATATCCAATTTAAGTTCAGGTGATTTCTCCCCAGACAGATGAACACAATCACATGTAATTAAGATACTACAGTTAATGGTACAATTAATTCAAAAGTAATCCACAGTAATATTTTAGAGGATGTGTTACTGCCCCCAATTGCATGGCTAGCTCAAAGTAGCTAGTTAGCTCTGAAGTAGCGCTAGCTACCAGCTATGTCCTAGACCAGAGCTCTGGTCAGGGAGTTAGAGTGCTCCATGCGTAAACACCAACAGAGAGACAAAAATGCCATCTGAGAAACTTGCAGACCAGGTGCGCACAATCTGCAGCTGAATGCTTCTCAAAAATACAAGAGTAAGACAAAATGAAACAAATACACTTGTGGACCAATTTACCTAGATGAGATTAAATACATGCAGCAGTGAGTGAATGCACAGTAATTGCATGAAAATCAAATCAAATGCTATTGGTCAAATACACATGGTTATCAGATGTTATTGCGAGTGTAGTGAAATGCTTGTGCTTCTAGTTCCGACAGTGCAGCAATATCTAACAATTCCAAAACGACCTAATACACACATTTAAGTAAAGGAATGGAATAAGAATATATACATATAAATATATGGATGCGTAACGACAGAGCGGTATAGGGAAGATGCAATAGATGGTGTGAAATAATCTCTACATTTGACATGAGAGACGCAAGATATGTAAACATTATTAAAGTGGCATTATTAAAGTGACTAGTGATCCATTTATTAAAGTGGCCAATGATTTCAAGTATGTATGTAGGCAGCAGCCTCTCTGTGTTAGTGATGGCTGTTTAACAGTCTGATGGCCTTGAGATAGAAGCTGTTTTTCAGTCTCTCGGTCCCACTTTGATGCACCTGTACTGACCTCACCTTCTGTATGGTAGCGGGGTGAACAGGCAGTGGCTCGGGTGGTTGTTGTCCTGGAGGAGGTCGTTTGCCCCGGTGATGCGTTGTGCAGACCGTACCATCCTCAGGACAGCCTTGCGGCTGTGGGCGGTGCAGTTGCCGTACCAGGTGGTGATACAGCCCGACAGGATGCTCTCAACGGTGCATCTGTAAAAGTTTGTGAGGGTTTTAGGTGACAAGCCAAATTTCTTCAGTCTCCTGAGGTTGAAGAGGAGCTGTTGAGCCTTCTTCACCACACTGTCTGTGTGGGTAGACCATTTCAGTTTGTCCGTGATGTGTACACCGAGGAACTTAAAATGTCCACCTTCTCCACTGCTGTCCCGTCGATGTGGATAGGGGGGTGCTCCCTCTGCTGTTTCCTGAAGTCCACGATCATCTCCTTTGTTTTGTTGACGTTGAGTGTGAGGTTGTTTCTTGACACCACACTCCGATTGCCCTCACCTCCTCCCTGTAGGCTGTCTCGTCGTTGTTGGTAATCAAGCCCACTACTGTTGTGTCGCCTGCAAACTTGATGATTGAGTTGGAGGCGTACATGGCCACGCAGATCATGGGTGAATAGGGAGTACAGGAAGGGGCTGAGCACGCACCCTTGTGGGGCCCCAGGGTTGAGGATCTGCGAAGTGGAGATGTTTCCTACCTTCACCACCTGGGGCGGCCCGTGAGGAATTCCAGGACCCAATTGCACAGGGCAGGGTTGACACCCAGGGCCTCAAGCTTAATGATGAGCATGGAGGGTACTATGATGTTGCATGCTGAGCTATAGTCAATTAACCTTTTAAGGCTAGGGGGCAGTGTTCGGAAGTATGGAGAGTCTGACGTGCCCAAAGTAACCTGCCTGTTACTCAGGCCCAGACGCTAGGATATGCATATAATTGGTAGTATTGGATGAAAAATTGAAAAATATTATTGTTTATTTAGATATTAGACACCCTGAGGATTAATTAGAAACATCGTTTGACTTGTTTGGACAAACTTTACCGGTAACTTTTTGGATTTCTTTGTCTGCATGTTGAACGAGTGGATTACAGAACTCAATGGCGCCAACTAAACAGACTTTTTGGGATATAAAAAAAGGCTTCATCGAACAAAACAACCATACTTTGTGTAGCTGAGACCCTTGGGATTGCATCCCACCGATCCCCTTAACAGCATTCTTACATAGGTATTCCTCTTGTCCAGATGGGAATGGCGATTGCATTGTCTGTGGACCTATTGGGGTGGCAAGCAAATTGAAGTGGGTCTAGGGTGACAGGTTAGGTGGAGGTGATATGATCCTTGACTAGTCTCTCAAAGCACTTCATGATGACAGAAGTGAGTGCTACAGGTCGATGGTCATTTAGTTCAGTTATCTTTGCCTTCTTAGGTACAGGAACAACGGTGGCCATATTGAAGCATGTGGGGAAAGCAGACTGGGGTAGGGAGAGATTGAATATGTCCGTAAAAACACCAGCCAGCTGGTCTGCGCATGCTCTAAGGATGCGGCTAGGGATGCGGTCTGGCCGGCAGCCTTGCGAGGGTTAACACGTTTAAATGTCTTACTCACATCGGCCACGGAGAAGGAGAGCCCACAGTCCTTGGTAGCGGGCCACGTCGGTGGCACTGTATTATCTTCAAAGAAGGTGTTTAGTTTGACTGGAAGCAAGACAACAGTGTCCGTGACGTGGCTGGTTTTCCGTTTGTAGTCCGCGATTGTCTGTAGACCCTGCCACATACGTCTCGTGTCTGAGCCGTTGAATTGCGACTCCACTTTGTCTCTATACTGACATTTTGCTTGTTTGATTGCCTTGCGGAGGGAATAACTACACTGTTTGTATTCGGCCATATTCCCAGTCACCTTTCCATGGTTAAATGCGGTGGTTTGCGCTTTCAGTTTTGCGCGAATGCCGCCGTCTATCCACGGTTTCTGGTTAGGGTAGGTTTTAATAGTCACACTAGGTACAACATCTACAATGCACTTCCTTACAAATCCACTCACCGAATCAGCGATATCGTTGATATTAATCTCTTAGACAACCCGGAACATGTCCCAGTCCTCGTGATCAGAACAATCTTGGAGCGTGGATTCCGATTGGTCAGACCAGCATTGAATAGCCCTTAGCACGGGTACATCCTGTTTGAGTTTCTGCCTATAAGAAGGGAGGAGCACAATGGAGTCCTGGTCAGATTTACGAAAGGAGGGCGTGGGAGGGCCTTGTATGCATCGTGGAAGTTAGAGTAGCAGTGATCCCGTGTTTTACCAGCACGGGTGCTACAGTCAATACGCTAATTGAATTTAGGTAGCCTTGTTCTCAAATTTGCTTTGTTAAAATCCCCAGCTACAATAAATGCAGCCTCAGGATATATGGTTTCCAGTTTGCATAAAGTCTAGTGAAGTTCCTTGAGGGTTGTCGTGGTATCTGCTTGAGGGGGGATATACACGGCTGTGACAATAACCGAGGAGAATTCCCTTGGGAGATAATATGGTCAGCATGTGAGGAGTTCTAGGTCAGGTGAACAAAGGACTTGAGTTCCTGTACGTTGTTACAATTACACCATGAGACATTAATCATGAAACATACACTTCCGCCCTTCTTCTTCCCGGAGAGAGGTTAACTTCTTAGGGAGCGGCAGCTGAGGTGTCGGTTTTGGAGAGTCTGGCGTGCCCAAAGTAAAAGGCCTGCCACACAGGCCCAGAAACTAGGATATGCACATAATTAGTGCTATTGGATAGGAAACACTCTGAAGTTTCTAAGAGTGTTAAAATATTGTCTAAGTTGATGTCGCTCTGATATTCAATAGTTCTTCCCGGCTGTATGTAATAACACTTAAGATTTTCTGGGCTAACAACGTAAGAAATAATACATTATAAAAAAACAAAATACTGCAAAGTTTCCTAAGGACTAGAAGTGATGCAGCCCTCTCTGTCAGCGCCATCTCGCGCTGAAGCCAGCATGCAAGTATTGTAAGCTCACATACAGATGCATACACACACACACCTGCACATACACAAGCAAACCCAGGGATATAGACTGGTTGGCCAAGGTCAGTGGTCCCACATTGGCCTGCACTACAGGATACAAATATTGTCCAGAATAGCCTCGACAATGCTTGACATGTTTCACAGGCATTAAGGAACACAGTCCAAAACTGTTAGTTTAAAACTACTTAGGGAGTAGCGGCGCGCGCTAGCGGGCCGCTCCCGACACTACCAGGTGAAATGTAAGGCGCCAAATTCAAAATCCAAAAGTTGAATTATTAAACATCCACCAATATACAAGTGTTCCATACTCATCAAAAGCTCTGTTTCTTGGCAATATCACAGCATTGTCAGATTTCAAAAAGGCTTTACGGCGAAAGCAGCACATTTGATTGTTTGAGGGTAGCACCTCACATATTTTTCCCATAGCCATGAATCGATTAGCCATCATGGCACACACATAACACATTTCACAGCGAAAACAAATCAATTACCTGTTGAAGAACTTCTGCTGAGGTCAAACAATCAAACATAGTTTTAAATGTATCCTTAGGAACACTTTTACGTATATTTACTATTATAAATCAACCGGAATATAAACTGATCGATAAAGTCGGTAAAGACACTTGGCGCTACTTTGTCGGGCGCAAGACTGGGTACTGTTTACATAAAAAGGTAACTTCCTGGTTTGCTCTCTCTGGTCTAATTCATCCAAAATGAAATTTTACACTGTCGAGACTGTTGACATCTAAAGGAAGCGATGGGTACTGCATTCATATGCCCTTATATGGTCATTCTCATGAGGGAGGGGTTCCCAATGAGGCACTCTGTCAAAACCACTTTTTCCAGGACAGAAATTCCTTGGGGTTTCGCTTGCCATATGCGTTCTGTTTTACTCACAGACAAATGGTTAACACTTTTGGAAAATTCAGAGTGTTTCCTATCCAATGGTACTAAATATGTGCATATCCTATTTTCTGGGCCTGAATGGGAGGCATTTTACTTTGGGCACGCCAGGGTCTCCAAAACCGACCCCTCAGCTGCCACTCCCTAACAAGTTAACAAGCTACCTGTCTTGTATGCTATGTCAACACACAAACACACACACAGCAAATACAGGGACATTTATTTTTCAGCAAACATAAGCTATGTCAACTTCAGTCTACCTAAATGAGGTGGAGCTAACAAAACATCCTAAAAACAAATCTGTCAACAAAATGTATTACAGTACTTGACTATCTGAGGTGGAAGCAGGCTACAGTAAGTACCTAATAACAAGGCTACAAGGAGAAACTGTGTTGCAGTTGAGTTGCTTGCTAACATTATTTGCTGGGGGGTGTTACACAACACTTCAGATGCAATTAGCTGGTTATCTTCAACTAGAGTTGCAACAAGGTTGTCCAGTGTCTAACGCTAGCCTAGTCAACAACAGTCATGACCGGTTAACGTTACCTCAGGCTCTCCATTGACTCATGTCGCCTCCTCGGTTCAGTCCGGCTTTTGCTAGACTCCGAAGTCAGTGATGTTGATGATGATGTTGAGTGCCCTTCATCGCGAAGACTTTCTCCGCGATGTGCTGGCTGCAGATCCTGCTAGCTCGAGCTGACACGTCCTTCCTCTTCAGGACAGGGAGCCACTTCTTCAAAAGTTGTGGGTCCTTGGGCAGCTGATGGTAGCTTACTGAGGGATTATTTGGAGCAAATTCCTACAACATGGCGCTATACAGTTAATGTTTGAATTACTACTTGTTGTTACCATCTTTGTTGTCTGCACCTTACCTCACTCTCTTCGATCCACTCTCCACGCGAAAACTCAATACCACAGACAATTTGCTGATTCCTGCCACTAACGCACTGGCGTCAGTCGTTACTATGGCAATTTAAAATGGCGCTGACCATTGCTAAAATGAACCCTGTCGACGATCAAAATACTAAATATTGAGATGTTTTTATGTTAAATACACATGTTTAGTATAAGTGGATGGAATACATCTCTTTGCTTAGATTTACTTCCTAAAGTGTTTCCATTCCCCTTTAAGTGCTTAAACCTAGGTAGCTTTATTTGTCAACTGGGTAATTTAAACTCTTCCGCAGTCTTTCGCAGTAGTTTGACTCAATTCAGGCATTTATCGTTCACTAATATTGTTATTTTGCATCTACATCATGCCACCTGGCTTTTTTGTAGTTGAAGTGTCAGTTCTATACCTGCTCCATGCAGACATGCTGCTGACCTGTATGCCTTCTCCCACTGAAGGGCTGGGTATAGAGTGGCTTGAGGCTTCAGACCCTTCTCCCTCTCTGCCAGAGAAGAGGCTTTGGTTTGGGTTGCTACGAAGGGCCTGTACCCTGCCACTCAAAGCCCTCCACCTCATACATAGAGGAAATGGATCCATGTAGACGGTCTGATGTGTAGGAGCTAGAAGGCTTCTCCCAGGTCTCACGATCAGACTTTACGTCAGAGTGATGTTCAGCAGTTACTGCACTGTGGTTTGACTACTCTGCTTGTTCATTCCATTTTAGACTGTTTGCAGCCTTAAACCATTTGAAGCTGTTCATTAATCCTGAATGTACCTCGGCAACCTGGTATCTGCTATATTTCTTTCTTGAGTCTGGAACTGTCAGCACAAAGTGACAATGAAGGGGCTGTGCCCTCAGACTTCAAAGTGCCACCTTATGCTGGTCGGATCTCCCCGTTTCTAATTGAACAAATCATAATACATTTTATGCATCATGTAGTGTTGAATGAGCTTCCAGTTTTAACTTGAAACGTACTTTTCATCTAATTGACGATGGTGTAAGGGCAGCTGGAATTGCGCAGCAGTGAAAGGTAAGTAATATATTTGTTTTACTATATATTTTTAGAAGTTAGCCAATATAACAAGTTTGGTCACCAGCTAAGTGAATGGTCAAGATCTTTGTTTGTAGATATAGCTACATCTCCGAAGTTTAGATTTAGATGGTTGCTAGCTAGCTAACGTGGTTAGTTAACGTTAGCACTAGATTAACTAGCTATGTAGCTAAATATTAGCGGGAACTTCGTCTCAACTTCTTAGTTTGCTAAAATTAGCAAACTATTACATTTGAGGAAATTAATCAAAATCCCTAAGTATCAACCAAGTGCATGTTGAGTTCACGAGGCCAACCAACATTAGCGGTGAAACATGACGATGTTGTTAATTGGGGTGTGACCTAGTGTGAACAATTTGAGCCTCATTTGGCGCAGCATATTGCTTGCCAGGAAGTGAATGTAACAACATGGCTAATATCTACTAATTTGATATTTAAAACGCTTATAACTAAAAATGTTTGTCTGGACAAAAATTGTTAGATAGCTAGCTACAACACCGACCTCAACATCTTGTAACTTGGCTATAATGTTAGCTAGCTAGCGCACGTGGCCAGACGTGATAGGGTTGTAGTCGGTCATATAGATGAACATGTCTATGGTGTGTGCTTGTTGTTAATCACAGATCAGACATTGTGTTCAAGCCAATACGGCTTGAAATGTATTGGCCAGTTTCTTTCCTATAGATTTGTGTGGTGGTAGTAACTGTGTGTAGCTAGTTAGATAGCTAGCTAGGTTAGTTGGTTGATTTCACTGTAATATTGCCTTGCAAAGCCCCAGATCCGCAGGCAGGCAGACATCTGTTACGTCATTAAAGTGGCATTTGGAACAAATGGTTGATCCACTGCAGGGAAGACAAAGGGGAGAGGGTATACGGGGGCATTTTGTGTGATTGTTTCTATATGTACAGCTACACAATAAAATGCTTGCAACCAAATTGAATTTAAATATGACATCGTGTGTCATTGCATTTTTCAGTAGTGCAGTGTAACATGTTGGTGAAGGTCCAATACCAAAAATGGAAGAAGTTCATGAAGTTGCAGCCTGGTTTCTCTTTTGGAGATTTCATCAATCAAGGTGAATATATGAACTGTCTGATGTGTTTTCTTAATTGAACCCTTGGGCTTGATTTGGGTCAGACACATTCTGTTACCCCCTAGGTGCCTTATCTCATCGTATTCTGATTAGTCTCTCTTTTTTTTGTAGACCAAAATAGGTTTGGACTGCCCTCTGCAGCACAAATCCAAATTTTGGATGATTCCCAAACTGAGGTAGAGGAGGATGTCCTGCTGGACCTGATTGAGGCCAATCCAGACCTGTGCCTCACAATCAAAGATCTGAATGAAGGTATCTTTCTACAGTCTCACATAATGATATCAAATAACATGAATGTATAGATTGATTGCTTTGATCCATTGTCTGTGCTCAGACTTTTCTCCTGCAGACTGTTCGACACCTAGTTTGTGCACTGACACATTATCCCTCTCGTCAAGTGATTTAGACCTGAGATCTCCAGAAAGACTGTCTGAAAAGGCCAACACAACCTTAGGAGTGATAACTGATGTTGATAATCCCATTTCTGTGTTTGCTCTTCACGGAGATTCCGACAGCAGACTTTTAAAAACTTTTCTCTTGTCTTAATAGATGGTCCGAGATGCCCTGACTAATAGACCTGGTGGGCAAGACATATTAGAAGAGTACCAGACAACCAAAACATTGGACCACAGAACCAGGAGAGAGATGATTGTCATTTTAGTCAGCCACATGAAAGACATGCATGGGTAAGCTTCTCATTAGCCAATCTGACCACCTAAATAAATGAAACAAAGCAGAGTCACTAGTCTTGAGGGTGGGGGGCACGATCTACACCCAGAAAGAGCCACGACATGACAAGGCCGTATTGGGGTCATGATGCCTTTTGTAAAGGGAAAGTGGGCGGGCATCTCCACAGACACCTACATGGGCTTTTGCCACTACTTTTTGCAGTACTTGAGGAACACCCTGTTTCCATAAACTATTCCATAGACCAGACTAGAAAGCCTCTCTCTCTCTCTCTCTCTCTCTCTCTCTCTCTCTCTCTCTCTCTCTCTCTCTCTCTGACACTAAGAAGACATCCTTTACCAACAGTATAATGTGTTGGCATTGAGAAATGACACAAAATTAACATCTCATTAAAAGACTTATGGGTTGTCCTCGGTCATGTAGTTGTCCTCGGTCAAACTTGCTGAAACTCTCCCGAAAGGCAGGTTTTCATTTTGAATCCTGACCCCTACAGAAAGATACTGTTAGAGAGGCTATAGATTCTTAATTCCATCCCCACTTAGAATACATGTACAATTGGTAACAATGTAAAGATATTGAAGTACATTTGATTAACTATGCTAGTAGTTCTTACATAAGAAAATGTTGTGTGGGGTTCCCATAGTTGAATCTAGTAAAAGTACTTTCTGCAGTACCTCTTTCAGTCCTCATGCTGTCTGTCACCCAGTCATTTATGATGCAGTTATATCACTTTATTTAGGCTACTCAATGTCTTATAAGCCTATCATGCAAACACTTATTACTCATTACGTTTGTACAAATCAAAACTTGCAATCAACCATTCACTGGTGTGTCGTCATCACTATAATTTCCATTTCGACATTACATGTATTCATCGCAGTGCCACTCTATACCGTCGTAGTAAAGTTCTAGGTCTTTGTACATACCATATGTAGGCCAGTGGCGGTCAGTGCCGTTTAAGATGAGGGAGGGCAATTTTATTTATTTATTTCTCCATGAACATGGCCTTATTTCTATTACAGCATATTGGATGACTCTCGTTCATATTCCATTGTAATATCGATAGGTTTAGGCTACTACATGATACTCAAATTTTACCTATACCCATCATGAGGTTACAACAACGTAGCCTATGAATGAAAGTTTACAACGTAGGTGCACACTGGTCGGGAGACACATTTGAGGTGATAGACAGTGACATTCAATACCGCCTTGCACACTCTTGCCTGCATCTAGCTGACATAGGGTGTAATCATTAGTCCAACAGCTGCAAATAAGAGTTTCTGTTTCTATTGGACCTGTGGCAAACCTCTTCAAGATTAGGAGCGTTTGTCACAATTTAAGTGGGAAACAGTCACCAAAATCACCCCAAATTGAGAGTTATTTAGAACAGGACAATACCTGTGTGCTTGTTTCTCCGTTCTGGTGCACCCAGGCCGCTGGCAAGGTCAAGGATAGCAGGGTTCGGTACACAAATCAGGTTCTCGGTCGGTCCAAGTCCAAACGCCAACAGGTAAGTCCAAAACAGTCCAGTTCATATACGGTAAATCCAGCCAATATATTGTTTCTTCCTCTATGTTTCACAGATCCTTCCAGCACTTTCTCTCTCTCTTCCTGGTTTGTCTTGACCCCTTATATGTGGGTTGGCCCCACCTTCTGAGGGTTCCAATTGCTTCTGGGAATTGGCGGTCGGCCATTTTGTGATCTGTAGTTCTGATCAGGGTTGCCATTTTAGTGATAGGGCAGAGCCCGTTTATTAGTTCTGCTCTCACATATCTGCCATTTATCACTCGACCCCCTTCTTTGCCACACCCCGTTTGGTTCAGTTTGCTTCCGTTTAAGAAAGTTTTCCAACATAATCGGCGGAATGAATACACCCCTGATCACGCGAAATAGAGTTCACTCTCATTACAGCCACGTTGTATTCCTTCTCTTCCCTTCGTTTTGTGGAGTTCAATGCACAACACATCAGCTGAATGTGACCAAGCGAACAAACCTTTACAAACCATGTCATAACCGCTACACACATCCTACATCGTTGTCACCATATTAGCTAAAGTAACATGATAGTCAGCATAGCTAATAAAACTAACACGTTAGTAAACCCGCTGCAATCGTGCAGTAATGTTAGTGTAACGTAAACTCACTCACTTTCGTACATCTCCTTGGTCCGTACAATTGACCTTATTTTAGCAACAATAAACGTAATACTTCCAGATCAACTGTAATGTCAACACCATTGTAAAGCACAATTTCTCCCCTTTCCAACAAAATCAATGACAAGACTATCATGATGCCCATCTCTGCATGATTCAAAAAGGCAATGAGCTCCGTCGGGTCTTTATAAAAATGGTGGGTGGGGAAGCGAAACCTATGGGTGATAGTGAGAAGGAGAGATGTCCTGTGGGGAAAGTGCTTTTTTTTCACTCGATCTGTCCAACTTATCACCTTATCGCCTCTAAAATAAAAATAAAACACTATAAAGAGATTATATAATGTGTCATTACATACCTATTTTAAGGTTTGTGTCGAATTTGAATCTGGTTTTTAGGGCTGTGCTAAAGTGATCTTCAAAAGTAAACAGTGACTTTTGAGAGTCATGATCGCTTGCAGTGACGACGCAAAAAATTATTAGGTATCCCCCCTTACCCCAGTTGCTGTCCCTTCCTTGTTTTTAAATGATGAGAGAAGTACTACACCTGGTGGTGAGTGATTGTAAGACAATGCTTTATGCGTGCTGTATGTTACGGCTTGACACGCCACGATGTAACAGAGGGTCAGTTTTTTCAACTTTTCTCCAATACTATAGAGCCATTACCATGTCGATCAACGCTTGAATAGAAACATAGTTCACACCCCATATTTTGAAGTCAACACAGTCCCATTAGTTTTCTTTGCAGCCTCGTTTGAATGTCGCGGTTGTGCACATTTGTACGGAATGAGGTTAGTTTACATTACAGTCAGTTAGTAGTTTAAAGTCAAAGTCATCATTATTAGTCAGTTGTACAACCGAATGCCTTCAACTGAAATGTGTCTTCCGCATTTAACCCAACCCCTCTGAATCAGAGAGGTGCGGGGGGCTACCTTAATCGACACCCACGTCTTCGGCGCCCAGGGAACAGTGGGTTAACTGCCTTGTTCAGGGGCAGAACGACTGATTTTTACCTTGCCAGCTCGGGGATTCGAACTTGTAACCCTCCGGTTACAAGTCCAACACTCTAACCACTAGGCTACCTGCCACACCAGTGGGCCCCGTTTTGCAATAAATTAGTAATACCAAAAGCTTACCTTGACTTGGAAGAGTTCCAGTGTTGTGTTGGATAGTCATAGCCAGCTAGCTAACATAGCATCCCTTTGTTTGAGCAGGATGTTTCAGTAGGCTAAACTAGCTAGCTGAATTTGCTAGCTAAGTAAGTGAAACTGAAAGTGAAAAAAAGTAAATGAATGGATTTAAGAATATATTATTTTTGAACGAGCAATGTCAGAGCGACATATATTAAGATACAGTAGAATAGGATAGAATACAGTATATACATATGAGATGAGTAATGCAAAATATGTAAACATTATTAAAGTGGCCAGTGATTTCAAGTCTATGTATATAGGGCAGCAGCCTCTAATGTGCTAGTGATGGCTATTTAACAGTCTGATGGCCTTGAGATAGAAGCTGTCATAATTACTGTGTAAGTCTATGGAAGGCGGTGAGAACCATGAGCCTCCTAAGTTTTGTATTGAAGTCAATGTAACCCAGAGGAGGATGGAAGCTAGCTGTACTCCAGCTACACCATGGTGCTACCCTACAGAGTGCTGTTAAGGCTACTGTAGACCTTCTTTGCAAAATAGTGTGTTTTAATCAATTATTTGGTGATGTGATTATATTTAGTATAGTTTTATCAAAACATTTAACTTTTAAATATTTAAAAGTTTTATGAAATTCACTGAGGATGGTCCTCCCTTTCCTCCTCTGAGGAGCCACCAGTGATGTAGACCATATGAACTTCATCCTTAACAATTCAGACGATTTTGGAGCTGTATTGGACTGAAGCCAACACATCTCTCCCTGTCTTCCCCAACCGGCTCTCCGGACTTCCAAAAGCAAGGTTGCATGTACTTTCCCATATAGCATTCTTGTCTTCCTCCACAACCACCGCTCTGAGACCCAGGGCTGTTGCCTCGCGGATTTGTTCCTCCAGCCACCACAGACTTTAGCATGTAGAGGATGTTTTCATTGCTTCTTGAAGACTAGAACTAGCTAGCTGGTAAATTTGGCTTTTACCCAAAGCCCGTTGGCAAGACCGCTAATATACAGTACATCCTCCCCTCACACAAAAGCTGGAAATGCTTCAAGTTACTCTTATTTTAATTAAATCCCTAAGTTGGATGTTACTATGTGGCAGTGTCATCTCTCTATCTCCTTTTCAGAAAGCTCTATCACTGAGTTGTTTTCCCTACAGTTCTAGTTAGTCAGCTAGCCTAACTTTAGCTTGGCTCTAGTGCAGCGTAGCAAATTGACAAGGAAGCATGGGGGTGCTGCGCATGCAAATAGCGTGCATATGAGAACCAATCAAAAATTTGCTCAAAATTTGAGCTATCCTCCCCCTTTTACAAGCCGGAGTTTCCAGACCAGTGAGTCACAGCTCGCGCTTCAGCCAGGCGATGTATGCTGCTGTATGCTGTTGTGAAAAGCCTTGTTAAAAATCATTTTTTGGTTTTTTTCATATTCTAATCTGTTATTTTTCCTGCAGTCTGAACAGCAAAAAGCACATGGAGTTGGGTATTTCAAGCCACATTTCAAACCACCTTCGTAGGTGGTTTGAAATCAGATACAAATATAATTCCTGGCAATGCGACTAGTCTGAATGGTAAAATCTGATTTATTTGCCCTCAAGTGTTTTTTTTTACTTATTTTGCATATATTGTAGCTTGCTAGCTACTCTGACAGTTTGACAAGAACTTGTGGTAGCTAACTATCTTAATTGTTTTTACAAACAAATTAGTGAATGTGTTAGAAAGCTAAATGGCTACCTAACTAGTTGACAAGGAAGCATGGGGGTGTTGCGCAAGCTAGCCAAAAAGGACTTGTTTTGAAAGTTGGATCATCTTAGAAGTGTTCCCACACTATTTTGAACTTTCGAAACAACTGCAAAACGTTCATGGCAGGCATTGTTGTCACCTTATCTCAGGGTTTCCCAAACTTGGTCTTGGCCCAGGACAGACCCTGCCTTAGTTTGCTACATAACTTCTGAGTGATAGGAAAAACAAGCACCACCACCAATCAGCCTACACCACTGTGCACACACCAGTTGTTACTATGACAACTACCATAGCCATGTCAGCAAATGACTGCTGTCTGAACACACACAAATCCGATTTGGTTACTTGTAACTTGCTGTTTGGACAGTCAGTATTCCAAAACAGATTTGAAAAACCAAATCGGATTTGAGCATTAAGTCCTCTATTGTGAACAAGGCTTAAGAGGCCTCTTTGATCTATGACTCCCATGTGGCATTTGGAGCCAGTGCGAGCACCCTCTTTTCGGCTGAACTCAACCCTTGCCACAACCCTTGCCACAGAGGCACACCGGGAACATGGTCAGAACCCTTAGGGTCACTGGGAAGGCTGTTCCAGAACATAGGAAGCAAAACCGCACAGATAAGGGGGAGCTGATGCTTTTTACAGTGTTTATGTGAGCAAGACAGTGTGTTTATGAGGTAGGACCAGGAGCTTTCCCTGAACGTATAATTGAGGTTTCTGGCATCTAACATTCACCAGATCAAGAGTAGTTATACTTAAGCATGTACAGGCTCGGAAGTAGCCATGATTGTCAGAAATAGTTCAAGTGTTTGGCTGAGGTATGTCGTGAGGGAGATCTCCAGTCCTGTACCCATCCTGCTCTGCTAATGTCCTCCATGGTTCTCTTCTCCCACATTAGGTACAGGTATGAAAGCTATTTTCCCCACAATGCTAGGAAGTGGGTACTCTCTTGCCAGTCCCGGAGCCAGGCTGTCCGGAAGAGCAGATCTGGATCTCTCAGGGAGCCCAAATGCAAATATCCATTCAGAAAAGCCTTTCTGGCGCTGTGTTTGAAGCTGGAGCAATAGTTGTGAAACACACACAAACCAACAGAGGTTTTTAAAGGCACTGGTTGAAAATATCCAAAAGGAACCAATAGTAACTCAAGTTAAGCACACAGTAGAACCTACACTGACTCTGACATAGTAGACCCCTTACAATGAGCCAAATCAATGTATTAAATGGATATTACACTTTTAAGAACAGGGGAGATGTATGTATCAGGGGAGAGGTTTGAATGTATGTTTATTAGATAATGCAGCGATGAACCATATACGTGTGCTGTGATTGATCTGTTTTACACTGGCCACGAGGTGTTTTGACGGGGCAGTAAATTAGTCCATCTGTTTTGGTCAGACATGAAAAAGGGTTAACAACAGGTCAGTCATTAAAAATGATGAACTGCCACAGCAGGCTACCAGGAGAAAGAGAGAGATGAAAAATACAGAGTGAAGCAGAGATGGCGAGAGAGCAATGGAGTGGAAGAAAGAGATGGGGAGAGTTGGGCAGGAGTGGACTGAGAAAAAGTTGAGGGAGAGAAAGTGAGAGAGGGCGAGAAATGGAGGTGGAGAGGTGAAGACTGAGGGAGATTTATATGACCCATGTGTTATCCTTTCACTCTGTCAGAGGACACATTAAAAAACAATCAATTACCACCTGTGAAAGAAATGCAGGGGTCATGTGTGCGTGCGAGCATGCGCGTGTGTACAATGTGTGTACTGTATGTTAGGGGGGAGTGAGCTGGATTTACAGCAGCTGGAATGAGATTGACAGGTAGGAAAAGTATGTAATCAACCACCAATGTCTAGCTGCCCTCCTGCTCCACCTCAAATTAATAGCTGGTGAATAGCATGCTATTCTCATGCTTAAATTCTATGTCAGAATACTCATAGAGAAAAGTGCATAAAAAGGGAATCCCCCATAGACTTTAGTACTTTTAGGCTTCCGACATTGGTCTTTGCTCTTTAGAGCAATTCTAACACACAACCTTTTGGATCAGAGCTCAGCAGGTGGAGAGCTAAACCTAACATACAGATAGATAAACATACATTATGACTCTCATAAATTGTGGAAGTGACTCACTGTACTGTAGGTTATCTACATGCTGTAGCTACAGTATATCCCATCTCTGACAGTATATCCCACACTCTATTGTGGTGAATTCAGACACAAGCCTCACGCCAGCACTAGCCACACTGTAGCCAGCCCGATTTACTGGCATCTGCTCTAAGGAAGACGTTTTTATGGACATATTCCTTCTGTCGCTCATTTAGAGCATGTGTGTGTGTCTCAGCCCCAGAGAACAGTCAGAGAGATGTCAACAAATACGCTTCATCTGTCGGTATTACTACAGTGCTCTATTTGTAATGTTTTTAATAGAGGGAAAATAACCCTCAGGCAGAAAATACCACAACAAACACCAGCCTCTTCCTTCCTTCCTCTTCCTTCACTTACTGGACTCCATGTCTATCATCTGCTTTTTCCTCCACTTCTCCTTCCACTGTGAAAATATCCTCTCTCTGTAGGAGGAGCGTACAGGAAGCCATTTTGACCGGAAACAGTGGAACATCGCACACACCTTCTGGTCATTACAGTATGCTTTAGGTTAAATGGTCCATGATTCCTTAGGGTATCAACTGTTTTTTATCCTCTGAGGACTCACGCATTCTCAGGCCAGAGCCATGACAGATCCTTTATACCATGGATTAAGATCGATACAGCCCAAAGCACACTCACACGGTAATTCCGGCTCTAATGAATGTCTCGACAACAGCCTGCATTAGCCTCCATTCCGGCTCTGATGAATAGAGTGCCAGGCACTAAGGTGCTGACATGAGACAGCGATGGGCTGTTTCATATTTAATGGTATAGTGTGACTCAGTGTGGTGGTTGGGGGTGGCAGGGCAGGTTTGGAGTGACAGGGTTAAGACTGGAGTCAGCCATTAGACTCCTCTCTAAAGCCCCTCTATGCTGTAATGAGAAGCAGACCTCCTCAGACAGACCCCTACTGAACCATCTACAGCAGAGTCTGGGCACTAATGGGAGAAACAGGCAGCCACATGGGGAGCACTTCTCTCTCTCTCTGTCTGTCTGTCTGTCTGTCAATTTCAATCTAAGGAGCTTGTTTGGCAATACAAAACATATGTTTATTTTGCCAAAGCAAGTGAAATTGATAATAAACAAAAGTGAAATAAACAGTAAAAAGAATGAACTGTAAACATGTATGTCTCTCTGTCTGTCTCTCTCTCCCTCTCTAGGGGCTTGATTGGCATGGGATACATATGTTTACGAGGCCAAAGCAAGTGAAATTGATAATAAACAAAAGTGAAATAAACAATAAAAAAGTAAACATTACACTCACAAAAGTTCAATTTCAAATGTCATTATGTCTATACACAGTGTTGTAATCAATCAATCAAATGTATTTATAAAGCCCTTCTTACATCAGCTGATGTCACAAAGTGCTGTACAGAAACCCAGCCTAAAACCCCAAACAACAAGCAATGCAGGTGTAGAAGAAGCACGGTGGCTAGGAAAAACCCCCTAGAAAGGCCAGAACCTAGGAAGAAACCTAGAGAGGAACCAGGCTATGAGGGGTGGCCAGTCCTCTTCTGGCTGTGCCGGGTGGAGATTATATCAGAACATGGCCAAGATGTTCAAATGTTCATAGATGACCAGCAGGGTCAAATAATAATAATCACAGTGGTTGTCGAGGGTGCAACAGGTCAGCACCTCAGGGGTAAATGTCAGTTGGCTTTTCATAGCCGATCATTCAGAGTATCTCTACCGCTCCTGCTGTCTCTAGAGAGTTGAAAACAGCAGGTCTGGGACAGGAAGCACGTCCGGTGAACAGATCAGGGTTCCATAGCCGCAGGCAGAACAGTTGAAACTGGAGCAGCAGCACGGCCAGGTGGACTGGGGACAGCAAGGAGTCATCAGGCCAGGTAGTCCTAAGGCATGGTCCTAGGGCTCAGGTCCTCCGAGAGAGAGAAAGAAAGAAAGAAAGAAAGAAAGAAAGAAAGAAAGAAAGAAAGAAAGAAAGAAAGAAAGAAAGAGAGAATTAGAGAGAGCATACTTAAATTCACACAGGACACCGGATAAGACAGGAGAAAAACTACAGATATAACAGACTGACCCTTGCCCCACAACACATAAACTACTGCAGAAACTACTGTTGAGACAGGAGGGGTCGGGAGACACTGACGATACCCCCGGACAGGCCAAACAGGCAGTATATAGCCCCACCCACTTTGCAAAAGCACAGCCCTCACACCACTAGAGGGATATCTTCAACCACCAACTTACCATCCTGAGACAAGGCCGAGTATAGCCCACAAAGATCTCCGCCAAGGCACAACCCAAGGGGGGGCGCCAACCCGGACAGGAAGATCACGTCAGTGACTCAACTCACTCAAGCGACGCACCCCTCCTAGGGACGGCATGGAAGAGCACCAGTAAGTGCAAATAGTAATGACGTGCAAATAGTTCAAGTACAAAAGGGAAAATAAATCAACATTAATATAGGTTGTATTTACAATGGTATTTGTTCTTCACTGATTGCCCTTTTCTTGTGGCAACAGGTCACAAATCTTGCGGGTCTGTGTAATATGTGTCTCTAATATGGTTATATATTTAGCAGGAGGTTAGGAAGTGCAGCTCAGTTTCCACATCATTTTGTGGGCAGCTATGCACATAGCCTATCTTCTCTTGAGAGCCAGGTCTGCCTTCGGCGGCCTTTCTCAGTAGCTTTTTTTCTTAGTCGTTTTTGTAAGTTCTTTCCAATGTGTCAAGTAATTATCTTTTTGTTTTCTCATGATTTGGTTGGGTCTAATTGTGTTGCTGTCCTGTGGCTATGTGGGGTCTGTTTGTGTTTGTGAACATAGCCCAAGGACCAGCTTGCTTAGGGGACCCTTCTCCAGGTTAATTTCTCTGTAGGTGATGGCTTTGTTATGGAAGGTTTGGGAATCACTTCCTTTTAGGTGGTTGTAGAATTTAACGGCTCTTTTCTGGATTTTGATAATTAGTGGGTATCGGCCCAATTCTGCTCTGCATGCATTATTTGGTGTTTTACGTTGTACAATGAGGATATCTTTGTAGAATTCTGCATGCAGATTCTCAATTTGGTGTTTGTCCAATTTTGTGAATTTTTGGTTGGTGAGCGGACCCCAGACCTCACAACCATATAGGGCAATGGGTTCTTTAACTGATTCAATTATTTTTAACCATATCCTAATTGGTATGTCGAATTGTATGTTCATTTTGATGGCATATCTCAGCTCGTTCACAACTTTGTGTAACTTACCTGTGGTGCTGATGTTTAGGCCGAGGTATGTATCATTTTTTGTGTGCTCTAGGGCAACGGTGTCTAGATGGAATTTGTATTTGTGGTCCTGGCGACTGGACCTTTTTTGGAACACCATTATTTTTGTCTTACTGAGGTTTACTTTCAGGGCCCAGGTCTGACAGAATCTGTGTAGAAGATCTAGGTGCTGCTGTAGGCCCTCCTTGGTTGAGGACAGAAGCACCAGATCATCAGCAAACAGTAGACATTTGACTTCAGATTCTAGTAGGGTGAGGCTGGGTCCTGCAGACAGTTCTTGTGCCCTTGCCAATTCGTTGATATATATGTTGAGGAGGGTGGGGCTTAAGCTGCATCCCTGCAGTCCAGTGGAAAGAATGTGTGTGTTTTTGTGTTTTTGGCCAATTTTAACAGTACACTTGTTGTTTTTGTACATGTGTACATGGAATGTCGCACATTTTTCCCCCAAAACCACTCTCCATCATTTTGTATGGCAGACACTCATGCCATATTGAGTCGTATGCTTTTTTGAAATCAACAAAGCAAGAGAAGACTTTGCTTTTGTTTTGTTTTGTTTGTTTGTCAATTAAGGTGTGTAGGGTGAATACATGCTCTGTGGTATGGTAATTTGGTAAAAAGCCAATTTGACATTTGCTCAGTACATTGTTTTATTTGAGAAACTGTACTAGTCTGCTGTTAATGATAATGCAGAGTATTTTCCCAAGGTTGCTGTTGACGCATATCCCCCGGTAGTTATTGGGGTCAAATTTGTCTCCACTTTTGTGGATTGGGGTGATCAGTCCTTGGCTCCAAATATTGGGGAAGATGTCAGAGCTGAGGATGATGTTGAAGAGTTTAAGTATAGCCAATTGGAAATTTGTGCTCTGTATATTTGATCATTTAATGTAGGATACCATCAACCCCACAGGCCTTTTTGGGTTGTACGGTTTGTATTTTGTCCTGTAGTTCATTCAATGTAATTGGAGAATCCAGTGGGTTCTGCCTAGTAAAATAAAGGTACAAAAGAGAAGAAAATAGAGCCAAAAGATTGGAAAAGTGGCTTATCCATACTTCTTCGTTTTGGAAAGATAACTCTTCATGTTGTTGTTTGTTTAGAGTTTTCCAATTTTCCCAGAAGTGGTTAAATTCAATGGATTCTTCCTTTTTCCATAGCGTGTTTCTGTATTGTTTTAGTGATTCTGTCACGGACGTGACCAGGGGTGTTTTGTGTTTTGTATGTTGGTGATTGTGTGTGGTTCCCAATTAGAGGCAGCTGATTGTCATTACTTCTAATTGGGGACCATACTTAGTGTGTCCTCTCCCCACCTGTGTTGTGGGTTATTGTTTGTTATGTTGTATGTGCTGGTTTGCGCCACACATTATATGTTACGATCTGATATTTCTTTGTTTTTTGAAAGTTTCACTTTTCATTAAAATATGTGGAACTCAAATCATGCTGCGCCTTGGTCCGCTCATGAAGATCGTCACAGATTCACCGTAGTGAAGGCGTAGGCTCAGGTTTTCTGGGTCTCAATGTTTTGGTTGGATAGGTTTCTCAATTTCCTTTTTAGGTTTTTGCATTCCTTTCCAAACCATTTGTCATTGTTGTTAATTTTCTTAGGTTGTCTGCTTGAAATTTTTTGATTTGGTACATATTTTTGGTATTAGCCGAGTGAATCTGAGAGGTCAAATATACTGTTTAGGTTTTATACTGCCAAGTTTACACCTTCATTATTACCTTTTGTCCAGGAAATTGTCTAGAAGGGATTGAATTTGTTGTTGCTTAATTTTTTGGGGGGGTCGAGTTCCACACTATTTTCCCTCCATCTATAGCATTTCTTAATATTAATTAGTTCCTTTGGCTTTGATGCCTCATGATTGAGCATAGCTCTGTTCAAGTTGAGTGTGATTTTGCTGTGATCTGATAGGGGTGACAGTGGACTGACTGTGAACGCTCTAAAAGACTCTGGGTTGAGGTCAGTGATAAAGTAGTCTACAGTACTACTGCCAACAGATGAGCTATAGGTGTACCTACCATAGGAGTCCCCTCGAAGCCTACCATTGTTAAAATGGCGGCGGATGAAATGGCAGCAGTTTTACGGGCGCCTAACCAATTGTGCTATTATGTGTTTTTTTTCACAATATTTGTAACTTATTTTGTACATAATGTTTCTGCTACCGTATCTTACGGTAAAAAAGAGCTTTTGGATAACAGGACAGCAATCACTCACCTCGGATTAGAAAACAAGCAGGAAGTACAGGATATACTGCGAACACCCAACAAGGCCGACATCCCCGTTATTGGCAAGAGAAAGAGACGCAGGTACAGAGGACACAGAGTGGGGTGCCTCCTAAGGATCCGGAGAAGGCGAGTGGGAAAGCTGCCGTTACCATCAATATTACTCGCCAACGTACAATCATTGGACAATAAAAAAGACAAGGTAGGATCACGAATATCCTACCAACAGGACATCAAAAACTGTAACATTTTATGTTTCACGGAATCGTGGCTGAACGATGACATGGATATTCAGCTAGCAGGATATACGCTGCACCAGCTAGATAGAACAGCACACTCCAGTAAGATGAGGGGGAGGGGGAGTCTGTGCATATTTGTAAACAACAGCTGGTGCACGAAATCTAAGTAAGCCTCTAGATTTTGCTCGCCTGAAGAAGAGTATCTTATAATAAACTGTAGACCACACTATTTGCCAAGAGAGTTTTCATCTATACTTTTCGTGGCTGTTTATTTCCCACCACAGACGGACGCTGGCACTAAGACCGCACTCAGTCAGCTGTATAAGGAAATGAGCAAACAGGAAACCGCTCACCCAGAGGCGGCGCTCCTAGTGTCCGGAAACTTTAATGCAGGGAAACTTAATCAGTTTTACCTCATTTCTATCAACATGTTATATGCGCAACCAGGGAAAAAAATTCTAGATCTAGATCACCTGTACTCCACACACAAAGGTCTCCCTCACCCTCCATTTGGTAAATCTGAGCATAATTCTATCCTCCTGATTCCTGCTTACAAGGAAAAATTTAAGCAGGAAGCACCAGTGACTCAGTCTATAAAAAAGTGGTCAGATGAAGCAGATGCTAAACTACAGGACTGTTTTGCTATCACAGACTGGAACCAGTTTCGGGATTCTTCCGTTTACATTGAGGAGTACACCACATCAGTCACTGGCTTTATCAATAAGTGCATCGAGGATGTTGTCCCCACAGTTACTGTACGTACAGTGGGCCAAAAAAGTATTTAGTCAGCCACCAATTGTGCAAGTTCTCCAACTTAAAAAGATGAGAGAGGCCTGTAATTTTCATCATAGGTACACTTCAACTATGACAGACGAAATGAGAAAAAGAAATCCAGAAAATCACATTGTAGGATTTTTAATTTATTTATTTGCAAATTATGGTGGAAAATAAGTATTTGGTCAATAACTTTTCTGTAAGTCTTCACAAGGTTTTCACACACTGTTGCTGGTATTTTGGCCCATTCCTCCATGTAGATCTCCTCTAGAGCAGTGATGTTTTGGGGCTGTCGCTGGGCAACACGGACTTTCAACTCCCTCCAAAGATTTTCTATGGGGTTGAGATCTGGAGACTGGCTAGCCCACTCCAGGACCTTGAACTGCTTCTTACGAAGCCACTCCTTCGTTGCTCGGGCGGTGTGTTTGGGATCATTGTCATGCTGAAAGACCCAGCCACGTTTCATCTTCAATGCCCTTGCTGATGGAAGGAGGTTTTCACTCAAAATCTCATGATACATGGCCCCATTCATTCTTTCCTTTACACGGATTAGTCGTCCTGGTCCCTTTGCAGAAAAACAGCCCCAAAGCATGATGTTTCCACCCCCATGCTTCACAGTAGGTATGGTGTTCTTTGGATGCAACTCAGCATTCTTTGTCCTCCAAACACAACGAGTTGAGTTTTTACCAAAAAGTTATATTTTGGTTTCATCTGACCATATGACATTTTCCCAATCCTCATCTGGATCATCCAAATGCTCTCTAGCAAACTTCAGACGGGCCTGAACATGTACTGGCTTAAGCAGGGGGACACGTCTGGCACTGCAGGATTTGAGTCCCTGGCGGCGTAGTGTGTTACTGATGGTAGGCTTTGTTACTTTGGTCCCAGCTCTCTGCAGGTCATTCACTAGGTCCCCCCGTGTGGTTCTGGGATTTTTGCTCACCGTTCTTGTGATCATTTTGACCCCACGGGGTGAGATTTTGCGTGGAGCCCCAGATCGAGGAAGATTATCAGTGGTCTTGTATGTCTTCCATTTCCTAATAATTGCTCCCACAGTTGATTTCTTCAAACCAAGCTGCTTACCTATTGCAGATTCAGTCTTCCCAACCTGGTGCAGGTCTACAATTCTGTTTCTGGTGTCCTTTGACAGCTCTTTGGTCTTGGCCATAGTGGAGTTTGGAGTGTGACTGTTTGAGGTTGTGGACAGGTGTCTTTTATACTGATAACAAGTTCAAACAGGTGCCATTAATACAGGTAACGAGTGGAGGACAGAGGAGCCTCTTAAAGAAGAAGTTACAGGTCTGTGAGAGCCAGAAATCTTGCTTGTTTGTATGTGACCAAATACTTATTTTCCACCATAATTTGCAAATAAATTCATTAAAAATCCTACAATGTGATTTTCTGGATTTTATTTCCTCATTTTGTCTGTCATAGTTGAAGTGTACCTATGATGAAAATTACAGGCCTCTCTCATCTTTTTAAGTGAGAGAACTTGCACAATTGGTGGCTGACTAAATACTTTTTTGCCCCACTGTACATACCCCAACCAGAAGCCATGGATTACAGACAACATTCGCACTGAGCTAAAGGTTAGAGCTGCTGCTTTCAAGGTGCGGGACTCTAACCCGGAAGCTTATAAGAAATCCTGCTATGCCCTCCGACAAACTATCAAACAGGCAAAGCGCCAATACAGGGCTAAGATCGAATCGTACTACACCGGCTCCGACGCTCGTCTTGTGTGGCAGGGCTTGAAACCATTAAAGACTACAAAGGAAGCACAGCCGCGAGCTGCCCAGTGACACGAGCCTACCGGATGAGCGAAATCACTTCTATGCTCGCTTCGAGGCAAGCAACACTGAGGCATGCATGAGAGCATCAGCTGTTCCGGACGACCGTGTGATCATGCTCTCCGTTGCCCGACATGAGTAAGACCTTTAAACAGGTCAACATTCCCAAGGCCGCGGGGCCAGACGGATTACCAGGATCGTGTGCTCCGGGCATGGGCTGACCAACTGGCAGGTGTCTTCACTGACATTTTCAACATGTCCCTGATTGAGTCTGTAATACCAACATGTTTCATGCAGACCACCATAGCCCCTGTGCCCAAGAACACTAAGGCAACCTGCCTATATGACTACAGACCCGTAGCACTCACGTCCTTGGCCATGAAGTGCTTTGAAAGGCTGGTCATGGCTCACAACAACACCATTATCCCAGAAACCCTAGACCCACTTCAATTTGCATACCGCCCAAACAGATCCACAGATGATGCAATCTCTATTGCACTCCACACTGCCCTTTCCCATCTGGACAAAAGGACCACCTACGTGAGAATGCTATTCATTGACTACAGCTCAGCGTTCAACACCATAGTTCCCTCATGGCCTATTTATTGCCTTACCTTCCTTATCTTACCTCATTTGCACACATTGTATATAGATTTGTTTTTCTACTGTATTATTGACTATGTTTGTTTACTCCATGTGTGTTGTTGTATGTGTCGAACTGCTTTGCTTTATCTTGACCAGGTCGCAGTTGTAAATGAGAACTTGTTCTCAACTTGCCTACCTGGTTAAATAAAGGTGAAATAAAACAAAAAAATAACAAAGCTCATCACTAAGCTAAGGATCCTGGGACTAAACACCTCCCTCTGCAACTGGATCATGGACTTCCTGACGGGCCGCCCCCAGGTGGTGAGGGTAGGTAGCAACACATCTGCCACGCTGATCCTCAACACTGGAGCCCTTTAGGGGTGCCGGCTCAGTCCCCTACTGTACTCCCTGTTCACCCACAACTGCGTGGCCAGGTACGGCTCCAACACCATCATTAAGTTTGCAGACAACACAACACCGGTAGGCCTGATCACTGAAAACGAAGAGACAGCCTATAGGGAGGAGGTCAGAGACCTGGCCGGGTGGTGCCAGAATAACAACCTATCCCTCAACGTAACCAAGACTAAGGAGATGATTGTGGACTACAGGAAAAGGAGGACCGAGCACACCCCCGTTCTCATCGTCGGGGCTGTAGTGGAGCAGGTTGAGAGCTTCAAGTTCGTTGGTGTCCACATCACCAACAAACTAGAATGGTCCAAACACACCAAGACAGTCGTGAAGAGGGCACGACAAATCCTATTCCACCTCAGGAGACTGACAATATTTGGCATGGGTCCTCAGATCCTCAAAAGGTTCTTCAGCGGCAACATCGAGAGGATCCTGACTGATTGCATCACTGCCTGGCACGGCAACAGCTCGGCCTCCAACCGCAAGGCACTACAGAGAGTAGTGCGTACGGCCCAGTACATCACTGGGGCTAAGCTGCCTGCCATCCAGGAACTCTACACCAGGCGGTGTCATAGGAAGGCCCTAAAAATTGTCAAAGACCCCACCCCAATCACAGACTGTTCTCTCTACTATAGCATGGCAAGCAGTTCCGGAGCGCCAAGTCTAGGACCAAAAGGCTTCTCAACAGCTTTTACCCCCAAGCCATAAGACTCCTGAACAGGTAATCAAATGGCTACCCGGACTATTTGCATTGTGTCCCTCCCCAACCCCTCTTTTACGCTGCTGCTACTCTCTGTTTATCAAATATGCATAGTCACTTTAACTTTACATTCATGTACATACTACCTCAATTAGCCGGACTAACTTGTGCCTGTATATAGCCTCGCTACTGTATATAGCCTCGCTACTGTTATTATTCTCTGTCTTTTTACTGTTGTCTTTTATTTCCTTACTTATCTATTGATTACCTAATACATATTTCTTACTTACATTTTACTGTTGGTTACTGGTTTACTGTTGGGCCTGTAAGTAAGCACTTCACTGTAAGGTCTACACCTGATGTATTCAGCGCCGCACGTGACAAATAAACTTTGATTTGATTTGACTATGTACATACAAAGAGTACGACAGAGCTGCGGGAGTTGTGACCCATTTTTGGTGGTTATGTTGTCGTAGTTGCGTCTAGGGGGGCATATAGGGGGAGGGAATGCTGTCACCTCCAGGTAGGTTTTTGTCCACCTGTGTGCTGAGGGTGTCGGCTTCTTAACCAGTTCTTGCATCTACAGTTGAAGTCGGAAGTTTTCATACACTTAGGTTGGAGTCATTAAAACTCATTTTTCAACCACTCCACAAATTTCTTGTTTACAAACTATAGTTTTGGCAAGTCGGTTAGGACATCTACTTTGTGCATGACACAAGTAATTGTTCCAACAATTGTTTACAGACAGATTATTTCACGTATAATTCACTGTATCACAATTCCAGTGGGTCAGAATTTTACATACACTAAGTTGACTGTGCCTTTAAACAGATTGGAAAATTCCAGAAAATGTTGTCATGGCTTTAGAAGCTTCTGATAGGCTAATTTACATCATTTGAGTCAATTGGAGGTGTACCTGTGGATGTATTTCAAGGCCTACCTCAGTGCCTCTGCTTTACGTCATGGGAGAATCAAAAGAAATCAGCCAAGACCTGATTCTTCCTGGTTCATCCTTCGGAGCAATTTCCTAACGCCTGAAGGTACCCCGTTCATCTATACAAACAATAGTATGCAAGTATAAACACCATGGGACCACGCAGCCGCCATACCACTCAGGAAGGAGACGCGTTCTGTCTCCTAGAGACGAACGTACTTTGGTGTGTAAAGTGCAAATCAATCCCAGAACAACAGCAAAGGACT
Organism: Brachymystax lenok tsinlingensis; assembly: GCA_030435695.1. NCBI lineage: Eukaryota > Metazoa > Chordata > Actinopteri > Salmoniformes > Salmonidae > Brachymystax > Brachymystax lenok. The sequence goes on from CM059781.1 coordinate 17,172,963, forward strand.
TTGTGATGATGCTGGAGGAAAAAGATACAAAAGTATCTATAGTAAAATGAGTCCTATGTCGACATAACCTGAAAGGCCGCTTAGCAAGGAAGAAGTAACTGCTCTAAAACAGCCATAAAAAAGCCAGACTACAGTTTGCAACTGCACATGGGGACGAAGATCGTACTTTTTGGAGAAATGTCCTCTGGTCTGATGAAACAAAAATGTAAATGTTTGGCCATAATGACCATTGTTATGTTTGGAGGAAAAAGGGGGAGGCTTGCAAGCCGTAGAACACCATCCCAACCATGAAGCACGGGGTTGGCAGCATCATGTTGTGGGGGTGCTTTATTGCAGGAGGGACTGGTGCACTTCACAAAATAGATGGCATCATGAGGACAGAAGATTATGTGGATATATTGAAGCAACATCTCAAGACATTAGTCAGGAAGTTAAAGCTTGGTCGCAAATGGGTCTTCCAAATGGACAATGACCCCAAGCATACTTCCAACGTTGTGGCAAAAGGGCTTAAGGCCAACAAAGTCAAGGTATTGGAGTGGCCATAACAAAGCCCTGACCTCAATCCTATAGAAGATTTGTGGGCATAACTGAAAAAGCATGTGTGAGCAAGGAGGCCTACAAACCTGAATCAGTTACACTAGCTCTTATTGTGGGAAGCTTGTGGAAGACTACCCAAAACGTTTGACCCAAGTTAAACAATTGAAGGGCAATGCTACCAAATACTAATTGAGTGTATGTAAACTTCTGACCCACTGGGAATGTGATGAAAGAAATAAAAGCAGACAAAAATCATTCTCTCTACTATTATTCTGACATTTCACATTCTTGAAATAAAGTGGTGATCATAACTGACCTAAGACAGGGACTTTTCACTAGGATTAAATGTCAGGAATTGTGATAAACTGTTTAAATGTATTTGGCTAAGGTGTATGTAAACTTCCGACTTCAACTGTAGGTTGCCACAGACTAGTACATGTCCCTGAGCCTGGAAATTGTTGATCTTCCCCTCTAGGATGGAGAAGCTGTCATCGTTTAAAGTATGGGGATTCTTTGGAGGGATATAGGATATAGCACCCATGAGGAAACTTTTCTATGTTGAGATAATTTCCTTATTATTTTCTATTCAGATGTAAAATGTTTCTGTTTTGACTAATTTAATTGAGTGGGTCTGCTCTATACCAAATTAGCATACCCCCTGAGTATCTTCCCTGTTTCACACCTGGTAGTTTGGTGGATGGGACTACCAGCTCTCTGTAACCTAGAGGGAAAACAGTGGGTCTGTCTCCGTTATACCATATTTCTTGTAGGATGACAATGTCTGTATTTCCAATTTCATTGAAGTCTGGGTTCCTGCTCTTTAGGCCAAAAGCAGATGACCTCAGTATATTCCAGGATGAGATATTAAAAGCTTTGTGTTCCATAGTGTCTAGTGTTGTTTTTTTGTAGTTTATTCCCGGACCTCTCTCTCTCTCTCTCTCTGTCTCTCCCTGTTTATCTCTGTATGTGTGCAAGTATCTCTCTCTCCCTGTTTCTCTCTACATGTCTCTGTCCTTTTGTCTCTGTCTCTCTCTGCCTGTCTGTCTCTCAGGCTCTCTCTGTCCTTTTGTCTGTCTGTCTGTTGGTCGGTATGTCAGTCTATCTTTCTCTCTCTCTCTGCTGATACATATCACAATATAGTGTAAAACCACAAAACACTACGTTGTCCGTCATATCTTCTTTCTGTGAGTAATGGGTGCACGGTGGTATTACTGTATTTACAATGCAACATAAGTGAAGCGATTTTTTTATTAACAAGCCCAGAGGGAGGAATGGAGAGAACAGAGAGAAGAGGGAGGATGGATGGATAAATTGGAGTGTTAGCTTTCCTATCCCTCACTAGGAGCTCCAGGCACACAGGGATCGACTCCAGATGGGGGTTGGGTTGCCACATCCTGGACGTAATTCTCCCATAGCGCTGCATTCGCCCAGTGTGGACCATCAGAGGATAAAACTATGAATGGGAAATAAATGGGATGGAGAAATAGCCAGAGGTAACTTCCCATCGCGTGATGTTACCCTGGACTAGATTGTTCTGAAAACGGTGTTATTAGTACAGGTTTGGGTCCAGCTGTATGATCCGTCCCCATAGCTGGGTGTAGTGGCTTCCTTTAGTTTTACCATAGCCACTGCCCTAGCATGAAGCGGGGTTGTTCGTACGCATACAGTCCACACTCAAGGTTTCCAAACGTCCAAAAACATTCACTGAGATCCAGGGATATGGTGCAACAAAAAGGTTTATTCTTCTTGTATCAAACAAAAATTATTCTCCAATCAACTTAAAGCAGATATTACTTGAAACGGAAAAATACATCATATGATCTGTTTGTATGTCTGTATGGTCAAAAAACTATACCGCTCCCACGTCTAGCTAGGACTCCCCCTGAAGGCCCAACTTCCTGCCTTTATCCTCACACACTTCCTAACATACTTCCTAACTTCCTAACATACTTCCTAACACACTTACCACAGTACAAATGAATGGGCAAGAGGGGGCAGAAACTAAGTTACACTAACAACAAATAAATACATCTCAATCAGGTAAATATAAATCATAAAGGTACGTACCTAATATTTCATCATATACATTATATACATATACAATATTTAATCATATTTACACAAACGTACATGGAGCTCTGTATGTTCTGTCCTTTATACGAATCTGTCCAAATCGGCTCTAACACTGGGTGTATCCCAGCTGTATGATCCGTCCCCATAGCTGGGTGTTTCCCAGCTGTATGATCCGTCCCCATAGCTGGGTGTATCCCAGCTGTATGATCCGTCCCCATAGCTGGGTGTTTCCCAGCTGTATGATCCGTCCCCATAGCTGGGTGTATCGCAGCTGTATGATCCGTCCCCATAGCTGGGTGTATCCCAGCTGTATGATCCGTCCCCATAGCTAGGTGTATACATTTCTTTATGTTATTTATTCTATCCAGCTGTTCTGAGCCATGTAGGTTTATCCTGTATATCCTATTAGCCTTCAGTGCTGTTATAGTCTATGTATGTTTATGTCTGCTGTTGCTAAACTCTGTTTGAATAAGGAATGTCCCGATTCACATCTCAAAGATGGTCTCTTTGTTTGTACTTAGACAACATTCTGTTTAGATGCCTGTGTAGATGTTCATAACTCACCAGTGACTGGTTAGTTTATCCAGGCAATGTAACACAACCCTGAGCCCTCTAGGCTATGGTGACATGGTATCTGTGGCTGTGAGCAAGGCTTATTTTTTTCTTCCGTCACTGTCAAGACAGCACATTCCAGAAAAGTCCTGAGGTGGTTCATTTCTCATTCACTGTTTGACAGCACAAAAGAGCCACCTTATCCATGAACTCTCTGTCTTCAACATGGAAAGGAAAACTGTCTTTCTCCGGGGCAGACATCAGGATTAGGGAATTAGTGCCGTAAGCCTATGAGGAACGGTGTTCGAGGGCACTCCATGTCCTGTCCTGAGTCTGTCTGTCAGCGCTCCCTCACTGATCCATAGTGGATACAATCTGAGTCCTCAGGGAACACCTGTCCATTACCTATTATCTACATGGACCTAATGGGCAGGATATCATATTGAGTTACGGAGCATAAAGTTGTGTGTGTGTGTGCGTGTAGGTGGGTCATTCCACCAATTCGGTGCCTTTTGAGAAGTGTAACTTAGTCATAAAAAAAACGTATAGTATTACCGCCACACCGGCAGTCATGAGTCGTGACCGCAGTCAAATTCCACTTGACTGTTGAGTCACAGTAATCTCCTCTTATGCACTCTGGACATGCGTTGAAAGCACCCAACTCGCTAATGACCGTCCGGTCGATAATGGCCTGGTACTCAACACTCTATTGTCCCTCTAACCACTCTGACATTAATGAAAATGAAAAAAGTCATCAAAACAGTACCATGCTTTTAAAACTCACCTCACTGTGATTGATAAATTTGAAGAAAGAAGTTCAACAACAGGATGAAAATGAATGGAAAACATGGTCGTTGTGGATATTGTTTCAAAGCCAAACACAACAAAATGGACAGCACTTTCTAAGGTAATGATTAATTCAAAACACCCATACACATATTAGAGCTTATGCATAGGCCTATATATGACCCCAAACCCAAAACCCCCCCCAGAATTAAAGTAATGATTGTGCCATTATACAATACATGCCTAGCACATACAGTGGCAAGAAAAAGTATGTGAACCCTTTGGAAATACCTGGATACCTGCATAAATTGGTCATAAAATCTGTTCTTCATCTTGGTCACAACAATAGATAAACACAGTCTTCTTAAACTAATAACACACAAACAATTATACGTTTTCATGTCTTTATTGAACACACTGTGTAAACATTCACAGTGCAGGGTGGGAAAAGTATGTGAACCCTTGGATTTAATAACTCCTTTGGCAGCAATAATCTCAACCAAATGTTTTCTGTAGTTGCAGATCAGACCTGCACAACGGTCAGGAGGAATTTTGGACCATTCCTCTTTACAAATCTGTATCAGTTCAGCAATATTCTTGGGATGTCTGGTGTGAACTGCTCTCTTGAGGTCATGCCACAGCATCTCAATCAGGTTGAGGTCAGGACTCTGTCTGGGCCACTCCAGAAGGCGTATTTTCTTCTGTTGAAGCCATTCTGTTGTTGATTTACTTCTGTGTTTTGGGTTGTTGTCCTGTTGCATCAACCAACTTCTGCTGAGCTTCAATTGGCGGACAGATAGCCTAACATTCTCCTGCAAAATGTCTTGATAATCTTGGGAATAAATTTTTCCATCGATGATAGCAAGCTGTCTAGGCCCTGAGGCAGCAAAACAGCCCCAAACCATGATGCTCCCTCCACCATACTTTACAGTTGGGATGAGGTTTTGATGTTGGTGTGCTGTGCCTTTTTTTCTCCACACATAGTGTTATGTGTTCCTTCCAAACAACTCAATTGTAGTTTCATCTGTCCACAGAATATTTTGGAACATCCAGGTGCTCTTTTGCAAACTTCAGATGTGCAGCAATGTTTTTTTTTGGACAGCAGTGAATTCTTCTGTGGTGTCCTCCCATAAACACCATTTTTGTTTAGTGTTTTACGTATCGTTGACTCGTCAAAAGAGATGTTAGCATGTTCCAGAGATTTCTGTAAGTCTTTAGCTGACACTCTAGGATTATTCTTAAACTCATTAAGCATTCTGCACTGTGCTCTTGCAGTCATCTTTGCAGGACGGCCACTCCTAGGTGGAGTAGCAACAGTGCTGAACTTTCTCCATTTATAGACAATTTGTCTTACCGTGGACTGATGAACATCAAGGCTTTTAGAGATACTTTTGTAACCCTTTCCAGCTTCATGCAAGTCAAGAGATCTTAATCTTAGGTCTTCTGAGATCTCTTTTGTTCGAGGCATGGTTCACATCAGGCAATGATTCTTGTGAACAGCAAACTCCAATTTTGCAAGTGTTTTTTATAGGGCAAGGTAGCTCTAACCAACATCTCCAATCTTGTCTCATTGATTGGACTCCTGGTTAGCTGTCTCCTGCCTCCAATTAGCTTTTGGAGAAGTCATTATCCTAGGGGTTCACATACTTTTTCCAACATACACTGTGAATGTTTAAATTATGTATTTGATATAGACAAGAAAAATACAACAATTTGGTTGTTATTAGTTGAAGCACACTATGTTTGTCTATGAAGTTTAGATCAAATTTGATGACCAATTTATGCAGAAATCCAGGTAATTCCAAAGGGTTCACATACCCTTTCTTGACACTGTATTATGCATGGTAGAAAAAAACATAGATTTAAGATGTCTTTGGTACATAATTGGTTTAATTGATTCCATAATTAAACAAATTCTAGTAATCACCTTTGAGTGTGGACTGTATTATGCATTCTGGATGGACTGGTTACCTTATGCTTCGTTCTAAACTTTCTATCCATGAGTCTGTGAGAGAAAGCAGGCGATGCTGTTGGTTCATTGATTGTGCAGGGCAGCTTACAGTTAGCTACAACTATAGTGAATTTTAATTTGATTTTGAATAGGCTAGTAATAGGGCATGTTTTATATTTTCATAATGAATAGGCTGACATAACCTTTAGCTACAGATCATCTCACCACCCTGTGTTTCTATCTCCTCTCTCTCCTTCATTCCTTTTTCGAGCGTGCAGAGAGAGGGGCGGTCAACAGTTTAATTAAATATATTTCGTTGTGAAAAACAGATTTGTTCCAGTATAGATTTCACTTGGTTTCCCAAACTAAACACTGGATCGCTGCAGGAACTGGGTTAGAGAGCCCATGGCATACAAAGTTTGGGCGGAATAATCCAGCTAGGTCACCTGTGACACAAGAAACATGGATGAACGTCTAACTCTGATGTGAGACTTTCAGAGCTGGTAGCAGCATCACCTGTGCGCAGCGAGGGGCTGCATGCTCCTCTAACAATGGTTGATGCATGGTGTGAAATAAGTGTTCTTATAAGCCCAGACATTTCTATATGCAATTCTGTGTGAAAGCAGAGTTTTGATGGTTGATCCTTCTATTGCTACAATATGTATTTCTCAGCTTCTGATATTAAGCATTGCCCCGCTATAAAACCAGAGGAGCCTACCAGCCTCCATTCGCTATTCAAGTGCATATGGATGACGTGTATTTTATCCCCTGGCCCTGTTCTTGCGCATATTATAATGGGCCATTCTAAATAAAAACAAATTGTATATATTAAGTAGTTACATTGAGAATAGTTGCATGGGGAGATATATGATCGCTTGATGAGAAAACAGCGTGTGCAGCCTGAGGCAAGTGTACAGTATTGCTTCAAGTCTCAGAGCGAGTGACATCACCGATTGAAACGCTATTAGCACGCACACCGCTAACCATTTCACCACACTCACCCCCATTTGACCTCCTCCTTTTCCGCAGCAACCTGTGATCAGGGTCAACAGCATCAATGTAACAGTTTCGCTTCCGTCCCTCTCCTCGCTCCTACCTGGGCTCGAACCAGGGACCCTCTTCACACATCAACAACTGCCTCTCACGAAGTATTGTTGGTCATTTCAAGTCTCAGAGCGAGTGACGACACTGATTGAAACGCTTTTAGCGCGAACCCCGCTAACTAGCTAGCCATTTCACACCGGTTACACAAGGAACAGAGCGCAAGCCTTTTTTTTACTTTTTCATATCAATGGCTTATAGTCGCATCATGCAGCCCATATACAGTTGAAGTCAGAAGTTTACATACACCTTAGCCAAATACATTTAAACTCAGTTTTTCACAATTCCTGACATTTAATCCTAGTAAAAAATCCCTGTCTTAGGTCAGTTAGGATCCCAACTTTATTTTAAGAATGTCAAATGTCAGAATAATAGGAGAGAATTATTTTTTCAGCTTTTATTTCTTTCATCACATACCCAGTGGGTCAGAAGTTTACATACACTCAATTAGTATTTGGTAGCATTGCCTTTAAATTGTTTAACTTTGGTCAAACGTTTCGGGTAGCCTTCCACAAGCTTCCCACAATAAGTTGGGTCAATTTTGGCCCATTCCTCCTTACAGAGCTGGTGTAACTGAGTCAGGTTTGTAGGCCTCCTTGCTCACACACGCTTTTTCAGTTCTGCCCACACATTTTCTGTAGGATTGAGGTCATGGCTTTGTGATGGCCACTCCAATACCTTGACTTTGTTGTCCTTAAGCCATTTTGCCACAACTTTGGAAGTATGCTTGGGGTCATTGTCCATTTGGAAGACCCATTTGCGACCAAGCTTTAACTTTCTGACTGATGTCTTGAGATGTTGCTTCAATATATCCAAATAATTTTCTGTCCTCATGATGCCATCTATTTTGTGAAGTGCACCAGTCCCTGCTGCAGCAAAGCACCCCCACAACATGATGCTGCCACCCCCGTGCTTCATGGTTGGGATGGTGTTCTTCGGCTTGCAAGCCTCCAAACATAACGATGGTCAATATGGCCAAAGAGTTAAATTTTTGTTGTTTCATCAGACCAGAGGACATTTCTCCAAAAAGTACGATCTTTATCCCCATGTACAGTTGCAAACCGTAGTCTTGCATTTTGTAATGGCGGTTTTGGAGCAGTGGCTTCTTCCTTGCTGAGGTAGGATATAGGACTCGTTTTACTGTGGATATAGATACCTTTGTATCTGTTTCCTCCAGCATCTTCACAAGGTCCTTTGCTGTTGTTCTGGGATTGATTTGCACTTTTCGCACCAAAGTACGTTCAAACAGAACGTGTCTCCTTCCTGAGCGATATAGTGTTTATATCCCATGGTGTTTATACTTGCTTACTATTGTTTGTACAGATGAACGTGGTACCTTCAGGCGTTTGGAAATTCCTCCCAAGGAAGAACCAGACTTGTGGAGGTCTAACAATTTTTTGGGGAGGTCTTGGCTGATTTCTTTTGATTTTCGCATGATGTCAAGCAAAGAGGTGCTGAGTTTGAAGGCAGGCCTTGAAATACAATTAGGTACACCTCCAATTGGGGCGGGACGGCAGTGTAGCCTAGTGGTTAGAGTGTTGGACTAATAACCGAAAGGCTGCAAGTTCAAATCCCCGAGCTGACAAGGTACAAATCTGTCATTCTGCCCCTGAACAGGCAGTTAACCCACTGTTCCTAGGCCGTCATTGAAAATAAGAATTTGTTCTTAACTGACTTGCCTAGTAAAATATGGTAAAAAAATGACTCACATGATGTCAATTAGCCTATCTGAAGCCATGACATCATTTTCTGGAATTTTACAAGCTGTTTAAAGGCACAGTCAACTTAGTGTATGTACACTTCTGACCCACTGGAATTGTGATACAGTGAATTATAAGTGAAAAAGTCTGTCTGTAAATTATTTGTGTCATGCACAAAGTAGATGTCCTAACCGACTTGCCAAAACTATAGTTTGTAAACAAGAAATTTGTGGAGTGGTTGAAAAATGAGTTTTAATGACTCCAACCTAAGTGTATGAAAACTTCCGACTTCAACTGTAGATGCAAGAACTGGACAAGAAGCCGACACCCTCAGCACACAGGTGGACAAAAACCTACCTGGAGGTGACAGCATTCCCTCCCCTATATGCCCCCCTAGACGCAACTACGACAACATAACCGTACGCTTGGTATGTACATAGTCAAATCAATGCACAAAGTAAATGTCCTAACCGACTTGCCAAAACTATAGTTTGTTAACAAGAAATTTGTGGAGTGGTTGAAAAACAAGTTTTAATGACTAAGTCTATGTAAACTTCCGACTTAACTGTGTGTTTTGATTTCTAAGACATTCCAGAGTTTGTATCATTCACAAATAAAGTTGCCAAATAACTCTAAATCTAGAGTTTTAGGACCCTTTTCAAATTATGACTTTTATGCACAATATAATTACTTCTTAAGCTAAATCTATCATAATGGACCAGTTTCAAATGATCACTTTTACGCTCAACATATAGTCACTTCATATGTGCACTCGCTCCGGAATGGGAAAAATATTATTTATATTTTAATCAGCTAAGTTCAATTATATTCTTCATACTATAAAGTCATATAATATAAAATAATGGCACGGGACTTATAAGCATACCTTGTCTGCCAAGTAAATTAACCTACAGCCTATGGCATGGTGCATACAGTAGCCAGCATAGCCAGCTAACGTACAGTTGTCAGACTCATATTCTGTTCTTCTTGAATACATTTCTTCATATCATAATGTTTCTTTAGATCAGTGGAGGCTCCTCAGAAGAGGAAGGGGAGGACCATCCTCCTCAGTCAATTTCATAAAAAAAAAAAAAAGTAAAACATAAAAAAAAGTTATCCTTTTTAGATAAAACTTTACTAAATATAATCAAGTCACCAAATAATTGATTAAAACACACAATTTTTCAATGAAGGTCTACAGTAGCTTTAACAGCACTCTATAGGGTAGCACTATTGTGTCACCGGAGGACATCTACTGTAGCAAGCCTTTATTCATATAAAAAATGTGAATTCTGCATGTGGTCTATAGTATGTTACTTCACTTAATATAACAGGCTTTTAAAATTCAATGTTGGTAACAGTTTCTACTTAACTATTAAAGGGATGCAAAAGGCACTCTTTCTGTGGAACGATCCAGGAAGAGCCAGGTGAACCCTTATTCATAGAGGTCATACTCAGGTGAATGAAGCTCGAGACATAATGTGTTTTCTCCAATTATTAAACTGTGATGATAGAATGATAGACATCCTCAGGCTGCATGAGATGTGTTCAGGATAGCAGTACATAGGGGCTCTGAGTGACTAAACAAGTGAGCACTACTGGAGAGGGAGAAAGAGTGAGAGAAGAGAGACAGAAGAGAGAGAAAGCAAGAGAGGGAAAGACAGAAAGAGAGAAAAAGTTGTCGGTCTCTCTTTCGCTCTAAGACATTTCAAGCGAAAGGTAAACTGAGAAGAGGTAAGAAATAATTATTTCACACCTGTATACCTCCATAACAAAGCATCTTGGTAAACTGGCCTTTCCTGCATGTTTGACATTTAGTCAGTAATCAGGATTCAGCTGTGGTCTATTCATGGTCACTGTGAGGGACACAGTCAGTGTATGGAATGTCTTTATGACCGTGCTACGTGACAGGAACACACTCTCTCTGCCAAACACACACCTGCATGAGTCTGACCAAGAGACACAAAATAAGTTCACATCACTCTCTTCCTACACACACACACGCAAAACAACAACAACAGGAGAGTGTGTCACGTTTTCTTATGAAACACAAAACAACATAACATCCACAGAAATACAATTTCTATGATAACACACGATATCTCTTCACCACACAAAAGCATGTAATTACGTATGTTGTCTCTCATCTCTAGGAGCTAGGAGTTGAGGGGGGATGAGAGAATATGTGGAGAGTGAGAGTGGGGATGTGGTGAGAGGAGGGAGGTAGAGAGGGGGTGAGGTTCTGTTTAGCAGAAGGGTGGGTTGTACAGTGGAGACAGGGTTGAGAGGGGGAGGAGTATGGGGTTGAGGAAGGTTGGGGAGTAAAAGAGTGGGTCAGGGTGAGTAGAGTACATGGGGTTGGAGAATTGGAGAGGGACCCTCTGAATGGAGATTTGTACCTCTGTCTCAGCCCCCCTTAATAACTTTTAAGGATCCGCAATTCTTTTTAAATTTATGCCTAAAATGACATACCCAAATCTAACTGCCTGTACCTCAGGACCTAAAGCAAGGATATGCATATTCTTAATACCATTTGAAAGGAAAGACTTTGAAGTTTGTGGAAATTAGAACATTAATGTAGGAGAATAGAACACATTAGATCTGGTAAAAGATAACAGAAAGAAAAAAAACATGCATTTTTTTTGTGCACCATCATCTTTGAAATGCAAGAGAAAGGCCATAATGTATTATTCCAACCCAGGCGCAATTTAGATTTTGGCCACTAGATGGCAGCAGGGTATGTGCAAAGTTTTAGACTGATCCAATGAACCGTTGCATATCTGTTCAAAATATTGTATCAAGACTGCCCAAATGTACCTAATTGGTTTATTAAGACATTTTCAAGTTCATAATTGTGCACTCTCCTCAAACAATAGCATGGTATTCTTTCACTGTAATAGCTACTGTAAATTGGACAGTGCAGTTAGATTAAAAAGAATTTAAGCTTTCTGCCCATTTCAGATATGTCTATGTCCTGGGTAATGTTCATGTTACTTACAACCTCATGCTAATCACTTTAGCCTACATTAGCTTAACCGTTCCGTGGGGGGGGAGGACACCAATCCTGTAGAGCAGTGGTTCCCAAACTTTTTATAGTTCCGTATCCCTTCAAACATTCAACCTCCAGCTGCGTACCCCCTCTAGCACCAGGGTCAGTGCACTCTCAAATGTTGTTTTTTGCCATCATTGTAAGCCTGCCACACACACTATAGAATACCTTTATTAAACACAAGAATGAGTGTGAGTTTTTGTCACAACCCCGGCTCATGGGAAGTGACAAAGAGCTCTTATAGGACCAGTGAACAAATAATAATATAATAATAAACAAGAATGTTGCTCTTTATTTAACCATCTTACATATAAAACCTTATTTGTTCATCGAAAATTATGAATAACTCACCACAGGTTAATGAGAAGGGTGTGCTTGAAAGGATGCACATAACCCTGCAATGTTGGGTTGTATTGGAGAGAGTCTCAGTCTTAAATCATTTTCCACACACAGTCTGTGCCTGTATTTAGTTTTCATGCTAGTGAACGTGGTTGCAAAGGGCATCCGTGTCTTAACAGCAAGATTTGCCAAGGCAGGATACTCTGAGCGCAGCCCAATCCAGAAATCTGTCAGTGGCTTCTGATTAAATTCAATTTTCACAGAACCGCTTGTTGCAATTCCGATGAGGCTCTCTTGTTCAGATATCGGTAAGTGGACTGGAGGCAGGGCATGAAAGAGATAACGAATCCAGTTGTGTGTGTCATCCGTTTCTGTGTAATTGCGCACTCAACTCATTCAGGTGCTTCGCTATATCACATTTGACATTGTCCGTAAGCTTGAGTTCACTTGCACACAAAACATCATATAATGATGGAAAGACCTGTGTGTTGTCCTTGTTAATGCAGACAGAGAAGAGCTCCAACTTCTTAATCATAGCCTCAATTTTGTCCCGCACATTGAATATAGTTGCTGAGAGTCCCTGTAATCCTAGATTCAGATCATTCAGGCGAATGAAAAAGCATCACCCAGATAGGCCGGTCGTGTGAGAAACTCATCATCATGCAAGTGGTCAGACAAGTGAAAATTATGTAGTTTGTCTCTCAATTTAAAAAAAACATGTCAATACTTTGCCCCTTGATAACCAGCGCACTTCTGTATGTTGTAAAAGCGTTACATGGTTGCTGCCCATATCATTGCATATTGCAGAAAATACACGAGAGTTCCTTTCTTTAACAAAGTTAACCATTTTCACTGTAGTATGCAAAACGTATTTCAAGCTGTCAGGCATTCCCTTTGCAGCAAGAGCCTCTTGGTGGATGCTGCAGTGTACCCAAGTGGCATCGGGAGAAACTGCTTGCACGTGCGTTACCACTCCACTATGTCTCCCTGTCATGGCTTTTGCGCCATCAGTACAGATACCAACAAAGTTCATTTGATGTCACAAAGCTGTCCAGTACTTAAAAAATATCCTCTCCTGTTGTCCTGGTTTCTAATGGTTTGCAGAAGAGGATGTCTTCCTTAATTGACTCCCCATAAACGTAACGGACATAAACCAGGAGCTGTGCCAGGCCCACCACGTCTCTTGACTCATCCAGCTGTAATGCATAGAATTCACTGGCTTGTATGCAAAGCAGTAATTGTTTCAAAACATCTCCTGCCATGTCACTGATGCGTCGTGAAACAGTGTTGTTTGATGAAGGCATTGTCTGTATAGTTTTTGGGGCCTTTTCCCCCAGCATTGTCCCAGCCATATCCACAGCAGCAGGAAGAATTAAGTGCTCCACAATAGTATGGTGCTTGCCTGTCCTAGCCACTCAGTAGCTCACCATATAAGACGCTTCTAGCCCCTGCTTATTAATGGTATCTGTTGCTTTTATACGTCTTACTACTCGAAAGTCGTCTTAATTCTCACTCAAAAACCCACGTGGCTTATTTTTCAAATTGGCATGTTTTGTTTCTAAATGTCTGGGCAAGAGTGAAGGTTTCATCGAGTTGTGAGATAGTACTTTTGCACATTTAACACACCGTGGCTGAGGAAAGGCCCTACTCCCTATATAAGTGAACCCCAAATCAATGTAGTTCTCATCATATTTGCGCCTCTTCGATGGTCCAACGCCTCTGTCTGTTGTTCTGTGCTTTCCCGGGTAAAGGGGCAGTAGCTCTTTGGCTGCATCAGATTCACAACTGTCAGTGTCCATAATAGCTGGGCTAACAACAAATGTAGAATTACTGATGCTAGCATTGGATGTGCTCGTGGAAGCAAAACAACTTGTGTCTTTGACAGGTGCAGGTGTAGTACTGCTGGTAGTAGCAGTACTACCAGTAGAGCTGGTATGTGTCTCTCATTTTTGAGCAAACGGAATGAGCAGCAGCTACGTTTGGCTACATTTGGCAGTGAAACGAGGCTACTCAGGCGCAAAAAAAACCTCACACAAATGTATAGCTCCGTTCGGAAAATAGAAATGAACTTTTTGAAAATGTGAATAAAAATATAATAATATATATTGCTTAAAAAAGAAATGTGAATCACATTTGTATTTGGCGTACCCCCGAAGTCATTGCGTGTACCCCTCTCCTGTAACTCTCTCTCAGCCTACTCTACTGCACCGGTCTATCAGCCCCCTCTACTGTAACTCTCTCTCAGCCTCCTCTACTGCACTGCTCTATCAGCCCCTCTATTATAACTCTCTCTCAGCCTCCTCTACTGCACCGCTCTATCAGCCCCTCTACTGTAACTCTCTCTCAGCCTCCTCTACTGCACTGCTCTATCAGCCCCTCTACTGTAACTCTCTCTCAGCCTCCTCTACTGCACTGCTCTATCAGCCCCTCTATTATAACTCTCTCTCAGCCTCCTCTACTGCACTGCTCTATCAGCCCCTCTACTGTAACTCTCTCTCAGCCTCCTCTACTGCACTGCTCTATCAGCCCCTCTATTATAACTCTCTCTCAGCCTCCTCTACTGCACCGCTCTATCAGCCCCTCTACTGTAACTCTCTCTCAGCCTCCTCTACAGCACCGCTCTATCAGCCCCTCTACTGTAGCTTTCTCTCAGCCCTACTGGTATACAGGGTGGGAGGACAATGCCACACTGAAGAGGGCTTAACATGAAGGGCTCTTCACTCCTTCTCTTTCTGGATTCTCTCTTTCGCTGTCTGTCCTCCAATATCTCCCTATCTCTGTTTCTAAACCATGATGGCCTTGAGCAGTGCCATATGAGGATAGTTTACAGTGACCACCCTGTCCACTGTTGAACATTACTAAACTGCAAGATTGCAGATAAAAACATCTCCTGTTGAAACAGTGTATAAGTAACTGAGAGAGAATGTCTTGTACGCCAGTTGAGAAATAAACAAACCTTTCCAACCCGCAGGCCAACAGAAAAAGGTACCTGGGCTTAGACTGAGACACTACTTTGGATTTCCTTCTGTCTCTTACTGTCTCTAACTCTGTCTCTAACTCTATATCTAATTCTGTCTCTAACTCTGTCTCTAACTCTGTCTGTCTCTAACTCTGTCTCTAATTAAGTCTCTAACAATGTCACTGTCTGTAACTATGTCACTGTTTCTAACTCTTTCTCTGTCTCTAACTCTCTTTCTCTAACTCTGTCTCTCTAACTCTGTCTCTGTTTCTTACTCTGTCTCTAACTGTCTCTGTTTCTTACTCTGTCTCTAACTCTGTCTCTGTTTCTTACTCTGTCTGTGTCTTTAACTCTTTCTCTGTCTCTAACTCTGTCTCTCTCTTACTCTTTCTCTCTAACTTTGTCTCTAACTGTCTCTCTCTAACTCTGTCTCTAACTCTGTCTCTGTTTCTTACTCTGCCTCTCTCTAACTCTGTCTGTCTCTTTCTCTCTCTCTAACTCATTCTCTGTCTCTAACTCTGTCTCTCTCTAACTCTGTCTCTAACTCTCTCTAACTCTGTCTCTCTCTAACTCTGTCTCTGTCTCTAACTGTCTTTCTCTAACTCTGTCTCTAACTCTGTCTCTAACTCTTTCTCTGTCTCTAACTCTCTCTCTCTTACTCTGTCTCTAACTATTTCTCTTTCTCTCTCTTTAACTCTGTCTCTGTCTCTAACTCTTTCTCTCTCTCTAACTCTGTCTCTCTCTAACTCTGTCTCTGTCTCTAACTCTGTCTCTGTATCTAACTCTGTTTCTGTCTCTAACTCTTTTTGTCTCTGTCAACATTTTGTGTGATATTTTTTCACTTGATTTTGCCAGTGTTTCATGACAATACCACATACACTGCATTTGACAATGTGCTCAGGATGTCAGACAGACCTCAAAGTAATAGACAGTTTATAATTGCCATTTAAAAAAAAATCAGTTGGTATATATTTTAATCTTATTGGGTGGTTTTGGTCTCACATGTCTGGAGAGGCTGGGTTGAGCTGATTTTGTGGTTGCTCTGAGGGAGTGGAGGGCTGTGGGTGTGAGACTATGGGTAGCTTTATGTTGTTGACCTCAGTTTCATAAATAGTCACTAACAGTTGAGAGGAACTGAGAGAAGACGGGTGTGTACTGTGAACTTTATTTGTGTGGAAGGGAACAAGACATATTTTCATTCTCACAATTGAATAACACATTTTAAATACAGAATTCATGGTCTAGGGTACAACCGCAAGATTGAATTGGCAAATGCAATACATGTTTTATGAAGTTAGATGGGTCTATCACCCAAACCACAAGAATGAAAATGACAACAAAATTAGTCTATTTGCTATACATTGAAATGAGGAATGTGCACAATAAAGTATAGATTTCTATACTTTGGCAGTCTCTGCACACCAAAAATCCAGCTGTGTACAAAGCACAAACGTGTTTCAGTCTCTTGGGCAATTGTTTGTGTGGTGTAAAGTGGAAGGAAATCCGACGCCTTTTCCACTCTTGGGAGGCGTATCACTCACGGCGCCTTTTCCACTCTTGGGAGGCGTATCACTCACGGCGCAGTATATTAACAAGTGCAGTGGGAGGTATGAGGCCAGGTTCACTATCGCTGGGAGGAGAGAGACGGGACACTCACCTACTCAGTCAAAGCCAGATAGCGGAGAGCTCACAACCACCATCTCTCCCTATCTCGGACAAAGCATAACATAACTGGACATCACTTCGCACTAGAGACACTGTGCCATTTCTTCGAAGAGGCCACAAGTAAGGGATTTTTTCTCAATTACAAGTAAGGAATTTTACATATATTTTAGTTTATTTTGCCAACTACTTGACAGGAGCATCAAGAGGCTGCAGATCAAAGAGCTGCACTCCTAAAATGTCGGTTCCTGAAAAACTTTTTTGTTTACCCAAATGCCAAAATACGCAAGTTTTATGTTACAGCAAACACTGCATTTGGTAGGCTAATGGTGTATTGTTGCTGCGGCGTTATGGGTAACATATTAGCCTAATGTGACTACTGGCCTCTGAAGATTGAATTGGCA
Source organism: Brachymystax lenok tsinlingensis (assembly GCA_030435695.1). NCBI lineage: Eukaryota > Metazoa > Chordata > Actinopteri > Salmoniformes > Salmonidae > Brachymystax > Brachymystax lenok. The sequence goes on from CM059781.1 coordinate 17,190,076, forward strand.
AATGCAATACATGTTTTATGAAGTTAGATGGGTCTATCACCCAAACCACAAGAATGAAAATGACAACAAAATTAGTCTATTTGCTATACATTGAAATGAGGAATGTGCACAATAAAGTATAGATTTCTATACTTTGGCAGTCTCTGCACACCAAAAATCCAGCTGTGTACAAAGCACAAACGTGTTTCAGTCTCTTGGGCAATTGTTTGTGTGGTGTAAAGTGGAAGGAAATCCGACGCCTTTTCCACTCTTGGGAGGCGTATCACTCACGGCGCAGTATATTAACAAGTGCAGTGGGAGGTATGAGGCCAGGTTCACTATCGCTGGGAGGAGAGAGACGGGACACTCACCTACTCAGTCAAAGCCAGATAGCGGAGAGCTCACAACCACCATCTCTCCCTATCTCGGACAAAGCATAACATAACTGGACATCACTTCGCACTAGAGACACTGTGCCATTTCTTCGAAGAGGCCACAAGTAAGGGATTTTTTCTCAATTACAAGTAAGGAATTTTACATATATTTTAGTTTATTTTGCCAACTACTTGACAGGAGCATCAAGAGGCTGCAGATCAAAGAGCTGCACTCCTAAAATGTCGGTTCCTGAAAAACTTTTTTGTTTACCCAAATGCCAAAATACGCAAGTTTTATGTTACAGCAAACACTGCATTTGGTAGGCTAATGGTGTATTGTTGCTGCGGCGTTATGGGTAACATATTAGCCTAATGTGACTACTGGCCTCTGAAACTCCTCAAGCCATTCTAGCCATAGATAGAGACATCCTCTTTCGCAGGGGGCGCGCGGATTAGCTGTGCCCATTTAATGAGCGCCGCCAGTTTACTACACGGAGTCCCCTGGCATTTGATAAGGAATGTGGTTTGCTGTCACGGCAGATTTAAACCGGATTACAATGGAACTGAATTGAATGTGCACTCAGATAGGCTTCAGGTCGTGTGTAAGGGTGTCGTTCCACGAAATGAGTCCCTGTCCTATTAAATGTGAAGTGCCCTTTAATATTGACAATACATGGACAATTCTATGAATCAGATTTATAATATGAACAGAGACTTTATAAAAGTGCAATAGGACAGGCTTTAAAATGCAATATTGGTGCACATATTCTACAAAATAAAATATCCGTTACATCTAAGGCATTAGATGTAAAATTACGCTTTTTTTTTACTGTAATCCGTTAAATTACCAACAAAAATATTGTAATCAGATTACAGATACTTTTGAAAATATAGATGATTACTTCGAGGATTACTTTTCAATTCAGAAAGAATGTTTGCGATAAAAAAAAAAAACGCTTGGAGGTAAGGATGACAGCAGTGGTGTAGTCTACAACGATACAGATATCACTTATTATTGATATCTACATAGCGCATTGATGTGAATCATTGTTGCTCTCTCATTTAGCTATTTGCGCCTTACGTATGGTGGTTGTTGTGGATGGCTGTTCACAAATCTAAATGTGTATTTGAACCCAATAATAGTTGAATTCAAGAAGTTTAAAATGCCCGTCAATAATTGTTTTTGGAACCAGTGGACAGCCAGTGAAAAATGCGCTCTTGCAACAGCTGCATAGTGCGGATCCAAGCCTATGGAATAAAAGTGGGGCTTTTATTGCTCAATCTAATTCATGTTGATAAAATAAATACATCTGTAGGCCTAATGGACACATGCTCAAACACACACTTTTGATAGACTTAAAGGTGCAATCTGTAGTTGCTACATCAATTTTTGGATTTATCCATTGATTCTTGAAGAATATAATTTATACATGCCTCATGAGCTTAGTTCAACTGTCACACTCCACGAGAACCAAAAATATAAGCTTGGATGTTTGTAAATTTAGTAAATGTAAACAGTCCTCGCATCCATAGCTCTGACTATTAATCTGAGAGTGGTTACATTTCTCCAGGCCCATCCCTCAGCTTTTTACCAAAACAGATGCGGGCGACAGTTTTGTTATTGTTTCATCTGTGGATTTACCCTTTAAACAGCTGCATATTATCGATATATCAGTGTCACCAACAAAAAAGTAAACCATAGACCTATAGCAAATGCAGCATATGGCATACATTTTTCACATGTAAATAGCACTTTTCAGTAGTGTTCAAAGCATGCCATTCCATGAGCGCAGCATTTATTTCTCAACTCTAATCAATGACCCCAATCAGTCCTCCGTGACAACAAAATCATAAACAACAGAGTAGGGCTGGCAAATAAGTCCTTAGTTTTGGGGTCATACTCAGGTAAAACAATTTGGTTAATCTATACTTCCATATTTCCATGTCCTATTTTTGAAGATCAACGGGTATAACATTTATTGGAATGACTAGAATTCTGATAGCCATTGGTTTTTAATGTAAAGATATAATTTAATCTTATTATTATATGTAGTAGAAAGCGATGGGTTAGAAGAAGCCTACCTGCTACGAATTTGCAAAACGTACAATATGTAAAGAATTTGCGAAACATACAATATGTTTTACATTTGCATACCATATGTTATGAATTCTAGCTAGGTGGCTAACGTTAGCTAGGCGTTAAGTTTAGAAGTTGTCCGTGATGAGAGTTGAATTCTGTAAAGTAAAATGTAACATCCATATATGGCCAGCTATGTGAACTTTAACATTGATTTATCCAGCAGTAGATGCCGTTCAATTGGTAACATACTTTTTTGTCTTCTTCTAATGCCTCTTAAGGGGAAAGTAATCTAAAAGTAACGGAATGTAATCAGATTAAGTTACTGAGTTTGGGTAATCCACAAGTTACGTTACTGATTACAATTTTGGACAGGTAACTAGTAACTGTAACGAATTACATTTAGAAAGTAACCTACCCAACCTTGATGATATGTTACGTTTGGTATGATTACATAAAACAGAAGGTTACTTAAGGCAAAAACAAAAGTAGGGTGGTTGGTCGGATTGTATCGGTAGGTGTATAACGAAAATGTCTAGCAACCCAAAGGTTGCGAATTCAACTCTCATCACGGACAACTTCTAAACTTAACGCCTAGCTAACGTTAGCCACCTAGCTAGAATTCATAACATATGGTATGCAAATGTAAAACATATTGTATGTTTCGCAAATTCTTTACATATTGTACGTTTTGCAAATTCGTAGCAGGTAAAATGGTTCTACTCTTTTTGGCCATTTTCTGGTGTTTTGTGGTGGAAAACTGAGTGGGTTAAGCATAACACGTCAACCCTGTTACCCATAGATAGACGGGCTAGAAAAGTTTGAACAATATTTTTTTTTGTGATTACCGCTCGCTGTTGCACACAACAAGCTTCCATTCCCCCTGTCACAAGGGGCACGTTCACATAGCACCTTAGCCCAGGACTAAGAGCCTCATCAGCCCTGGACTAAGGGAGATTTTTGTCCGTGGCTAAGCATGTATTTACACTTGCACATTCTAATGTGGGATAGCACCAACCTTAGCACAGTGCCAAAGTAGCCAGTGTGAAACAGGGTCAAGAACAACAAATCAAATGTTCTCTGTCCAATCACAAACACATAAAATGTTCTCTGTCCAATCATACACACATAAAATGTTCTCTGTCCAATCACAAAAGCTGCACTTAATTTGCACATGCTTGTGATTCCTGTGATGTGTTCCTCACACTATTTTAATAAGTCAATATATACGATTTCATCCTTCCATCTGAGGACAAAAACCTGACAAAAAACGAAATACTTGCATCCATGCAAAAACATTGGTTGCTATGGTAAACAAAAACTGTTGCTATGCAGGCTGGCTAACGTCTTCTCATTTGTCTAGCCAACTGCTCCATAAACTCTACCGCTGAACGGACAGAAAACGCTCAATTGTCATCAGTTTTCATAGCTTTTATATTGATATTTAATTTGATATATGCTAGCTATCCATGATAATAATATTGTTGCATGATTTCGGATAGATCAGAAAAGTTAATGTCTCGTCTATGCACAGCATTCTCTGTACAGGGGCAACGTCATATTTTAAAAGTGAAACATTGTTTCCGAGGTCTGACAGGCAGACAGGAAGGTTTATACAAACCATCGTCGCTGTTTGAAATAAAAGTCTAGAAGCAAGAGGAAATAATGAATTAATGGGTTAATAAATGCCTTATTGCTCATAACATTGGTCGCTTGGTAGAGATAGAATGTTGGTTGCGTGTGTGTTCGTCTGTTAGCCCAGGACTTTGAAATACAAGTGTGAATCCTTAGCCCAGGGCTAAAGTTTAGCTCGGGTTAACAAATGCTTATATGTACAGGTTAAGCCTGGGGCTATGAACAATGCAGTGTGAAAAGGCCTAAGGGGATTTATGGCTGATTTAAGATGAAAAATTCAACCCTGTTACTTTATTTGTCAATTAATAGGCACGTGCTATAGTAATTTTTTTATTTAACCTCTTAAGATGGGAAAACACCTTTTTTATGAAGTAAACAAAAAATCCACCAAGTTACGCTACCCTAAGGGACTCACGTCGTGGAATTACCCATAGACAATTTTGTGTTTTACTCAACATAAGTGTGTGTCTCACTGATTTAAATTTAGTAGTTCTCTTGTCTATAAACAATTATTTTCTCATAAAATTATAAAGCATTTATAAAATAATAATTGTGACACATGGATAATCTAATAGCATAGTGCAAAGGTAAAAAATGTGATTCGATTTGAGGTGCTTGGGTAAAAGAGGTTCCCAATATAGCAAATATATAACTAAAACTAAAGAGTTCCTCTTTCTCATCTCATTTTGTTCTAGCAGCTACACTATATATACAAAGTATGTGGACACCCCTTGAAATTTGTGGATTCGGCTATTTCAATCAATCAATCAAATGTATTTATAAAGCCCTTCTTACATCAGCAGATGTCACAAAGTGCTGTACAGAAACCCAACCTATTTCAACCACACCTGTCACAGGTGTATAAAATCGAACACACAGCCATGCAATCTCTATAGACAAACATTGGCAGTAGAAAGGCCTTACTAAAGAGCTCAGTGACTTTCAACGTGGCACCTCTATAGGATGCCACCTTTTCAACAAGTCAGTTCGTCAAATATCTGCCTCGCTAGAGCCGTCCCGGTCATCTGTATGTGCTGTTATTGTGAAGTGGAAACTTCTAGGAGCAACAATGGCTCAGCCGCGAAGTGGTAGGCCACATAAGCTCACAGAAGGGGACCGTTGAGTGCTGAAGTGCGTAGGGCGTAAAAATAGTCTGTCCTCGATTGCAACACTCACTACCGAGTTCCAGTTTGCCTCTGGAAGCAATGCCAGCACACAGGAGTCTCATGAAATAGGTTTCCATGGCCGAGCAGCCGCAAACAAGCCTAAGACCACCATGCACAATGCCAAGCGTCGGCTGGAGTGGTGTAAAGCTCGCTGCCATTGGACTCAGGAGCAGTGGAAATGAGTTCTCTGGAGTGATGAATCGCCCTTCCCCATCTAGCAGTCAAAGGACGAATCTGGGTTTGGCGGATGCCAGGAGAACACTACCTGTCCAAATGCATAGTGCCAACTGTAAAGTTTGGTGGAGGAGGAATAATGGTATGGGGCTCATTTTCATTGTTCGGGCTAGGCCCCTTAGTTCCAGTGAAGGGACATCTTAATGCTACAGCATACAAGACATTCTAGACAAGTCTGTGCTTCCAACTTTGTGGCAACAGTTTGGGGAAAGTCCTTTCCTGTTTCAGCATGACAATGCCCACAGTGCACAAAGCGAGGTCCATACGGAAATGGTTTGTCGAGATCGGTGTGGAAGAACTTGCCTGGCCTGCACAGAGCCCTGACCTCAACCCCATCGAACACCTTTGGGATGAATATGGAACGCTGACTGCGAGCCAATCCTAATCGCCCAACATCAGTGACTAACCTCACTAATGCTCTTGTGGCTGAATGTAAGGCTGTTATAGCAGCAAAGAGGGGACCAACTCCATATTAATGCCCATGGTTTTGCAATGAGATGTTCGACGAGCAGACGTCCACATACTTTGAGTCATGTAGTGTATATGGACGTTTCTGGGCCCTCCCGTGATCCCTCTCCTTTCTTTTACAACACAAAAGCTTAAACCAACAGGAGAGAACTCTTCCAGCAAGAGACAGCGTCAATCTTTTATTGTCGCACCTGCAGCATTCTCTGGTCTTGGGTTAACACAGAGAAACAGCTTTCATTGCTCCCTATTTGTCTTGTATTGTAATGCATCATCGGCCCTGCATGCTGCTTGCCTAATGTGTAACCAGATGGGGAATCATCAGCGATAATAGATACAGCCGCCCTCACAGTGGTGCCAAGTATAATAATATAATGTTCAAGTTCATACATACTGGCTCTGAGCAGGGCATAAAATTTACTTTTTGGCCTTACTTACCGTGGCAGGTAGATTTAAAAATCTACCAGTCACTCAGATTTTTTACCAGTCAAAATATTTTTTCCCGGCTAAAATTACACCAACAAAACACAAACTGATGATCATGTTTTGTAATGTTTCTAGAACAAGAATTGTGTTACTAGTAAAGAAGTAATGTTGTATGTTGTTTAATTTAATTAAAACGTTTTTTTAACCAAAATATCATATCAAATATATTAGTGTAATGTGTAACTCTGTGTTGTTGTTTGTGTTGCACTGCTTTGCTTTATCTTGGCCAGGTTGCAGTTGTAAATGAGAACTTGTTCTCAACTGGCCTACCTGGTTAAATAAAGGTGAAATAATGTTATATTTTTTCAATCACAGATGAGACCAACATGTTCACCTGCCCCCTTAACTGCGGGAGGTTACCGTGGTAGTGCGATTTGAGTCATGTTTGCACTTGTGAGATCGAGTCTGACTAGAGGCGTTGTCTTCTCATCCGTAGCAGTTGAAACTCAAACATAGAAAAACAAACTAGTCTGTAAACAAAACAATGTAAATAGGACAAAATCTCACTTCTGTAGACTTTTGTTTCAAGTAAATTAGACCAACTGTTATGCCTGTGCACAGCGCTTCTAAAAATCTATCTTTCAATCAGCTCTTCACGTGTTCACAGCCGCCAGCCAGGCAGTTGTAGTACGTTTCAGCTATGAAACAAAACGGCAGATATACTTTGAAAACAGCTACTGTAGCATTTCTTTTACTATAAATGTGATCATACTTGACTATACATGTGATCACACTTGACTATTTTTATTCACAAAATAATGTGAGTGAAATGCTCGCACTGTGAAGCCCTGACAGGCATCTTACCTGCCAGTGCTAAAATCTACCCGCATGTGGCAAGTGTTCATTTTAGGCCCTGCTAGCTCTCATGGTAGGTCGTCTATCTATGTTGTAACCAGCTCAGCCTCATCGGGTGTTTGGAGTGTGGTGAAACTAAAGGTTTGTGATCGGAATATTCCCCTTTTGCTTTGGGGGGGCAGATGAGAGGGGGAGGAAGGAGAAATAGCTAGAGAAAAAGTGTGCAGCTGCTGCTATTAGGGAGAATTACAAAACTACTGTAGTAAAGGGCAAGACGTCACGGACACCGACGTCTCGCTTCCAGACAAACTAAACACCTTCTTTGCCTGCTTTGAGGATAATACAGTGCCACCGACGCGGCCCGCTACCAAGAACTGTAGGCTCTCCTTCTCCGTGGCCGACGTGAGTAAGACATTTAAATGTGTTAACCCTCGCATTGCTGCCGGCCCAGACGGCATCCCAAGCTGCGTCCTCTGAGCATGCGCAGTCCAGCTGGCTGGTGTGTTTACAGACGTGTTCAATCTCTCCCTATCCCAGTCTGCTGTCCCCACATGCTTCAAGATTGCCACCATTTTTCCTGTACCCAAGAAAGCAAAGGTAACTGAACTAAGTGACTATCGCCTCGTAACACTCACTTCTGTCATCATGAAGTGCTTTGAGAGACTAGTCAACGATCATATCACCTCCACTTTAGCTGTCACCCTAGACCCACTTCAATTTGCTTACCGTCCCAATAGGTCCACAGACGATGCAATCGCCATCACACTGTACACTGGCATATCCCATCTGGACAAGAGGAATACCTATGTAAGAATCATTAAGCTTGAGGCCCTGGGTTTCAACCCCAACCTGTGCAATTGAGTCCTGGACTTCCTGACGGGCCGCCCCCAGGTGGTGAAGGTAGGAAACAACATCTCCACTTCACTGATCCTCAACACTGGGGTGCGTGCTCAGCCCCGTCCTGTACTCCCTGTTCACCCATGACTGCGTGGCCATGCACACCTCCAACTCAATCGTTACGTTGGCAGATGACACAACAGTAGTAGGCTTGATTACAAACAATAACGAGACGGCCTACAGGAAGGAGGTGAGGGCACTCGGAGTGTGGTGTCAGGAAAACAACCTCTCACTCAACGTCAACAAAACGAAGGAGATTATCATGGACTTAAGGAACCAGCAGAGGGAGCACCCACCTATCCACATCAACGCGACAGCAGTGGAAAAGGTGGAAAGTTTTAAGTTCCTCGGCGTACACGTCACAGACAAACCCGCACAGACAGTGTGGTGAAGAAGGGACAATAGCACCTCTTCAACCTCAGGAGGCTGAAGAAGTTTGGCTTGTCACCTAAAACCCTCACAAACTTTTACAGATGCACAGTTGAGGGTATCCTGTCGGGCTGTATCACCGCCTGGTATGGTCTGCACAACTCATCACCGGGGGCAAACTACCTGCCCTCCAGGACACCTACAGCACCCGATGTCACAGGAAGGCCAAAAGATCATCAAGGACAACAACCACCCGAGCCACTGCCTGTTCACCCCGCTACCATCCAGTAGGCAAGGATAGTACAGGTGCATCAAAGCTGGAACCAAGAGACTGAAAAACAGCTTCTATCTCAAGGCCATTAGACTGTTAAACAGCCGTCACTAACACAGAGAGGCTGCTGCCTACATATAGACTTGAAATCATTGGCCACTTTAATAAATGGATCACTATCACTTTAATAAGGCCACTTTAATAATGTTTACATATCTTGCATCACTCATCTCATATGTAAATACTGTATTTTATACCATCTATTAGATCCTGCCTATGCTGCTCTGTCATTGCTCATCCATATATTTATATGTATATATTATTTTTCCATTAATGTACTTAGATTTGTGTGTATTTGGTAGTTGTTGTGGAATTGTTAGATTACATGTTAGATATTGCTGCACTGTCGGAACTAGAAACACAAGCATTTCGCTACACTCACAATAACATCTGCTAACCATGTGTATGTAACCAATACAAATTTATTTGATTTGAGGTTATGTGCCAGAGGTGAAGGGGTCAAGTGCCAAATAGCAATGAAAGGGGCTATCGATTGAATAGCGCCATGATTGCTAAAAGAATGAGCTGAAACCACAGACAGCCCTAAGACAACACACACATGTCTATTAGCCACTGCTCCAGGTACGTGCACTAACACACTCAGTCACAGATAGGCCCTCCCTTCTCCACTGTCAACATGGTCTCCTGTGGAATCGCAGACAGCTTGGCGTGGGCAATGTGGTATTCTGCGGTCACACACTCTCACACAGCTCACACACACCCAGCTGCTCTAAGCGGTCACGTTTCAATGCACTTTAACGCGCCTTGTTGCCCAGCGGCGCTGACTGTCTTTGACTGTGGCTGGACCGTGTCTAAAGTAGTTAAAATCCCTGGTAACCCAATGTTTTCCAGAAGCACATGGAGTAGCCAGCCAAATAGAAAAAGTAGCCAGCCAGGATCCTGAAAATCTATTCATTCAGTGTATTGTTAATTTTTAAAAATATCTTCTAGGCCTATATGATCAGGACTATTTTCTAAGAAAATATAAACCTTTTTTTAACAATTAACTTGTCCTCTCTTGAGATTAAAGTATTTTACAGCAAGATATGAATTGCCACAATTATGGCTCCCCAGTGGGTGGGCCTGGCTGCCAAGTGGTTGGGGCTATGCCCTCCCAGGCCCACCCATGGCTGAACCCCTGCCCAGTCATGTGAAATCCATATACTAGGGCCTAATGAATTTATTTCAATTGATTGATTTCCTTATATGAACTGTAACTCAGTAAAATCTTTGAAATTGTTGCATATTGCGTTTATATTTTTGTTCAGTATAAGTGGAAAATGTACCCAGCTGGAAATTAGTGTGTAACCGGTTGTATAGCCGACAGCAGGCGCTAGTGGCAAACACTGATAACCCGGCTCTGATGTCTCCCCACGTCTCAGTCTGTGGACATGTGTGCCAATCAGGAGGAAAAGTAGAGGTTATATCACTCATGGATTTCATGGTTAGGTTTGATCCTCAATCCCTCACATCCCTTGTGACTGTCAGGGGAGGAGAGACATCATACCTGAGTGTAAGAGGACCAATCATAATCAGACATACAGAGAGGTCAGAGGTTGTGCTGTAATAAAATAAATATTGAGCAGTGTGTGCTTGTGCGTGTGTGTAAGTGTTCATGATGCATGTTGCATGCATGAGTGTGTAGGATCCCTTTGTGTGTGTGTGTATATGATTAGTCTCAGACGTTTTCAGATGATGTAGTTGTGGTTATGACAGAGCTGTCCTTTGATCCTCTTGCGATGACAGCTCCTCTCTTTCTGGAGGTGCAAGGGCTAATGTTTCCCTTGTAACGAGCACGAAAAGGAGGATAATTTTTTAAAACGGCATCAGGTTTCTCATCCCGACTGACGCTGGATCTGGGAACGGCAGGAAAGTTGAGAAAATACTCAATGTTTGGGTTACAGATCCCACTTCCTCACATTTAATCAGGATGTTGTGTTTTTTGGAGAAATGGCAACATAGCTGGTGCTGCCCTCTGACTGGATTCCTCAATCATCCCAAAACAACAGAGCCATTATGAATTAATAAAGCATTGTTTTAAAAGTTAACTACATTTAGATTTTTTCAGATCTGGTGGCGTATCATAAAAAGCTATGTTTGTTTTTTTTGGTTAATTTCATTTGGGGGCTTATTAGATCTCATAACATACTGTAGAATGCAGCGCTCTGTGAATAAGTTAATTGCTTTTCTGATCTAGCTCTGCCCCAGGAACGGAGTGAGGTCAGGACTGATGGGTTGAGATCTTGTTAATAAAAGTCAAAGGAACTCAGGGCAGCGCTCTCTAAATATTATTCAAACATTTACTGTGACATGGCAAACAGACAGGTTGAGATCAGGACTGATGGGCTGCTGTCTTCTTGTCTCTACAGATCCCAGATCAGTGAGGTGTGCGTGATCGTTCCCAGCAAACGGCAGAAGGATGAACAGCTTCGATCTGGATGAGCTGTTCGACACATGGGAGGACCTTAACCTCACAGGCCTCCTGGAGAACGGGACGCGTGTGGAGATGGGTGGCTGTCCCACGGCCTTCGACCGCAGCGCCCTACTCCACTCCATGTGCATCCTCTACGTCTTCATCTTCGTGGTTGGTTTGGCCGCCAACGGCCTCGTCCTCTGGATCAACATCCGCGCCCAGCGCACCATCTCCGGCTCCTCCCCTCGCCACGAGACGCACCTCTACATCGCCCACCTGGCGGCAGCTGACCTGTGCGTGTGCATCACGCTGCCCGTGTGGGTGAGCTCCCTGGCACAGCACGGCCACTGGCCCTTCAGCGAGTTGGCGTGTAAGCTCACCCATCTGCTCTTCTCCGTTAACCTCTTCAGCTCCATCTTCTTCCTGGCCTGCATGAGCGTCGACCGCTACCTGAGTGTGACACGGCCGGCCAACAGTGTGGATGGGGGCCGGCGCCGGAAGCTGATTCGCCACGGTGTGTGCATGGGGGTGTGGCTCCTGGCTCTGGTGGCTTCTCTGCCGGACACGTACTTCCTGCGGGCTCTGAGGTCATCACAAGGGGAGGTAGTGCTGTGCAGGCCGGTGTACCCAGAGGAACACCCTAGGGAGTGGATGGTAGGGGTCGAGCTGAGCTTCATCCTGCTTGGTTTCATCATCCCCTTCCCTGTCATCGCTCTGGCCTATGCCCTCCTGGCCAAAGCACTCTCCTCCTCCTCCTTTTACTCCTCGGCAGTGGAGCAGGAGCGTCGTGTGAGCCGCAGGGTGATCCTGGCCTACATCGTGGTGTTCCTCGGCTGCTGGGGGCCCTACCACGGGGTGCTCCTGGCCGATGCCCTCTCCCTGCTGGGCCTGGTTCCTCTGAGCTGTGGGCTGGAGAACGCCCTCTACGTGGCGCTGCACCTCACCCAGTGTCTTTCCCTGCTCCACTGCTGCTTCAACCCCATCCTCTACAACTTCATCAACAGGAACTACCGCTACGACCTGATGAAGGCCTTCATCTTTAAGTACTCCACACGTACAGGCCTGGCCAGGCTCATAGAACAGACCCATGTCTCTGAGACAGAATACTCTGCCGTCGCTGTGGAAAACACACCACAGATCTGAGACTGAACTCTAGAACACCCTCTGGAACTCAAAAACACATCAAGGATATTTAGAGCATAGTCTCGATCCAAGGCTTTCCTAGTCGATCGCCAAACATTTCTGTAAAAAGCCCAACAATAAAGCCTTGCGTTCTTAATTGTTTTGCGCTGTTTGCGGTAGGTGCACTACATTCAGCTGCCCTGCGTGCCGGGTAGTCGAAGTGTTCCCATTTTGAATCCTTTAATGTGTCTGAAGGTACAAACTCTGCCTAACTGGTGGTGCTGGAGAGCAAATCAAGTACACCTATAGGCCTACCGCTGGTCAATCAGATACACTATATATACAAAAGTATTTGGACACCCCTTCAAATTAGTGGATTCGGCTATATCAGCTACACCTGTTGCTGACAGGTGTATAAAATCGAGCACACAGCCATACAATCTCCATAGACAAACATTGGCAGAAAAATTGCCTTACTGAAGAGCTCAGTGACTTTCAATGTGGCACCGTCATAGGATGCCACCTTTCCAACAAGTCAGTTAGTCAAATTTCTGCCCTGCTAGAGCTACCCCTGTAAGTGCTGTCATTGTGAAGTGGAAACGTCTAGGAGCAACAATGGCTCAGCCGCGAAGTGGTAGGCCACACAAGCTCACAGAACGGTCTGTCCTAGCATTGCCTGTGTTCGAGCTGCAGCAGTGATTGTAAATAGAGTTGACCCAATAGCTGCATTATTTTTTAAACTGCTAGAGGTGTGTGTGTGTGTGTGTGTGTGTGTGTGTGTGTGTGTGTGTGTGTGTGTGTGTGTGTGTGTGTGTGTGTGTGTGTGTGTGTGTGTGTGTGTGTGTGTGTGTGTGTGTGTGTGTGTGTGTGTGTGTGTGTGTGTGTGTGTGTGTGTGTGGACGGTATGTGGACCTTAAAGTCCACTTTAATAGTTAGAAGGGCATTGAAATACTGTACATATATTAGCATTATGAGATTGTTATTGTTCAACTTTAGATATATTTTTGTACATATTATAACATATTTATGGTATGCTTCGACTTTACAATTTTGTATTTTCTATGTTCTTAATCATTGTGTTGTGGATTCAGAAGTCCATTTCAGTAATGTCTATGGGTTCATAAAGCTGCCTCATTGTAAATGAGAGTCCCTTGCTCTGTGACAAGTCCTGCTGTCTACTTCAATCTCATAATACTTTGAACCAGCTCCCTTTCCTCATCTCCCTCCTTCTGTGACCCCTGACCTAGAATGACTGACTAGAGAGGTCCCGGAATTGTCTCATAAAATGTTGAGTTTTCAGAACAGTGATAATTGAAGGAGAGGAGGGAGACAAGGAATGGAAGCTAGGTAGGAGTGTTGACACAGCATTGATATCTCTATCACCACATAGCATAGCTGTAACCATACAATACGTTATGGCTAATATTAGCATTAGAGATAATAGTGAGACACGTGTGCTTCATATGGCATCAAGGACGCTGCATCAGCACACAGACCACACCACAGCACAGACAGTGAGGGCTTTATGACCAATAACCAAACACAGCTTTACTGCATCCATGTGTAGGCAACCACAGCCACAATGCTGGACAGATGTGTATAAATGCTGCAGACTATCAACACGAAAAACAGGAACTTTTATTGGGATATATCCTGTGTGTGTCTATGTATGTCTGTGATTACTAGAGAGACAGAGCTTGTATGTGTGCGTGCATGTGTCTGTGTGTGCGTGTGTGTCTGACTACATGTTGTGGGCCACAGTGCAAACAGTTTGACTCACACAGAGTTCCATGGCAAATTATGATTTGGGATATTGGGATGAGCATGATTATTAGATAATTCAAATATCCGAACAGATGTTAGTGTTCTAATACTTGTGTGAATATACATTTCTGATAGAAGAAAAAATGTATAGGCCTATTTTAAACACCCACAACAGTAGAAATACATTTTTCGAGCTGAAGACGATGGCCAGAGCTTACCCATGATGTTGCACAATTATGTAAATAATTCATAATTTTACTCATAGTACATTATGATATATTTGGGCTTGAAATGTCAAATCCGAATGTGTGACTTGTTTCTGTGAGTCTTACGCCTTTTTTCTCATGCGATGACGTGCAAATTCTTTACAGACTATGTTTTGTTTCAAAGCTGGGTTTTATTAAAATGTTACCACCCACCAGCAATGTTAATTAATCAGAAACTCCTGCTGTAAAGTTATTCTTATTCGCAAGTCATCTGAGAGCCAAACAGCTTTTCTCTGTAGCAAACACTTGGGTTTCCACTAGATAAAATAGCCACAAAGTCTAAAATGTCTGTATCATACAAATGTATGAAAACAAAAATGTGCTTTTTGGTCTTCATTTAAGGTTACGGTTAGGCTAAGGTTAGCAGTGTGGTTAATGTTAGGGTTAAGGTGCGAGTTAGGTTTAAAATCCAATTTTAAGATGTAAAAATGTAGAAATAGACGGGGTTTATGACTTTGTCTGTGTTAACTAGTGACGACCCTACACTTGCCATGGAGCAAATTAAATTAAAACAAACAAATGTTTTTGCATCTCCCCCTTTTTTTACAAGCAAATTATCATAATCCATTGGATAATTTGTCAAGATTCACTTATTTTTTTGCTAGTCTGCATTCCAGTTCCACCTCTGACACCGCCAAAACAACCACTATGCGGATGTCGGCTAAAGCGGATCTGATTAAATAGAGTCCTTATGTTAAAAAAACACAACTATTTTCAATATCCGGATATCCGACAAAAATGAATGATACAATTCAAATATTGAAAAGATATCAAACCCCTATCCCTAGTTGGATATGTCCTAAACAGTTATGTGTACAATGCTATTTCGGTCTGTCAGTGGCAGTAAACATATTTAGTTTGATACGTTGTCATGGAGTCGTGTTATCTGATTGGATACATATGTATCCTATTACATTGTAAGTGTTCCAATCCTAGCAGTGATTATTAAAAAAAGAAAGAAACAACCAACATGTCTACAAGAAGAGGCATTCCATATTTTATGGAGATATTTTGTGCTTACTGTATGTCATTAAATACCAAAAATGAATACTGTGCCTGAAGATCTTTTGCTTTGAGTTAGTACTTTAATCACAGCTTTTTAATTAAAGTAACAAATGGTGAAATGGAACCAGTGTTTAGTGCATTACTAGACAGCTTTAGTATTGCAGCTCTGACTGGACACCTCCGGTGGATAAAGTGAGCTATATTTAAGCAATAAGGCTTGAGGGGGTGGGGTACAGTGCATTCGGAAAGCATTCACACCCCTTGACTTTTTCCACGTTTTGTTAAGTTACAGCCGTATTCTAAAATTGATTAAATCGTTTTGTTTCCTCCTCAATCTACACACAATACCTCACAAATGTTGACACATTTATAAAATAAAAATCACATTTACATAAGTATTCAGACCCTTTACTCAGTACTTTGTTGAAGCACCTTTGGCAGTGATTACAGCCTCGGGTCTTCTGCAGATCCTCTCAAGCTCTTGTCAGGTTGGATGGAGATCGTCACTGCACAGCTATTTTCAGGTCTCTCCAGAGATGTTTGATCGGGTTGAAGTCCGGGCTCTGGGTCACTCAAGGATATTCAGAGACTTGTCCCGAAGCCACTTCTGCATTGTCTTGACTTTGTGCTTAGGGTCGTTGTCCTGTTGGAAGGTGAACCTTCGCCCCAGTCTGAAGTCCTTCTGACTAGTTTCCCAGTCCTGCCACTGAAAAACATCCCCATAGCATGATGCTGCCACCACCATGCTTCACCATAAGGATGGTGCCAGGTTTTCTCCAGATGTGACGCTTGGCATTCAGGCCAAAGAGTTCAATCTTTATTTCATCACACCAGAGAATCTTGTTTCTCATGGTCTGAGAGTCTTTAGGTGCCTTTTGGAAAACTCAGAGCGGGCTGTCATGTGCCTTTTACTGAGGATTGGCTTGTGTCTGGCCACTCTACAATAAAGGCCTGATTGGTGGAGTTCTCCAGAGATGGTTGTCCTTCTGGAAGGTTCTCCCATCTCCACAGAGGAACTCTGGAGCTCTGTCAGAGTGACCATCGGTTCTTGGTCACCTCCCTGACAAAGGCCCTTCTCCCCCAATCGCTCAGTTTGGCCGGGCGGCCGGCTTTAGGAAGAGTTTTGGTGGTTACAAACTTCTTCCATTTAAGAATGATGGAGGCCACTGTGTTCTTGGGGACCTTCAATGCTGCAGAAATGTTTTGGTACCCTTCCCCAGATTTGTGACTCTACAAAATCCTGTCTCGGGCTCTACGGACATTTTTTGCTCTGACATGCACTGACAACTGTAGGACCTTATATAGACAGGTGTGTGCCTTTCCAAATCTTGTCCAATCAATTGAATTTACCACAGATGGACTGCAATCAAGTTGTAGAAACATCTCAAGGATGATCAATGGAAACAGGATGCACCTGAGCTCAATTTCGAGTATCATAGCAAAGGGTCTGAATACTTGTGTAAATAAGGTATTTTTGTTTTTTATCTTTAATATATTAGCAAACATTTCTAAAAACCTGTTTTCGCTTTGTCATTAACATTTAATTTAAACTATTTTAGAATAAGGCTGTAACGTAACAAAATGCGGAAAGATTTAAGGGGCCTACTGTACATATATATGTATATGTGTAGTGTACATATCAGCTTATTACTATGCATACTACCTCTTTTATTACGTGTTATTGTTATTATTGATATTGATTATTGTACTGCAATGTTGAGGGAACTAGCACACAAGCATTTCACTGCACCTTTAATACCTGCTGTAAACTGTGTATGTGATGAAGCAATGATTTGATTTGATGAAGCACGCACAAACAAACCACTTTAGGCCTACATTACTTCTGGCCAAGATCCAAACACCTACTTTAGATTAAATTCTCAGTCAAGCCCATACTTGCTTCAGTGGGTCTGGGATGAATTCCACATGAGAATGTATGGCTGTGGAAGGTCTTGAATTATTAATGATGTTGAAGAGGATTTTGTGGTGTGAATTTGAGGAGAAGAGACTATTCCGATAGGGGATAGGGATAGTTTAGCACCCCAGGACGCCTCACTCCTCCAGGACTGCAGATGATGTCCAGTCATACTGCCAGGCAGATGTTGGACAGATGTTCTGCAGAGAGAGACAGGGAAATGAGAGGTGAGAGACCATGAAATCCTGAGTTTGATCAAACATCTGTAATCATGCATATTCATTTACACAGCCACGCTTAATTTAACCTCCTGATCAGGCTTTATAGCATTTGATTAGTAGGGCCTAAATGTTTTTGGCTGAGTACACTTGGAGGTGGAGGACTGCAATACTTTTATTGAGATGACCTTGTCCACACCTTTAGATTTTGGGATTAGTGAGAGTAGACGTGTGTGCATTTTCCTATTTTGTATGTCAGCATGATTTACTTTGTATCCAGAGAAAGAAAGGGAAACGGAAATGGGGATACCTAGTCAGTTGTACAACTGAATGCATTCAACTGAAATGTGTCTTCTGCATTTAACCCAACCCCTCTGAATCAGAGAGGTGCTGGGGGCTGCCTTAATTAACATCCACGTCATCGATACCCGGGGAACAGTGGGTTAACTGTGGGTTAACGAAAGATTGTTACCTTGTCACAATTATCCTTCAGTGTTATAGTAGCTTCTTTATATGTGAGTGTACCATGGCCTTTGCCAAGTGGTACAATATGCATTTTTATGGCACTGGTGGTAGTCAGCTCATTGTGAAACTACATGGTTGCTGGTTCAAATCCCGCTCCGGCTGCTTCAACCTTAATCGCTATATTGCTGTCTTTCACATCTTTTTCTCACCTTAACCACTGCATCGTAAACAACTGTTTGTACCATGCTTCTTTATCCCTTTAGCTATAGCCTACCAGCTGTGCACCATACCCAGTGCTTCATCCCCTCATAGATATTGCCACGTCTCATGCCTGTATAAAGTATGAGCTTAACCAGATCAAAAGGCTATGGTGTGGACAGGACACATGGTTTTGAAAGCCGGGGCTAATAATGTTGATATATATTGCTCATACGTGCAGAGGCTATGGATCCGGTATTTAGACATCGCTTAATTCACCCGACTCCACATTCCACTATAAAGCTCTACCGGCACCCTCATACACTTTCTGTCATGCCCTGATCTGCTTCACTTGTCCTTGTGCTTGTCTCCACCCCCTCCAGGTGTCGCCCATCTTACCCATTATCCCCTGTGTACTTATACAGTGGGGCAAAAAAGTATTTAGTCAGCCACCAATTGTGCAAGTTCTCTCACTTAAAAAGATGAGAGAGGCCTGTAATTTTCATCATATGTACACTTCAACTATGACAGACAAAATGAGGGAAAGAAATCCAGAAAATCACATTGTAGGATTTTTTATGAATTTATTTGCAAATTATGGTGGAAAATAAGTATTTGGTCACATACAAACAAGCAACATTTCTGGCTCTCACAGACCTGTAACTTCTTTAAGAGGCTCCTCTGTCCTCCACTCGTTACCTGTATTAATGGCACCTGTTTGAACTTGTTATCAGTATAAAAGACACCTGTCCACAACCTCAAACAGTCACACTCCAAACTCCACTATGGCCAAGACCAAAGAGCTGTCAAAGGACACCAGAAACAAAATTGTAGACCTGCACCAGGTTGGGAAGACTGAATCTGCAATAGGTAAGCAGCTTGGTTTGAAGAAATCAACTGTGGGAGCAATTATTAGGAAATGGAAGACATACAAGACCACTGATAATCTTCCTCGATCTGGGGCTCCACGCAAAATCTCACCCGTGGGGTCAAAATGATCACAAGAACGGTGAGCAAAAATCCCAGAACCACACGAGGGACCTAGTGAATGACCTGCAGAGAGCTGGGACCAAAGTAACAAAGCCTACCATCAGTAACACACTACGCGCGCCAGGGACTCAAATCCTGCAGTGCCAGACGTGTCCCCCTGCTTAAGCCAGTACATGTTCAGGCCCGTCTGAAGTTTGCTAGAGAGCATTTGGATGATCCAGATGAGGATTGGGAGAATGTCATATGGTCAGATGAAACCAAAATATAACTTTTTGGTAAAAACTCAACTCGTCGTGTTTGGAGGACAAAGAATGCTGAGTTGCATCCAAAGAACACCATACCTACTGTGAAGCATGGGGTGGAAACATCATGCTTTGGGGCTGTTTTTCTGCAAAGGGACCAGGACGACTGATCCGTGTAAAGGAAAGAATGAATGGGGCCATGTATCGTGAGATTTTGAGTGAAAACCTCCTTCCATCAGCAAGGGCATTGAAGATGAAACGTGGCTGGGTCTTTCAGCATGACAATGATCCCAAACACACCGCCCGGGCAACGAAGGAGTGGATTCGTAAGAAGCATTTCAAGGTCCTGGAGTGGGCTAGCCAGTCTCCAGATCTCAACCCCATAGAAAATCTTTGGAGGGAGTTGAAAGTCCGTGTTGCCCAGCGACAGCCCCAAAACATCACTGCTCTAGAGGAGATCTGCATGGAGGAATGGGCCAAAATACCAGCAACAGTGTGTGAAAACCTTGTGAAGACTTACAGAAAACGTTTGACCTCTGTCATTGCCAACAAAGGGTAAATAACAAAGTATTGAGATAAACTTTTGTTATTGACCAAATACTTATTTTCCACCATAATTTGCAAATAAATAAATTAAAAATCCTACAATGTGATTTTCTGGATTTCTTTTTCTCATTTAGTCTGTCATAGTTGAAGTGTACTTATGATGAAAATTACAGGCCTCTCTCATCTTTTTAAGTTGGAGAACTTGCACAATTGGTGGCTGACTAAATACTTTTTTGCCCCACTGTACCTGTGTTTTCTGTTTGTCTGTTGCCAGTTTGTCTTGTTTGTCAAGTTTACCAGCGTTCGTCCTGTCAGCTCCTGTCTTTTCCCAGCCTCTCTTTTTCTCATCCTCCTGGTTTTTGATCCTTGCCTGTCCTGACCCTGTACCTGCCCACCTGACTACTCTGCCTATCCCTGACCCTGAGCCTGCCTGCCGTCCTGTACCTTTGCCCCACTACTCTGGATTATCGACCTCTGCCTGCCTTGACCTGTCATTTGCCTGCCCCTGTTGTTACAATAAACATTGTTACTTTACCCAGTCTGCACTTGGGTCTTACCTTGATTCCTGATACTTTCCCTCTTGCACACCTCACCCTATCCTGCACACCCACACACTGTCAGAGCAGCATGCTAGTGTCAGCCTTAATGACAGGACTTCAGAGAAGCCCCTGCGAACAGTAGGTAGCTGTTTAAACCTTTAAGAAGACTCGAAACCTGAACAAAACCATTTATATAATACTCTTCCATCACATTATCAAAAACTTGATTTTGACTGTTGCCTATTTTACTCATCCAGCTTTTTCCTCTTTATCTTTTATTTTGGATAGAAAGAGATAATGGGAAATATATTAAAAGTCATATCATTAAAGGGAAAGTAGGGGACGGATAGAGACCATAAGTGAACAGCCAGCCAAACTCATGGTCCATATAACACTTTTCCCCTCACACCGTAGTAACTCTATGGGATTCCATATTCTTTATTATTCTTTATTGTTTTAATTCAAACAACTTCATCCACTAAGATTGACACTTGATGTAACTGATACAGTATAATGATGTATAACCTGGTGTGCTGGAAGTCTTAGTGTGATAGTGATACCCTAGTTAGAAATATAGCACAGAACAGTGTGAAAATGACAGTGAGGTTTATGTTTAACTTCAGACTCATAACTCTTGGGTATGTGGAAACAGACTTTTGAGTGACATGACGTCCGTGGTGAAAAACAACATACTGTATTTTATGGGCTCCTCTGAAGTCTTTAAAGAAACACAAAGATGTTTGGCTTACGTTCACACATCTCCAGTACAGTCAGGTCCATGACAATATTTAAGCAGATGAATGTCCTCCTCTCTTGCTGTGTTCCTGTCTGGGGCAGGGTTTGGTTTCCCCCAGTAAAACAGGTCTGTTTGCTGAGACACACACAGACTAACAGGCCAAACAGGCCAAACAGACAAGCAGGCCAAACAGGCCAAACAGACAAACAGGCCAAACAGGCCAAACAGACAAACAGGCCAAACAGGGCAAACAGGCAAACAGGCAAACAGGCAAACAGGCCAAACAGGCCAAACAGGCCAAACAGGCCAAACAGACAAACAGGCCAAACAGGCCAAACAGGCCAAACAGACAAACAGGCCAAACAGGCCAAACAGACAAACAGGCCAAACCATGCAGTGCGCGCAGACAGCTTTATAAAAGTATTTTTGTCTCACATGCCTTTCTTTACGTGTACAGGGAGACATACCGACTTAGTTTCTGAAAAACAGCCAAGCCATAGAAGAGAAGTGTCTGTCCCGCTCACAGTTATTCACACCAACAGGCGCACACGCACTGCCAGCATGGTGAATGAAACGAACAGAGTTACACTAACACTGACTCTTGCAGAGGTGATTACATATTGTCCTATGGATGCTTTGAGACACGTTACGAGAATTTACACACTTTCAATTTACATTTTACAATTTCCATGAGTGCTCAGATAGGAATGAATGCCAGTATCCTCCTTGGAATAAAGAAATGCACATCCAATGCCAGAAACCTAACTCATGTTATTGGCTTTTTGCCTGGAAATGATTACACATCTTTAAACCACTAGAAACATCATGTAAATCAATTGCCTCCCAAATCAGGCCATTCTCAAGAGGGTCGGAAAAACACTAATGATATTGACCTTATAACGAGGGCAATAATTACAACCTAAACCACAGAGGGAACTTCTGGATGCTCCAAGAGAGATGGTCTGGCCTCCAATGTACTGAAAGTGATGTTTTGTCACATTTAGTTTCAGTTACTGACTGCACCCTGGTTTTTTGATCCTGTTTTAGCTTTCACAGAGATGTACCCCTCCCAGTTACTGATAGTTCCCCCAGATTCCCTCCTCCGGCTCTTTTGTCTCGCACTCAAGAGTCCCTCTATTCTCATGTTGTTGTCGCAGCTCCACACTCGCCAAGGCGCTCAGTGTTACACCCTGTGCACCCCACTGTGATAAGATTGTGCGCAAACACACACACACACACATGCGCAAGTGAACGCACACACATACACACACACACTCTCATGCACTCACCCTCACAAGGCTGAACCCCCTGCAGTGTGGTTTCTCTCAGTTTCCTCATAATAAAAGGGACTATTTCCTCTCCACTGTTGCTGTGGGCTTAATATCTGAGGACGTAAAAGTTAGACAAATTAGTTTAAAAGTGAATTGAATTGAGATGAATGGAGCGGAAGCTCGTTTCTGGGGGGGGGTTAGAATGGGGAGCCATGTATTTGGGAGGTATGTTACACCCAACACATCCGACACAGAACGCTATTGAGATGACACATGATTCCCGGTATTCCGACTTAGTGAAAATGGATGCGTGATCGTGATAACCTGTAGTGTTGCCCTGCCAACAGCAACCAGGGCTACCCGGCACATCAAAGGCCCTCCGGTGACCAGAGCCAAGAAGTGTCGGAGACTGAGGAAAAGAAAGATGGAGGGAATGAGAGATGGAAGGAAAGTAAGCCCTTATTTTATGGGGAGTCTGCTACTGAGAACCCTGTTGAAAATTCATCCTGAAAGCACAATTTCATTAAAGGACTGTTCCGGAAGTAGTTTGAACCTGAAAACTTTAATTCCAAGCTTGAACCTAGAATTATGTACTTCACCACTTCCTTATTGTGAAGATTCTTTAGGAAATAAAATCTCCATTATTACTCAGAATGACACCGGTATTCTTTGGAGTCCATTGTTTCCTGGCCTTGGCAATTAGCATACCAACAGGCTCATCACAAAGCCAGCTAATGAGGCAAACAGGAACACCTAGAAACAATCCCTTGTTCCTTGTTGTTGGCTGTAAAGTCATACCTGCCTCTATGTCTCTGTCTCAGTCATGATGAATGTCCACGACCTGCTCTCTGCTCTCTCCATCCTGACCATGCACTTGGTACTTGATCAGGCGGTGTTGCAGTAACCCTATCTGAGCAGGGATGATTGGGACAGACACCAGTGTGTGTGCTACCTCCATGTCTTCCAGTGGTTAATGGGCTTCCTTCACGTGTGTGCCACCTTTGGTTTCAATATAGCCGGAATAACAGCGTCCACAGTAAACTGGTCAACAATAATTTCACACACATATTACAACACACACCATCAATAGGCCTGACTTATCTGCCAACTATGACAAAGTCCACTACTGACTCTCCCAAACAGAGTCCTCCATAACTGTCTTCCAACAGCACACCTACACCACACAGCTCCAGAACCCCAGGGCATCATTCAGCCAAAGCTTTTGATATGGTAGACCATTCCATTCTTGTGGGACGGTTAATGAGTATTGGTGTCTCTGAGGGGTGTTTGGCCTGGTTTGCTAACTACCTCTGTCAAAGAGTGCAATGAATAAAGTCAGAACATCTGCTGTCTCAGTCACTGCCTGTCACCAAGGGAGTACCCCAAGGCTCGATCCTAGGCTCCATGCTCTTCTCAATTTACATCAACAACATAGCTCAAGCAGTAGGAAGCTCTCTCATCCATTTATGTGCAGATGACACAGTCTTATACTCAGCTGGCCCATCCCTGGATTTTGTGTTAAACGCTCTACAACAAAGCAGTCTTAGTGTCCAACAAGCTTTCGCTGCCCTTAACCTTGTTCTGAACACCTCCAAAACAAAGGTCTTATGGTTTGGTAATGCCCCTTTCCCCACCAGTGTGATTACTGCCTCTGAGGGTTAAGAGCTTGAGGTAGTCACCTCATACAACTACTTGGGAGTATGGCTAAACAGCATCCCTAGCCGCTTCCTCAGAGCATGCGTAGACCAGCTGGCTGGTGTGTTTACGGACATATTCAATCTCTCCCTATCCCAGTAATCTCTCCCTATCCCAGTCTGCTGTCCCCACATGCTTCAAGATGGCCACCATTGTTCCTGTACCCAAGAAAGCAAAGGTAACTGAACTAAATGACTATCGCCCCGTAGCACTCACTTCTGTCATCAAGAAGTGCTTTGAGAGACTAGTCATAGATCATATCACCTCTACCTTACCTAGACCCACTTCAATGTGCTTACCGCCCCAATAGATCCACAGATCCCATCACACTGCCCACTGCCCTATCCCATCTGGACAAGAGGAATACCTATGTAAGAATGCTGTTCATTGACTATAGCTCAGCATTCAACAACATAGTACCCTCCAAGCTCATCATTAGAATCAAGGCCCTGGGTCTGAACCCGGACTTGGACTTCCTGACATGCTGCCCCCCAGGTGGTGAAGGTAGGAAACAACACCTCCACTTCGCTGATCCTCAACACTGGGGCCCAACAAGGGTGCATGCTCAGCCCCCTCCTGTACTCCCTGTCACCCATGACTGCGTGGCCAAGCACAACTCCAACATCATCATTACGTTTGCTCACGACACAACAGTGGTAGGCCTGATCCCCGACAACGATGAGACAGCCTACAGTGTGGTGCCAGGACAACAACCTCTCCCTCAATGTGAGCAAGACAAAGGAGATGATCGTGGACTGTAGGAAAAGGAGGACCGAACAGGTCCCATTAACATCGACAGAACTTCAAGTTCCTTGGTGTCCACATCACCAACAAACTATCATGGTCCAAACACACCAAGACAGTTGTGAAGAGGGCAGACAACACCTTTTTCCCCTCGGGAGACTGAAAAGATGTAGCATGAGTCCCCAGATTCTCAAAAGGTTCTACAGCTGCACCATCGAGAGAATACTGACCGGTTGCATCACCGCCTGGTATGGCAACTGCTTGGCATCCGACCGTAAGGCGCTACAGAGGGTAGTGCGTACGGCCCAATACATCACTGTGGCCAAGCTTCCTGCCATCCAGGACCTATACACTAGGTGGTGTCAGAGGAAGGCCCAAAAAATGGTCAAAGACTCCAGTCACCCAAGTCATAGACTGTTCTCTCTGCTACCGCACGTCAAGCGGTACCGGAGCACCAAGTCTAGGTCCAAAAGGCTCCTTAACAGCTTCTTCCCCCAAGCTATGACTGCTATACAATTAATGAAATAGTCACTTTACCCCTACCTACATGTACAAATTACCTAGACTAACCTGTACCCTCGCACATTGACTCGATACCGGTACCCCCTGTGTATAACCTTGTTATTGTTGTGTAATTTTACTTTTCATTTTATTTTTTACTTTAGTTTATTTAGTAAATGTTTCTTAACTCTATTTCTTGAACTGCATTGTTGGTTAAGGGCTTGTAAGTAAGCATTTCACTGTCTACACCTGTTGTATTCGGCGCATGCAACAGATACAATCTGATTTGATTTGGTAAACACACACAAGCTTACACAAAACAGACATGAATTTGAGTTTATTTTTCTTCTGTCCTCCTTGTTCTTACATTCCCTCTCTTCTTCTCTTCACACTCATTATATACATCCTGCTCTCCTCTCCTTCCCTCTCTCCACTCTCATTATTTACATCCTGCTCTCCTCTCCTTCCCTCTCTCCACTCTCATTATTTACACCCTGCTCTCCTATCCTTCCCTCTCTTCCTCTCTCCACTCTCATTATTTACATCCTGCTCTCCTCTCCTTCCCTCTCTCCACTCTCATTATTTACACCCTGCTCTCCTATCCTTCCCTCTCTCCACTCTCATTATTTACACCCTGCTCTCCTATCCTTCCCTCTCTCCACTCTCATTATTTACATCCTGCTCTCCTATCCTTCCCTCTCTTCCTCTCTCCACTCTCATTATTTACATCCTGCTCTCCTATCCTTCCCTCTCTCCACTCTCATTATTTACACCCTGCTCTCCTATCCTTCCCTCTCTTCCTCTCTCCACTCTCATTATTTACATCCTGCTCTCCTATCCTTCCCTCTCTCCACTCTCATTATTTACACCCTGCTCTCCTATCCTTCCCTCTCTCCACTCTCATTATTTACACCCTGCTCTCCTATCCTTCCCTCTCTTCCTCTCTCCACTCTCATTATTTACATCCTGCTCTCCTCTCCTTCCCTCTCTCCACTCTCATTATTTACACCCTGCTCTCCTATCCTTCCCTCTCTCCACTCTCATTATTTACACCCTGCTCTCCTATCCTTCCCTCTCTTCCTCTCTCCACTCTCATTATTTACATCCTGCTCTCCTCTCCTTCCCTCTCTCCACTCTCATTATTTACATCCTGCTCTCCTCTCCTTCCCTCTCTCCACTCTCATTATTTACACCCTGCTCTCCTATCCTTCCCTCTCTTCCTCTCTCCACTCTCATTATATACATCTTTCCTCTCCTTTCCTCCTTTCTCCCCTGCTCTCCCTGGTATGTGGACTATGTCGGCAGACTGGTGTATACATAGAGCTGAGGAGGTGCTCTCATAATGGAAAAACTGATATACTGATACCAAAGGCTTCCTCCTCACTCTCACACTAAACTCATTCATCAATGGAGGGTATATGTATTGTAAACGTGTGTGTGTTTGTGTATGTGTGTGCAAGTGTGTGTGTTTTATGTGCTCATTGCACCTCATGTGTGTGTGTATGCATGTGTGTGTATATGTTGTGCAAGCGGGTGAGAACATTATGGTTGGACTGTTTACACTTTCTCACACAGGCAGATTTGCTAAAAGCCTCTGGTGGGCTGTGACACATTTTAGCAAATGACCCAGAGTGCTTTGGGCCTCTCGCTCATTACTGACTTCTCTGAACTACACTATAAAGTCAACCCCGACTCTGTAATCTAAAGATACCCCGATATCTTACTCAGTCGATCATAGGTAAG
Source organism: Brachymystax lenok tsinlingensis (assembly GCA_030435695.1). Classification (NCBI taxonomy): domain Eukaryota; kingdom Metazoa; phylum Chordata; class Actinopteri; order Salmoniformes; family Salmonidae; genus Brachymystax; species Brachymystax lenok. The sequence goes on from CM059781.1 coordinate 17,217,257, forward strand.
ATGTATGTGATGAATAGCACTGTGTTGGATAGATAACAAGTGCTTTGTTGCCATTAGTCATGGTGGGAAATTAACTGTATTATTAGACCCTGGTAACATCTCTCCTCTCTGTTTCCCATGTTCTGTTTCTTCTCAATCCCATACTGGCCTGTCACTCTGATAATCTGACATTTTTACAGTCTGTGTTAAAAACTGACTGTCTCCTTTAGATAGGTGAAGATACGTTGAGATATACTGAGATACGCTGAGATAGGCTTTAGATGCCACTGGGGTCTAGTTGGAGTTCAGCCAGGGTGTACTTTAACTGTCTATCATCCACTGTTCTGCCTGGGTCAGGGCTCAGGCTGACGTGTGTCAGTCACCCACTGCAGCACTGCTCTCTGGGTCACTACTGGGACGTTTAAACACAGACCAGAACAAATAGAGCAGAACAAATAGTCTACCAGAGCCTTTATAGGCAGTGGGCCTCATTGTGTTCATTGTTCATTGTGTCCGTTGTGTGTGTGGGTGTTCTTGCTCTCCAGGCCACATGGTTCTATAAAGTTCTATAAAGTTTGATTGACAAAGACAGTGACTTTGTGAGGTACCTTTGTGCGTCTCATTCCTTCTGCTTATGTGTGTGTGTGTTTGTGTCCCAATTATGCTTAGATATGTGTGTTTGTGCGTGTGCACTGTCTGGGCTCTTGGAGAGCCAGCAAAGTCTCACATAGTGGGATTGACAGGAGCAGTAGTGACATGGAGGTCTGGAGCGTGTGACGAGGTGGTCAGGAATGTGGGTTCAGGGATGGGTCACTTAGAGAGTTCCACATAGGGTCAGCATGACCTCACCACAATGGGAGTCTCTCTCTCTGATTCTATCAGGTAGCTAGCGGGGTCCTGAGAGAGCTGCCTTCTGTTGACGTTGTGGTGCCTGATGAAAAATGGCCTATCAAGAAAGAGAAGGTGTCATGATTCAATAAGCAAACAAGAACCACATCAGTACATTTCACTTTTTTTAATATGGTTTGTGATGTTAGTTTCACCCCTGGTATTGCATAATGTTTTGTTTCTGGTCTTCTGTGGTTGATTTATATGGGCAAATCTTGGCAAAACACTTCTAAAGTGTGTCAGGCTGACATTCGCAGCTATAAATTGCTTTATTTGAGTGTTGGGGGGATAAAGCGGTGCCATAGAGAACTGGTAATGCTGGGGCACAGTGGTGATGGACTGCACTAACCTCAGGTAAACAGACAGAGAGCTAAGGCAAAGCTTTCATCCTTATATCGGCGTGCCCTAGTAACTATCCAATAGCTAAATATCAAACCAATTCCGGATAGCGTGAGAGAGCCTGACAGATGACTGAAAACCAAGAACATCTCAAGTCTTTATGGTGTTCAGATATGTCTCACTTCCCTGCCTCTGTGGAACCAATAGGATAATCCAAGATGAGGCCCTCACTCCCCAATGATCTCTGCCTTCTGAACCCAGGTGACCTTGGCCATCGCTGCAGAAATTACATCCTCAGGTCACAACCTTTAGGGGTGGAGGTGAGGATGATTACAAACTTAACATCCTACATGAAATTCTCAGGGAACATACCGTGGAAGAAAACCAACTCTCTCCAGCTCTGAACAGAACTAGGAAATGGGTCCCTGTGGAAAAAGTGTTGGGCATTCCTGAAATTCCAAAAAGGAACTTAGGGTTGCTGCCAAAGTGCTGATGTGTATCAGTTTCCCTGACGTAGTCTGATGATGTTATGTGATTGTTTCTCTTATCATGAGTTACATTTAGTAATTTAGCAGACACTCTTAAAGAGAGCAATTAGGGTTAATTGCCTTGCTCTAGGGCACATCGACCGATTTTTCACCTACTCAGCTCAGGGATTCAAACCAGCGACCTTTTGGTTACCCCTTTTTCTCCCAAGTGGTAGTTACAGTCTTGTCTCATCACTGCAACTCTTGTACGGACTCGGGAAAGGCGAAGGGTCGATAGCCATGCGTCCTCTGAAACATGACCCAACTAAGCCGCACTGCTTCTCCTGGCAACCATGCCAGCGTGCATGCGCCCGGCCCGCCACAGCGCAATGGAACAAGGACATCCCTGCCAGCCAAACCCTCCCCTAACCCAATTGGGCGCCACCCCATGGGTCACCCGGTTGCGGCCGGCTGTGACATAATAAAGTGGACTTGAAACAGGATCTCTAGTGACACAGCTAGCAACTGTGATGCAGTGCCTTAGACCACTGCGCCACTCGGGAGGCCCGAGGGCCCAACACTCTTAATCGCCAGGATACCTGCCTCCCTAGGGTTGAAACTGATACTTTCTGAGCTCTGAAATGTAATCCTAACCATAACCATAATCATATTCCAAGCTGTAATGTTTAGAATGTTAAAAATAACGTTTAGTCATGGTGTCCCACCAAGGACTCAAACTCTTTCTAGGGAGTTTTTCCTAGCCATCGTGCTTCTACATTTTAGGCTGGGTTTCTGTATAGCACTTGTAAAATTATATAAAAAGGGCTTTATAAATACATTTTATTGATTGAACACTCCAGATACATGCACCTCAGTAGAGCTGTTCATATAAATGGACAGGGTTTATAGCTAGAAAGCTACACAGTACAGATTACAGAGAGAGCGAGAGAGAGAGAGAGAGAGCGAGAGAGCGAGAGAGAGAGAGAGAGAGAGAGAGAGAGAGAGAGAGAGAGAGAGAGAGAGAGAGAGAGAGAGAGAGTTGATATGCATGCATACACACATATACACACACCCACACATAATTCACACACGATGGAGAAGAGCACCTAACACAATGCCCAAACCGGACGAGTCGCGCCAATGAGTGTCTGCGTTGCCAAGCGCAAAATATTATATTTGTGATGCAGAACGCGCTGTAAGTCCTGCTTCTCCCCATCTCCTCATTGGTTTTTAGAAGCATATACCCATGTGCCATCTTCTCATTGGTTTTAAGGAACATATACCCATGTGGGTGATTGAAAGATGAACTGAGGTCGGTTGTGGTAATGCACTTTATTAGGAAAGTTAGTAGCCAATCGCCATATAAAGTCAAAAGAAGAAAAGAAGCCTGGAAGGAGGAAAGATGACTAGAAACGATTTGGTTTACTGTTTTATGTGTGGATTAATTGTCGGAGTAGAGGACCTTGTGCATTTAAGGTAACATAACAACTCAATGTTTATATCCCAGTACAAATGTTCTATGAACAGCAAGCTAGCTAGCTAAATATGACAAATTAGCTAGCAACTGGAAGCTAGCTAGCTAAATTGCCATAAATGTTTAATGCTTTTTGACCTGTCCCCAAATTAATATAATTGGTTCAGTTTGTTTCGATATTTCAACCTTCAATGATCACGTGTGGGGGGACAAAATAATTTTGCGCACGAGGAACCACACACACGTACGATTTGGGCATGGTGTAAGAAAGAAAAATACATGCAAATTATAGATTCCCTTTCAGATTACAGATTTGGTAGGGATTAACTTTCCCTCAACTGCAGGAAAAGCTCCAGAGTCCAGATCTCTATGTTACATACACCAGCAGCACTGGGTGGACCCCCACAGTACAGAGAAGGAAAATCAGACTGAAAATATCTGGGTAGATATCCAGCCCTGTAGAAACAGGTCTAGATGGATGATTGGTTGTGTTTTATTTCAGTTCCTGTACCCAAATAAAATAGAATGGCCTTGTTAAGACTGCTGCTGTGTCGCATGTTGCTGTGTTGTATCAAAGCTCAGCTACTGCTCGTTGATTAGAGTGAAATCTCCTAGGAAGCTTTCGGCTTCTTAACCTCTCCCTTCCCTTCTTCTTTTACTGTTACACTGCTGCCCCAACACAGCTACACCCACACCACACGGGACAGATATCCCCATCAGATGAGAGGACAGGGCCCAGTACCATCGCCCGTAGTGTCCAGTGTGTCATGATGACTCCCTCCCTGTTTCAGTGTCCCTCAGGCCACAGGGACGATAGGTGCTAATGCTACTGTACATATCATATCTGCAGTAGATTAGTTGAATTCTCCCCACACATTATAAAGCATCCTGAGACATGACGAGAGGAGCTATATCAATGTAGTCCATTATTACACCGTTATAAACATTGGACCTCTGCCAGCTCCCTTTGACAGCCGGCTCACCACGGTCAGGCCAAGCCAAAGCCTTCAGCTTTCCCATGCCAAATAAAAACACATCAGCAAAGTTAATATCAGCCTTTTAAACTGCCAACCAGCAGGAGGAGAACCAGTACAAAAGGATGGTGAATACCTCACAGGATAATTAAATCAGCAGGAGGATAACAAGTACAAAAGGATGGTGAATAGCTCACAGGATATTTAAACCAGCAGGAGGAAAACCAGTACAAAAGGATGGTGAATACCTCACATGACATTTAAACCAGCTTCTGTCTACTTCTGTCTACTGGCTAACTGGACAGAGAGAGTCATTGTCAGGAAGTGTGTGTGTATGTCTGTGTGTCTGTGTGTGTGTGTGTGTGTGTGTGTGTGTGTGTGTGTGTGTGTGTGTGTGTGTGTGTGTGTGTGTGTGTGTGTGTGTGTGTGTGTGTGTGTGTGTGTGTGAGAGAGAGAGAGGGAGAGAGAGAAAGTGGATGGAATCACTCGCTGAGGGCGGCTTTACTTTAACAGGCAATTTCCTCTGATAACAGCAGTCCAGTGGTGTCCATGGTGATGTTTCCACCAGAGAGTAGAGCACAGTGGACTCTACACTAGTTCACCTCTACAGGGTGCCGGCAGAGATTAGCGTTTTCCCGCCACACTACAGACTAACACTTTCCTTTCCCACTCATTCGCCCTACAGATATTATTATGGTGTGTGTATCATGTGCTAGGGTAGCAGACATGCTTTGGACAAGCAGATGGATATTGTGTGTGTTTGTGTCACAGTGCATGCGTGCAACCCTGTACAAGCAGGAGACCCTGGCCACCAGCCCAGCAGAAGGATAAGGTTTGTGTTCTATAAGAACAGGCCCAGGGAGGACTCATTGCGTGTCTGAGGGTGTTTGGACAGCCAGCTGCAGGAGTTCATTACAGCCCTGCTAGCCAAACTAGACACAGCTGCTGTTGCCCCCTGGGATAAAGGTCCACAGATGTGGAGTTCCCTGCAGGCAGGAATTACACACATACTGTTGTATATGTACAGCTCATAAATGCTTGTGTTATTATGACGGTTAACACGACTGTGTGTGAGAGGGTGGCCTACCAGGAACATTATTGAGACACATTTGTGTGTATGAGTGGTTAGGTAGTTGTGAGTGGCAATGTGTGTATATGATGTGTGTATATGAGTGGTAAGGTGGTTGTGAGTGGCAGTGTGTGTATATGATGTGTGTGTATGAGTGGTTAGGTAGATGTGAGTGGCAGTGTGTGTATATGATGTGTGTGTATGTGTATGGTGTGATTATATGGGTACTGTAGCCTAGTGTGTGTGGTTTGTAGCCTCGTTGGGAAAGCCCTCTGCTTTCTGTCATCCCCAGAGAGTCATAGTGGACAGATCCTACCCGGAGACTACTACAGTCCATCTCAGGGACAGGAAGATAGACTATCACAGCAAGTTAGAGAGTGTGTGTGTGTATATGTGTGTGTGTGTGCTTAAAGGGAGATTTAGGCTACTACACTTGATGGGGCAATGCTGACAACTGCAAGCTTGGCTTGAACATTAGTCAACAGTAACAGTTAGTTACAGTTAGGTACAGTACTACACCTGTGGGTGATCCAATAGCTTCTCTGACGTGGACACAGTACAGTCAGCACTCAGACATCCTCTACCATTGATGCTGTTATGAATTGGAGCCTAAATGCATAATTTGTTAATGTTGTTAAAGCCTTTATAGCTCACCACAGTGGGTCTACAACAGCTGGTTAAGCTACGTGGGGCTGGGAACCCTTCCTCTCACTACATCATGTGATACTAATAATATTTTGGCACTTCTATTCATAAGAAACAGAGACATATTTTCACTCTGCAAAGCTGGTTTACTTTTGCACCCAGTTGGTTTCCTACATGTTTCTGTTGAGCTATCGTGGCTGATATCAGTCTCACTCTCAGAACTACCAGGTCTAACAGAATTTTATTTAAAAAACGTATTTAAAATTATTTCACCTTTGTTTAACCAGGTAGGCTAGTTGAGAACAAATTCTCATTTTCAACTGCGACCTGGCCAAGATAAAGCAAAGCAGTGCGACACAAACAACAACACAAAGTTACATATGGAATAAACAAACATACAGTCAATAATACAATAGAAAAAGTCTATATACAGTGTGTGCAAATGAGGTAGGATAAGGCAGGTAAGGCAATAAATAGGCCATAGTGGCGAAATAATTACAATATAGCAATTAAACACTGGAGTGATAGATGTGCAGCAGATCAGTGTGCGAGTAGAGATACTGGGGTGCAAAGGAGCAAAATGAAATTAAATAAATACAGTATGGGGATGAGGTAGTTGGATGGGCTGTTTACAGATGCTCTATGTACAGGTGCAGTGATCTGTGAGCTGCTCTGACAGCTGGTGCTTAAAGCTAGTGAGGGAGATTTGAGTCTCCAGCTTCAGTGATTTTTGCAGTTCGTTTCAGTCATTGGCAGCAGAGAACTGGAAGGAAAGGCGGCTGAAGGAGGAATTGGCTTTGGGGGTGACCAGTGAAATATACCTGCTGGAGCGCGTGCTACGGGCGGGTGCTGCTATGGTGACCAGTGAGCTGAGATAAGGTGGGGCTTTACCTAGCAAAGACTTATAGATGACCTGGAGCTAGTGGGTTTGGCGACGAATACGAAGCGAGGGCCAGCCAACGAGAGCATACAGGTCGCAGTGGTGGGTAGTATATGGGGCTTTGGTGATAAAACGGATGGCACTGTGATAGACTGCATCCAATTTGCTAAGTAGAGTGTTGGAGGCTATTTTATAAATGACATTGCCGAAGTCAAGGATCGGTAGGATAGTCAGTTTTACGAGAGTATGTTGGCAGCATGAGTGAAGGATGCTTTGTTGCGAAATAGGAAGCCGATTCTAGATTACATTTTGGATTGTAGATGCTTAATGTGAGTCTGGAAGGAGAGTTTACAGTCTAACCAGACACCTAGAAGATCAAACCCCCATTGCTTTGACTTGAACCTGAAGAATGGTAAAGACCTGACACGCTTTGAAGTGTTTGTAGAGGAAGGCTTCAAAGGGATGTGTACGTATACTGTGTGTGTCTCTGGGTCTGTGTGCACATGAGTGAGAGCGAGAGGGAGATTTGAGATCAGAGATTGAAAGAGATGAATGTAGAAACGGAGACGTGTGAGTCTGTGAGTCTCTCCCCAATCATTTGACCTGGATCGATTTAATGAGACCTGGATTTTCTCTCTTTTTAAAAACAACCCTTCAGTACCCAGCGCCCATGCTGGGAGTTTAATATGAAGACTGCCCGAGTGTGATACTCAGTAGATTCTTCTAATTAGTGGGAAAATGCCAAAGTGTTATTCAATTGGATTAACATTCTACTAAGAAAAGGGGTTATAAAAATGCATGATAATCCATTATGGCTTGAAATATACATTTTTCCACCAATAATTTAACTAGGGGGATTTACAAATACAAGGTTAATAAGATCGCCTTAGTAAAGTCTGTCTGAAGCTTAGCTCACCCTAACTAACCCTATAATGTAGGATTTTCTGAGCTGATGTACACAGGAAAAGCAATGAATTCACTTGACGGATACAGGCTGAATGAAGCAGCAGCTCTTATTCATTTTAGTCATTTAGACGTATTCGCAGTAAATGCCCATTCAGCAATAATTTGGCAATGTATCATTTGGGACCAGCACTAAATCCTTTCTCATTCATACCCTCCCTTTCCGCCTCTTTGAATGACACATTCCAGTGCTTAAAGTGAGTAGAGTTATGACTCATGGAACAATCCATTTTTCCCTGGAGGGGGTTTACACAGACGATTACACGCTGGGCCACATTAGCCCTCTGAAGTGGTGGGGGACAGTCAGGGCAGTTAAACTGGAATGCAGATGCTCTGGTCACGTTGAAAGAAATAATGAGACAAACCGTGACATGACCCGGTCATGATTTAGGGTCCTTGCAATGACCGCTGAGTAAATTATCCTTAAGATACACAGTAGGAGATATATTGGTCCTAGAACTGGTACAAACACAGACTAAATCTTACTAGAGAGACACAGTACAAGTAAACTTAAAACTTAGTAGAAAATAGCTAATAGGTCAAATGGCTCAGCAATATCATGATATTCATCATTCATTCCCTTTATCTCTATCTGTCTCCCTCCCTCTCCTCCCAGTAGCCTCTACAGGATGTGGTGACACCCCTCACATACCCCGCCCTGCGCATCCTGCCAATCTTCATGGATATCCCCTCATCAAGAGCACTGCTAACGAATGTCTGCCTCACGAGGCTCCTCCGTAACGAGGGCTTCCCTAACGAGCGTCTCATTAACGAGAGAAAATACCAGCGCAGGCCTCATCAAAACATACGCCCAGGAAGACAAACATAAGATAAATCAGGACAATCAGACTTAGGTAGGGAGAAGTGATATCTTCCATCCCTTCTCCTCTGTCTCTTCCCCCTCCGGGCCCCTGACAGGGTTGACACTCCTCCAGACCTTCTGAAGACGTAGATCCATCTCAGGCTGTTTTCTCAGGAGGCTAGAGTCAACCCCAGCAGGAAACCAGGAGGAACACACTGACCGACCTGATTGTACAATACGTCAGACGAGAACTGTATACTGTATGATCATTAAATCAACCACCATCCAGAAAGTACAGTAAAGAGCACTGCTGCTGTTCCTGTTCCTGTATGGAGAATAGTAGGGGTCAAAGGTCAGATAAACCCCACGTTGGACATATCTGTATTACATCACATAAACCAAACACATCTTGAGGAACACTTATTGTAGTGTTAGCAGAGCCTGAACAGCTTCACTTCACTGTTTTTACTGGAATTATTTGGAAGACAATACACGGACAAAACAGTCAAAATACACCCCATCAAATACAAATCTTATTCTTGTTCCCATCTAATCTTTTTTTTTAAATCTGGCTTCTATCCTGGGAGGTCTGATATGTCTGTTTTCACTGAGACTGCCTCTGTTGTTTCAGGCTTCACATTTGGAGAGAGTTTGGCATTAATATGCCACCTGAGTTGAATTAATAGCCAATAAATCAATGTGCTTTAGAAGCGTGTAAAATGAGTTCAAACCCATCTGACATACATGCTACTGTTTAGGCCTTAATAAGCCACCTGTACCATGTTAACGTGGAGCCAAAGTGATACAAGAAAATTGCTGACGTGTAGATAACTACTGCAGCCTCAAACTTGCTGAGACCTCATAGGAGAAACATCTGAGCTGAAACCATAATATTGCATTGGAGAAAAATACCCATCCAGATTGTGATCTAGAAAAATAAGCATCAATGTATATTGACTAATATTGTGTACTTAAAAGGGTTTGACTGCTTTTGTAAAGCTCAATGTTTTGAAAGAGCCAGAATAATCAGAATCCATTGAAAAACCTAAATAAGTCGATTTAGGGGGTATGGGTTGAATTTGACTCCCAATTATATCGATGCCGGTAAGCTTTTCATTCCCCTACGCTTGCAGTCGACAGGGAGTTTCCTCATTTTGTCTTGAAAAATGACAGAGAACCAAGCATGCATTTAACAAGGAGCTTTAAGTTTTCAGCTGATTACGACAGTACGCTATCGTAAGTCATGGATCACAGAGCAACCAGCCTTATAGCTAGTTTTTACTATATTACCCACATACCTCCATCCGTACATCTGATATCCTTATACTACCCTTGTGTGGTACGTTAGGAGGACTAACAGTAGACTATAGGCCAAGCACCAATCTCCTCCACCTGCACCTGGTCTAAGAGCAAGATAGAAGGATAGAAGATATTGCTTATAACAATCAAGCCCTTTATGATCTGCGAAGTGGAGCCAACGCGGCCTTAGGGATGGGAGTGAGTGGTTGGATTAAAACCAAAGGCCATGCCATGCCATCGTTAGTAGAGTGAAAGATATATTTGCAGAGTAACCCCGCCTCTAAGTGACCTCAGAGAATAGGATGATGGAGGTTTGGGCCAGAGGAAGAGAGCAGCTGGACAGAGGGCTGGAAAGTGAAGTGAAGGCAAAAACATCACAGCCACATTCCAGAGCTTGTCCCGCTGGGGTAAACAAATGAATGAAACTGGGATTTTTATAAAGACAACCAGTCACCAGTACCCCTGATGTTGACTGAGACGGGGCTTCAGTGTTGCTTATGAGGTAGTGAAATATGTTTACAGTAAAGGTAAGGAGTGTGGAGGTGTATGAGTTCCAGTAATAATATGTTTCACACCCCTATTAGGGAGAAACTATAAGGCTACAGTTTTGCATTAGGACACATTACAATGACTAACATATTTGTATTTTTTTCATTTATTAAGGATCCCCATTAGCTACTGCCAAGGCAGCAGCTACTCTTCCTGTGGTCCAAACGATATGGTTTTCACCACTTCCGAATTTGTCAGACGAAGTACCTCTCCCATTCATTTTCAACGTGAGCACGTGGAGCAAGGGGATTGTGGGAAGGTGAGCAGTGAGAACCCTGCTAGTGGAGCGATAGAAAAAGTTCAGCACGCGGCCACCGCTGCCATTAACCAATCAGGTAAGGAGCAGATGTCTGCTTGAAAATCTTCCGTTAATGAAACATAGTTCCGCGTGTCATTAGTTCCGGGCAAGCACAACCAAAGAAGATGATGGAAAGCCAATGTCTGGTTTTCCAATTGTGTATGATGTCGCTTTGCTAGAATACAGAGACAAAATCAAAAAAGTAAATGGCATGGAGAAGGATTACAAAGAATGTTGATGTTGATGGTGAGTGAAGAGAGACTTGCACAACAAGATTTGCTTGTGCTGCTAGCTTGCTATGAACATCAATCAACCTCAAAACTGATCAAAGCCACCATTTGTGAATGTGTTGACTAAATTAAATTGTGACATTTGCCCACCAAAAGATAGAAATCACCAGTAACACGCATTTTAACATTGTAAATTATACATTAAGCATGAATTTCCCATGTAATAAGCTACCAATTGGATTATGGTATCTTAACATTATGATTCTCACATATTATAGCTTATGGCTCTTTCATTATACTGTGTCATGACATTGATGATTATAGCTCACTTCCTGTAAAAATTGACTTTTTCCACATTTTGCTATGTTACAACCTGAAATTAAAACTGATTAAATAGATATTTCTTTTGTCACTGGCCTACACACAATACCCCATAATGTCAATTTTTTTTACAATATAATTAAAAATGAAAAGCTGAAATGTCTTATGTCAATAAGTATTCAACCCCTTAGTTAAGGCAAGCCTAAATAAGTTCAACTTACATAATAAGTAGGATGAACTCACTATGTGTGCAATAATAGTGTTTAACATGATTTTTGAATGACTACCTCATCTTTGTACCCCACACATACAATAATCTGTAATGTCCCTCTGTCAAGCAGTGAATTTCAAACACAGATTCAACCACAAAGACCAGGGAGGTTTCCCAATGAGAGAGAGAGACTCTCCTTTAAAGATGAAGTCCTAATGAGATCCCAGAGGGAGAGGGAGAGAGAGACTCTCCTTTAAGGATGAAGTTTTAATGAGATCCCAGAGATGGAGAGAGAGACTCTCCTATAAAGATGAAGTCCTAAAGAGATCCCAGAGAGAGAGAGAGAGAGAGACTCTCCTTTAAAGATGAAGTCCTAATGAGATCCCAGAGAGAGAGAGAGAGAGAGAGAGAGAGAGAGAGAGAGAGAGAGAGAGAGAGAGAGAGAGAGAGAGAGAGACTCTCATTTAAAGATGAAGTCCTAATGAGATCCCAGAAAGAGAGAGGGAGAAAGAGAGAGAGACTCTCCTTTAAAGATGAAGTCCTAATGAGAAGTCCAGGATCTTAAGCACTTACAAAGTCATAATATAGTATACAAATTGGATGATGTAGTACACAATTATGCAATACTTTTGGGGTATCTCTCTCTCTCTGTTTTTGTGTGCGTGCGTGTGTGCATGTGTGTGTGTGTGTAGAACCTAGCCATTATTTCTTTTTATAATCATATTACTATTTAATTAAATGTATCGCCTGAAGATTCCACAATACAACAGCAGTAGTGTTGTACCTGTATCCATGATTATACAGTGGCTTGCGAAAGTATTCACTCCCCTTGGCATTTTTTCTATTTTGTTGCCTTACAACCTGGAATTAAAATAGATTTGTTGGGGGTTTGTATCATATGACTTACACAACATGCCTACCACTTTGAAGATGCAAAATATGTTTTATTGTGAAACAAGCAAGAAATAAGACAAAAAAAACGAAAACAGAAAAAACAAAGAAGGGCATCTATTGGTACTGTAGATAGGTCCCCCAAAAAACAGACATTGAATATCCCTTTGAGCATGGTGAAGTTATTAATTACACTTTGGATGGTGTATCAATAAACCCAATCACAACAAAAATACAGGCGTCCTTCCTAACTCAGTTGCCGGAGAGGAAGGAAAACGCTCAGGGATTTCTCCATGAGGCCAATGGTGACTTTAAAACAGATACTGTACAGAGTTTAATAGCTGTGATAGGAGAAAACTGGGGACGGATCAACAACATTGTAGTTACTCCACAATACTAACCTAATTGACAGAGTGAAAGGAAGGAAGCCTGTACAGAATAAAAATATCCCAAAACATGCATCCTGTTTGCAACAAGGCACTAAAGTAAAACTGCAAACAAAAGTGGCAAAATAATTAAGTTTTGGTCCTGAAAACAAAGTGTTACAGTATGTTTGGGGAAAATCCAATACAACAACACATTACTGAGTACCACTCTCCATATTTTCAAGAATATTGGTGGCTGCATCATGTTATGGGTATGCTTCTATTCATTAAGGACTGGGGAGTTTTTCAGGATAAAAAAGAAACTGAATGGAGCTAAGCACAGGCAAAATCTTAAAGGATAACCTGGTTCAGTCTACTTTCCACCGGACACTGGGAGATTAATTTACCTTTCAGTAGGACAATAACCTAAAACACAAGGCCAAATCTATATTGGAGTTGCTTACCAAGAAGAGAGTGAATGGCTTGCAAGCCGAAGAACACCATCCCAACCGTGAAGCACGGGGGTGGCAGCATCATGTTGTGATGATAAAATAATGATAAAATAAATAATTCTCTCTATTATTCTGACATTTCACATTCTTAAAATAAAGTGGTGATCCTAACTGATCTAAGACAAGGAATTTTTACTAGGATTAAATGTTAGGAATTGTGAAAAACTGAGTTTAAATATATTTGGCTAAGGTGTATGTAAACTTCCAACTTCAACCGTATACAGAACCTATCAAAGGGTTTTTTAGAAAGGCACACACCTGTCTATATAGGGTCCCACAGTTGACTGTGGCTGTCAGCGTAAAAACCAAGCCATGAGGTAGAAGGAATTGTCCGTAGAGCTCGGAGACAGGATTGTGTCGAGTCACAAATCTGGGGAAGGTTACCAAAACATTTCTGCAGCATTGACGGTCCACAAGAAAACAGTGGTCTCCATCATTCTTAAATGGAAGGAGTTTGGAACCACCATGTGTCACACCCTGGTTGGTTTCATCTGTCTTGATGCTTGTCTCCATCCCCATCCAGGTGTTGCCCATCTTCCCCATTATCCCCTGTGCATTTCTACCTGTGTTTCTGTTTGTCTGTTGCCAGTTCGTCTTGTCTTGTCAGGTCTTACCAGCATGCTTTCCTGTTTTCCTGTTTCTCAAGTGTTTCTTTTCCGGTTCTGACCATTCTGCCTGCCCTGACTCCGAGCCTGCCTGCCGTCCTGTATCTGCCTGACTCTGACCTGATTACGAACCTCTACCTGTCCTCGACCTGCCCTTTGCACCATGCTATAATAAATTATTGAGAACTGTACTATCCGCCTCCTGTGTCTGCATCTGGGTCATATCCTGAGGCGTGATACCAAGACTCTTCCTAGAACTGGCTGCCCGGCCAAACTGAGCAATTGGGGGAGAAGGGCCTTGGTCAGGGAGGTGACCAATAACTCATTGGTCACTCTGACAGAGCTCCAGAGTTCCTCTGTGGAGATGGGAGAACCTTCCAGAAGGACAACCATCTCTGCAGCACTCCACCAATCAGGCCTTTATGGTAGACCATAAGAAACAAGATTCTCTTGTCTGTCGAAACCAAGACTGAACTCTTTGGCCTGAATGCCAAGCGTCAAGTCTGGAGGAAACCTGGCACCATCCCTACGGTGAAGCATGGTGGTGGCAGCATCATGTTGTGGGGATGTTTTTCAGAGGAAGGGACTGGGAGACTAGTCAGGATCGAGAGACAGATGAACGGAGCAAAGTACAGAGAGATCCTTGATGAAAACCTGCTCCAGAGCGCTCAGGACCTCAGACTGGGACGAAGGTTCACCTTCCAACAGGACAACGACCCTAAGCACACAGCCAAGATAACACAGGATTGGCTTTGGGACAAGTCTCTGAATAGCCTTGAGTGGCCCAGCCAGAGCCCGGCCTTGAACCCGATCGAACAACTCTGGAGAGACCTGAAAATAGCTGTGCAGCGAATCTCCCTATCAAATCTGAGAGAGCTTGAGAGGATCTGCAGAGAAGAATGGGAGAAACTCAGGTGCGCCAGTCTTGTAGCGTCATACCCAAGAAGACTTGAGGTTGTAATCGCTATTTTTTGTAAATTAGCAAACCTTTTTAAAAAACTGTTTTTGCTTTGTTGTTATGGGGTATTGTGTCTAGATTGATGATAAAAAAATATATTGTAATCCTTTTTTAGAATAAGGCTGTAATGTAACAAAATGAAGGGGTCTGAATAATATTTGTATGCACTGTAACAGTCTGATGGCTTTGAGACAGAGGCTGCTTTTCAGTCTCTCGGTCCCAGCTTGATGCATCTTTACTGACCTCGCCTTCTGGATGATAGCAGGGTGAACAGACCGTGGCTCGGGTGGGTGATGTCCTTGATGATATTTTTCGCCCTCCTTTGACATCAGGTGCTGTAGGTGTCCTGGAGAGCAGGCAATGTGACCCCGGGGATGCGTTGGGAAGACCGCTTCGCCCTCTGGAGAGCCCTGCATGCGGTGTGGGATGTGTTACTCTTTCAATTTGTCATCCTGTTGTTTTTGTTGTAAATACATTTATAAAAAGCTTTCAAACTGGGCATTGCACCAGGAATCTTGTCTGCCTTCCCACTAAAACCTCCACCACCGAGTGCACCATTTCACAATGTCACCTCATGTAAAGTCAAGAACATTATCTCACTTGAGCACACACTAGTTGAATCAACATTGTTTCCACGTCATTTCAATGAAATGATGTGGAACTATGTGGAATAGTCGTTGAATTGATGTCTGTGCCCAGTGGAAACCCTCTTAACCTCAGAGAAATAATATATATTATAAGAGCAGACAGGTAGATTTGTATTCACGACAACCCTGCCTAGGCTCTTTACAATTGGCCTTCATTGTACCCCTGCAGGACACTACTTTATCACCTCTAAAGCTCTCAAGATGGCGTCTGAGAGAGAGAGAGATGTTTTAGACGGAGTGATGATATGGTGGTGTGTGGACAGACGGACATCTAAAACAAACACAGTGTAAGTGTATCACTTCCAACCTTGCTGAGGGCCTGTGTGTGTGTGTGTGTGTGTGTGTATGGAGAGGCTGTCGTATCCTAAATCTTTACAGCTCTCCCTCAGGAGCTCTTACTTAAGGCTCCCATTCACCATGACAACCACTTACTCTAACTCAAGCCAACTTGAGAATAACATATTAACTTCCTGTCCCCTGGTGCATACCATGCCACCACAGCTCACCGTCATCTCTACAGCGGAAACGCGACCCGCGACCCGCAGCCCAAACCCATAAATGTCACATTGGTGTTTACCCTCATGGATGTGACTGGGCCTGTAGTGGCCACGGAAAATGCTGCTGGAACTACCAGGGATTCATTTTTCACATTCTTATAAATCATTAAAAGTTGGAGGTTGGACTGCGGATGAACTCTTCATAACCTTTAAACCACTCCAAAAGCAAGCCTCTGACCACAGCAAGACACAGAGTCAAAACTCTTTATACAAAAATGTGTGTGTGTGTGTGAGAGAGAGAGAGAGAGAGAGAGAGAGAGAGAGAGAGAGAGAGAGAGAGAGAGAGAGAGAGAGAGAGAATAAGAGGCAGAGGCCTATATAGAGGTGGTTTTGGTCTCTCCCACAGTACTTTGTGTGACCATTGACCTTGGCACTGTCTGGCCGTCTCCTGTTCTCAGGGGGCTGCCAGTTCTCACACACACTGAGACGGTCCCCCACATTCTCAGGGATGGAGCTCATCTCTCTCTGTCAACCTTCAGTCAAACGCCCTGCCCACTAAATCATACAGCCAACTAAGAAAATATATGAGCTGTGTGGGCAATATAAAGTAATTTTTCAACACAGGAATATATGTGAAAGTTACTTCAGTATGATTTATACGCCATCCAGTGGCAACTTTTGGAACAGCAACGTTCCGAGGTGTTTGAACTTTTATTTTGAAAGCAGCGTTGAACACGGAAGTAGCAAACTCGCACGTTGGAGTACTTCTTGAACTGCAATCGAGGACACGGAGCAGATACCTTCAACATGTCTTACAGCGCAAAGATAGGCCCGTCCATCCTCAGCAGTGACCTTGCATGCCTGGGCAGTGAATGCGTCCGAATGATGGAGTGCGGAGCTGACTACCTGCACCTCGACGTTATGGACGGGTGAGCAAAACCCAGAGAGCACGCTAGCTAACTAGCATAGCCTCAGTCCAATAGAAATCACAAGTCAGGCAGTTAACTAACGTTAGCTAGCTGTAACACTGTGAATGCACGCACGTTTTAGTTAACGTTAGCAATCACTGCTGTTTTTGTTGACTTGTGTTAATATCTTGTTAGAAGTCAAGCTAAAAGTAATTATTTGTGATGTCAACATCATGGCAGATTGCAAAACCAGTCCACATTGCATAACATTCTGCAACTCTTTACGACATCCACAGTTTACTTATATTTTCAGTTTATGTTTTATTCATCCCTGATAGTTAGCTAGCATATAGCACTCATTATTTTTTGTTATTGATCAACCTACCTTGCATCAGCATCAACGTGACTGGAGTAGAATCAGTCACATGAGGATAATGATTTTATCGTGTTCCCCTGAAGTCATTTTGTCCCCAACATCACCTTTGGCCATCCAATGGTGGAGTGCCTGAGGAACTGCGTGGGGCCAGACCCGTTCTTTGGTCAGTAACACAACCTCACTCTGATATGGTTACAATTTGTCCCTGTTGTATGACAACACATTGACCTGTCCCAATTTATTCTAGCTGAATGTGCTGACCACAGCTGCCATTATTACTGACACTGGTGCCACCATAATACTTGGTTCTAAGTAGGATTATGATTTGTTCAACTTTGCATAGTAGCCATCTCAAAAGTGTGTGTGTGTGTGTGTGTGTGTGTGTGTGTGTGTGTGTGTGTGTGTGTGTGTGTGTGTTTCTCCTATAGACATGCACATGATGGTGTCGAGGCCGGAGCAGTGGGTGAAACCCATGGCAGCAGCAGGAGCTAATCAGTACACGTTCCACCTGGAGACCACTACTAATGCTGGAAACCTCATTAAGGAGATCAGAGAGAGTGGCATGAAGGTGAGACCGAGAGGCATAGTTGACTATAGAGAGAGCCAGAGGTGAGGTCCTGATATGGGAGGTCAGAGAGCGAGAGAAATGGATGGTCACAGATTCACACACAGAGAAAGTTCACAACTATTTGTCTTCTAACAGTTGTGCGTCTTCAACCATGTATGGTAATGTAACACTGTGTGTGTTTTGTAGGTGGGCCTGGCCATAAAGCCTGGGACCACAGTAGAGGAGTTGGCCCCATGGGCAGGACAGATTGACATGGCACTGGTCATGACTGTGGAGCCTGGCTTTGGAGGCCAGAAGTTCATGGAGGACATGATGCCCAAGGTAGTGTGTTGTGTTTGTGTGTCTGTCTATCAGGCTGCATTTACACAGGCAGCCCAACCAATTCTGTTATTTTTTTGCCACTAGTTGGTCTTTTGACCAATCAGATATGTTGGCCATAATTGGGCAACATATAACAATTGGGCTGCCTGTGTAAATGCAGCCTATGTGTTATTTTGTGGCTTATGTTTATATCTCACTAGAGAGCATGTCTGATAAGCTGCATGAAAAAGCTTCAGAAAAATCTGATTTATACACAAGGTCACTCAGTTTATTTTGAATGCAGAGGTTTGTTACAATATCCTCAGTTGACATTGTGTCATCTGAGTATGAATGAGACATTTTAATAATGTTATTTGCTTGTTGCAAGTAAGTGACACCTAGTTTGAAGTTGTATCTGACCAATGTGGAGAGGTTCTCGGTGTGTCCCGGTTTTGTTTGATTCTCACTGTCTGTGGATTTGTGTGGTTTGATTGTATATATTTGCCATGTCTGTTTTGGACATGTGGTCCATGTGTGGCATATTTGGGGAATATCATTGACATTCCATTGTCTGTTTCTGTGTGTCTAGGTTAGCTGGCTAAGGAGTCAGTTTCCCTCTCTGGACATTGAGGTGGACGGAGGAGTGGGTCCCTCTACCATCCACAAGTGTGCTGAGGTGCGTACATGCCTCCCCATACCATGCCCCCTTGGGCCCTGGTGCTTAACTGCGCTGTCTCGTTGCTTGTGTCCATCCATGGGTGTTCACGGTGTGTGTGTTTTGTCTTTCTGTGTGTCTCTGGTAGGCGGGCGCTAACATGATCGTGTCGGGAAGTGCGGTGGTGAGCAGCGACGACCCTCGCTCTGTCATCACAATGCTGAGGACTGCCGTCTCTGAGGCCATGCAGAAACGCTCACTGGACCGTTGACACGCCCCCTGCCTGGCGATCACCACAGTAATTCCTCACACCAGAACGCCATAGCAACATGCTAATACACCCTAAAGTTGGACAGTCAAGAGATGTTTCTCTTTGGTGGTCAGGGAGGGGTGTGGAAGTTGGTGCTCTGCAGACCGGTGTGCTGATGTCACAGGTTGATCCAGTGATGCTGCACCCCTGCCCCTCAATACCCCAGAATATCAGAACCAACCCCAAATCCCTACACACTCAGCCAGGATCACTACTCAACCAACGATTTACCCACCTACCAGCTTAGGCCTGTGGATAAATTAACACTTTAACGAGAGTGGAACAGTGGTTACGTTGATTGCACACAATAATTGCAAACATTCCTGAATACTTTTTTGAATACTGTTATGTCGAACTAATGATAAAGTTATGTCTGACAAAAAACATTTACTGAATTTAAGGTCTTTTTTTGGTTGGTAGTGGTGAAAGAGAGTGAGAGGTGTAAGATACAGGACTGCAGAATGAGAGGCCATATGATGAACAAAGTTTTTTTGGACAGGCTAGTATTTTGTCCCTGTTGAAATACCTGTTACTATTTCCCCTGTCACATGAAACATGGAATCCCTCCTCTTGATCTGCCCAGCAGTATTTTACTCAGTGTTGTAGTACTCAAGCCCACATTGAGAGTCTCTGTGTCAGATACATTTTTACTCATTCTTGGACAGTGAGGACTCGTAATTTCTTCCTTAGACCAGCGGAGTAAAATAGACTTTTCAAAATGAAAAGCTTCCATTCAGTCAGTATATAAAACCACGTTGCCAGGCCAAATATATACACTCCTTTCTTGAAACAATATCTTAATGCCTATTGGTACCTGGGATATCTACTTTACTCTTAGCATTACTGTCTTTTACTTTCGTTGAAAAATAATCTAAAACTTTGTCAGAATTTCCTTGCCGCGCTGGTAGGGAAGAGTGGAGGAAATTGTTGGAAAGTTGCACGCTCGCTATCAGTTTTTATTAATTGCTTTGGTACCATTTTTACAAGTATTTGGTACATTTTCACAACTCTTAGTACAAAACTCCAATCTTGTCAATCTCGTCATACTTCTTAAAACTTGTTAGGGAGTAGCAGCTGAGGGGTCGGTTTTGGAGAGTCTGGCGTGCCTAAAGTAAAATGCTTTCCACTCAGGCTCAGAAAATAGGATATGCACATAATTAGTACTATTGGATAGGAAACACTGAGGTTTCCAAAAGTGTTAACATTTTGTCTGTGAGTGTAATAGAACTCATTTGGCAGGCAAAAACCAGAGAAATTTCCATCCGGAAATGTCATTCTGGTGGCTTATGGCTCACTTAGAGAGACTGCCTATTGAAAAGTCTTTATACCAGGACACTGAATGTAGTACCTATTGCTTCCACTGGATGTCAGCAGTGTATAGGTAAAGTTTAAAGGCAATCGGAACCATTGTGTTCAATTGGTAGAGGTTTTAGTCAGGGGAGCTTTTTCAGTTGCGTTTTTGGGTATACGTTTGGCTGAGCGGTTCACTTTATTTGACTTATATAACGTTTAGGTGACCATCCAAGTGAAAGATTATCACTTTTATTCATAAAAGATAAGCTAAGGTTGCATTTTAATTATTTTTTGTTTTGTTGAGGGAAAGTTTATAGGTTTAAATGAACGCGTTCTCTTCACGTTGGATTTTCTGAACACAAGGTGCCAACCAAACGGAGATTTAAGGATATAATAAATTACTTTTTCTAACCAAATACCCATGGATTGTCTTCGTTGGACACTTAGGAAGTTCTACAAAAGGTAAGGCACAGGTTTTCCCTGTGAAATGCATTTTCTATCGACCGCGCTGGCTAAAGATTTCATGGTTATGGAAAATATTGATGGTGCTACCCTCAAAGAATCAAATGTAGTGCTTTCGCCGTAAAGCCTTTTTGAAATCCGACAACGCTGTGATATTGCCAAGAAGCAGAGCTTTTCATGAGTATGAAACACTTGTATATTGGTGCATTTTTAATAATTACATTTTGGGATTTTGCCTTGCATTTCACCTGGTAGTGTCAGGAGTGGGGCGCTAGCGTCCCAAATCACCTTGCTGCTCCCCAAGAAGTTAACCAGCCAGTCTTTCATTCAAAACCAGTCATTGTGCATTCATTTGCATTGTAAACATCTCTCACCACCCAACCATTCAAAACATATGTGAGGAGAACTTGTGAAATGTAATGAGAACATTAGTTTTATCACCAAAACACAATGATATCTTTTCAATTTAGTCATTTTAACTACCAATTCAATAGCAAACAATGCAAGAAATGGGTTTCAAATTGCCCTTAGAAGTGCTGAATGTAATATGCTACAGTACTGTAAATTAGTTTTCACATTAGGCAATACACTTACATTACCCAACAAATTGACAGAAAATCTATAATTTGTGATCAATGAAGACATCCTCTACAATCATAAAAAAAAAAAAAAATATTCAGATATAATTTCAACATGGGTGTACATGTCTGTAATCAAGTGTAAGAAATTAAATTAAAGAAGTTAAATTATAAAAATTAAACAACCTTTAGCACGTATTCATTTGCATCAAGCCTGTCTTGAGCATTTGGCCATAAATTCTCATCCACATCACAGTGAATGTCCTCATTGTTCATGCACCACGTGAAACACCTTTTGGCATGGCAAATCCAAGCTTGACATTGGTTCTGCATTGATGTCAGGTATAGGGCCACGAATCAGGGATGGGCCTTAAAAACTATGCCTGAACCACCTCTGCATGGTGGAACCTGACATTGTCCCACACAATGACATAGGTGACCCTTTCACCTTGATAGGCCTGCTCAATTGTATTGAGAAACACAATGAGGTGTGCAGCGTTTCAAGTAATGGCCTACGTCCTACCACACCATCTTCAGAGATAGCTGAGCACATGGAGCTGTTTCCCCCACGTTTTCAGGCACTTGGACGATTGCCTGTTGGCCGATGAGGTTGAAGCCTGCTTCATCAACAAAGATATACTTGTGATGGTTCACAGCAGCATCAAGCATCATCACCCTCTAAAAATATATTTTGGTTAGTTATTGTTTACAGTATAGTTCCAATATATTGTGAAGTAGCATGTGCATTAAATTGTAGCAGTAATACAGTACAGTGAGGGGAAAAAAGTATTTGATCCCCTGCTGATTTTGTATGTTTGCCCATTGACAAAGAAATGATCAGTCTATAATTTTAATGGTAGGTTTATTTGAACAGTGAAAGACAGAACAACAAAAAAATCCAGAAAAACGCATGTGAAAAATGTTGTAAATTGATTTGCATTTTAATTAGGGAAATAAGTATTTGACCCCTCTGCAAAACATGACTTAGTACTTGGTGGCAAAACCCTTGTTGGCAATCACAGAGGTCAGACGTTTCTTGTAGTTGGCCACCAGGTTTGCACACATCTCAGGAGGGATTTTGTCCCACTCCTCTTTGCAGATCTTCTCCAAGTCATTAAGGTTTCGAGGCTGACGTTTGGCAACTCGAACCTTCAGCTCTCTCCACAGATTTTCTATGGGACTAAGGTCTGGAGACTGGCTAGGCCACTCCAGGACCTAATGTGCTTCTTCTTGAGCCACTCCTTTGTTGCCTTGGCCGTGTGTTTTGGGTCATTGTCATGCTGGAATACCCATATATGACCCATTTTCAATGCCCTGGCTGAGGGAAGGAGGTTCTCACCCAAGATTTGACGGTACATGGCCCCGTCCATCGTCCCTTTGATGCGGTGAAGTTGTCCTGCCCCCTTAGCAGAAAAACACCCCCAAAGCATAATGTTTCCACCTCCATGTTTGACGGTGGGGATGGTGTTCTTGGGGTCATAGGCAGCATTCCTCCTCCTCCAAACACGGCGAGTTGAGTTGATGCCAAAGAGCTCCATTTTGGTCTCATCTGACCACAACACTTTCACCCAGTTGTCCTCTGAATCATTTCGATGTTCATTGGAAAACTTCAGGCGGGCATGTATATGTGCTTTCTTGAGCAGGGGACCTTGCAGGCGCTGCAGGATTTCAGTCCTTCACGGCGTAGTGTATTACCAATTGTTTTCTTGGTGACTATGGTCCCAGCTGCCTTGAGATCATTGACAAGATACTCCCGTGTAGTTCTGGGCTGATTCCTCACCATTCTCATGATCATTGAAACTCCACGAGGTGAGATCTTGCATGGAGCCCCAGGCCGAGGGAGATTGACAGTTCTTTTGTGTTTCTTCCATTTGCTAATAATCGCACCAACTGCTGTCACCTTCTCACCAAGTTGCTTGGCGATGGTCTTGTAGCCCATTCCAGCCTTGTGTAGGTCTACAATCTTGTCCCTGACATCCTTGGAGAGCTCTTTGGTCTTGGCCATGGTGGAGAGTTTGGAATCTGATTGATTGATTGCTTCTGTGTACAGGTGTCTTTTATACAGGTAACAAACTGAGATTAGGAGCACTCCCTTTAAGAGTGTGCTCCTAATCTCAGCTCGTTACCTGTATAAAAGACACCTGGGAGCCAGAAATCTTTCTGATTGAGAGGGGGTCAAATACTTATTTCCCTCATTAAAATGCAAATCTATTTATAACATTTTTCACATGCGTTTTTCTGGATTTTTTTGTTATGCTGTCTCTCACTGTTCAAATAAACCTACCATTTAAAATTATAGACTGATCATTTCTTTGTCAGTGGGCAAACGTACAAAATCAGCAGGGGATCAAATACTTTTTTCCCTCACTGTATACTGAAATATTACATTTACATACAGTTGAAGTCAGAAGTTTACATACACCTTACACTACAAACTCAGTTTTTCACAATTCCTGACATTTAATTATAGTAAGAATTCCCTGTCTTAGGTCAGTTAGGATCACTAATTTACTTTAAGAATGTGAAAAGTCAGAATAATAGTAGAGAGAATGCTTTATTTCAGCTTTTATTTCTTTCATCACATTCCCAGTGGGTCAGAAGTTTACATACTAATTGAGTGTATCTGGCAGCATTGCCCTTAAATTGTTTAACTTGGGTCAAACGTTTTGGGTAGCCTTACACAAGCTTCCCACAATACGTTGGGTGAATTTTGGCCCATTCCTCCTGACAGAGCTCGTGTAACTAAGTCAGGTTTGAAGGCCTCTTTGCTCGTACACGCTTTTTCAGTTCTGCCCACAAATTTTCTATGGGATTGAGGTCAGGGCTTTGTGATGGCCACTCCAATACCTTGACTTTGTTGCCCATAAGTCCTTTTGCCACAACTTTGGAAGTATGCTTGGGGTCATTGTCCATTTGGAAGACCCATTTTCTAACCAAGCTTTAAGTTCCTGACTGATGTCTTGATGTTGCTTCAATATATCCACATAATTTTCCTGTCTCATAATGCCATCTATTTTGTGAAGTGCACCAGTCCCTCCTGCAGCAAAGCACCCCCACAACATGATGGTGCCATCCCTGTGCTTCAGGGTTTGGATGGTGTTCAGCTTGCAAGCCTCCCCCTTTTTCCTACAAACATAACGATGGTCATTATGGCCAAACAGTTCTATTTTTGTTTCATCACACCAGAGGACATTTCTCCAAAAAGTAAGATCTTCGTCCCCATGTGCAGTTGCAAACCGTAGTCTGGCTTTTTTATGGCGGTTTTGGAACAGTGGCTTCTTCCTTGCTGAGCGGCCATTCAGGTTATGTCGATATAGGACTCGTTTTACTGTGGATATAGATACTTTTGTACCTGTTTCCTCCAGTATCTTCACAAGATCCTTTGCTGTTGTTCTGGGATTGGTTTGCACTTTTTGCACCAAAGTACATTCATCTCTAGGAGACAGAACGCGTCTCCTTCCTGAGCAGTATGACGGCTGCGTGGTCCCATGGTGTTTATACAGGCGTTCTTTTGATTTTCCCATGATGTCAAGCAAAGAGGGACTGAGTTTGAAGGTAGGCCTTGAAATACATCCACAGGTACACCACCAATTGACTCAATTTATGTCAATTAACCTATCAGAAGCTTCTAAAGCCATGACATCATTTTCTGGAATTTTCCAAGCTGTTTAAAGGCACAGTAAACTTAGTGTATGTAAACTTCTGACCCACTGGAATGATACAGTGAATTATAATTGAAATAATCTGTCTGTAGATATTGTTGGAAAAATTACTTGTGTCATGCACAAAGTAGATGTTCTAACCAACTTGCCAAAACTATAGTTTGTTAACAAGAAATTTGTGGTGTGTTTGAAAAACGAGTTTTAATGACTTGAACCTAAGTGTATGTAAACTTCCAACTTCAACTGTAGGTATTCAGACCTTTTACTCAGTACTTTGTTGAAGCACCTTTGGCAGTGATTACAGCCTTGAGTATTCTTGGGTATGACGCTACAAGCTTGGTACACCTGTATTTTGGGAGTTTCTCCCATTCTTCTCTGCATATCCTCTCAAGCTCTGTCAGGTGGATGGGGAGCTTTGTTGCACAGCTATTTTCAGGTCTCTCCAGATATGTTTGATTGGGTTGAAGTCCGGGCTCTGGCTGGGCCACTCAAGGACATTCAGACTTCTCCCGAAGACACTCCTGCGTTGTCTTGGCTGTGTGCTTAGGGTCGTTGTCCTGTTGGAAGGTGAACCGCCCCAGTCTGAGGTCTGCCTCCACCATGCTTCACCATATGGATGGTGCCAGGTTTCCTCCAGACGTGATGCTTGGCATTCAGGTCAAAGAGTTCAATCTTGGTTTCATCAGACCAGATAATTTTGAGTCCTTTAGGTGCCTTTTGGCAAACTCCAAGTGGGCTGTCATGTGCCTTTTACTGAGGAGTGGCTTCCATCTGGCCACTCTACCATAAGGCCTGATTGGTGGAGTGCAGCAGAGATGGTTGTCCTTCTGGAAGGTTCTCCCATCTCCACAGAGGAACTCTGGAGCTCTGTTAGAGTGACTCAGGTTCTTGGTCACCTCCCTGACCAAGGCTCTTCTCCCCCAATTGCTCAGTTTGGACGGGAGGCCAGCTCTAATAAGAGCCTTGGTGGTTCCAAACTTCCTCCATTTAAGAATGATGGAAGCCACTGTGTTCTTGGGGACCTTCAATTCTGCCTAAATATTTTGG
The DNA here is from genome assembly GCA_030435695.1 of Brachymystax lenok tsinlingensis. Lineage (NCBI taxonomy): Eukaryota > Metazoa > Chordata > Actinopteri > Salmoniformes > Salmonidae > Brachymystax > Brachymystax lenok. The sequence goes on from CM059781.1 coordinate 17,243,279, forward strand.
CACCCTTCCCCAGAGCTATGCCTCGACACAATCCTGTCTCATAGCTCTATGGACAATTCCTTCAGACCACATGGCTTGGTTTTTGCTCCTCACTTAGACAGGTGTGGGCCTTTCCAAATCATGTCCAATCAATTGAATTTACCACAGATGGACTCCAAGTTGTAGAAACATCAAGGATGATCAATGGAAACAGGATGCACCTGCGCTCAATTTCGAGTCTCATAGAAAAGGGTCTGAATACTTATGTAAATAAGGTATTTCAGTTTATTTTTAATACATTTGCTAAAATGAAATAACTGTTTTCGCTTGGTCGTTATGGAGTATTGTGTATAGAATGATTTTATTTAAAAAAAAAAAATCGAGGTCTGAATACTTTCCGCGAAAGCACTGTATATGGCCTATACCCACTTTTTATTTTTCCAGTGGGCATTGCCTATACCCACTTCTTAATCCCTACTGTTGCATATCAAATTAGTGTAGTGGAGGTATAAGACTTATCAATTATGTAGTACAGTAGAGAAATCATGCACAAAGTAGCCAACACAACCGCAAAGCATGTGAAGTACACTATATATACCAAAGTATGTGGATACCCCTTCAAATGAGTGGATTTGGATATTTCAGCCACACCCGTTGCTGACAGGTGTGTAAAATTGAGCACACCGCCATGCAATCTCCATAGACAAATATTGGCAGTAGAATGACCTTACTGAATAGCTCAGTGACTTTCAACATGGCACCGTCAATTTGTCAAATTTCTGCCCTGCTCGAGCTGCCAAGGTCAACTGTTGTTCTGTTATTGTGAAGTGGAAACATCTAGGAACAACAATGGCTCAGCCCTGAAGTGGTAAGCCACACAAGCTCACAGAACGGGACTGCCCAGTACTGAAGCTTTTAGCGCGTAAAAATTGTCTGTCCTCAGTTGCAACACTCACTACCGAGTTCCAAACTGCCTCTAGAAGCAACGTCAGCACAATAACTGTTAGTCGTGAGCTTCATGAAATTAGTTTCCATGGCCGCACAAGCCTAAGATCACCATGCACAATACCAAGCATCGGCTGGAGTGGTGTAAAGCTTGCCGCCATTGGACACTAGAGCAGTGAAAATGCGTTCTCTGGAGTGATGAATCACGCTTCACCATCTGGCAGTCCGACAACGCTACCTGCCCGAATGCATAGAACCAACTGTAAAGTTTGGTGGATGAGGAATAATGGTCTGGGGCTGTTTTTCATGGTTTGGGCTAGGCCCCTTAGTTCCAGTGAAGGGAAATGTTAACGCTACCGCATATAATTACATTCTAGATGATTCTGTGCTTCCAACTTTGTGGCAACAGTTTGGGGAAGGCCCTTTCCTGTTTCAGCATGTCCATTCCCCCGGCACAAAGCAAGGTCTATACAGAAATGGTTTGTCATGATCGGTGTGGAAGAACTTGACTGGCGTGCACAGAGCCCTGACCTTAACCACATCGAAGATCTTTGGGATGAATTGGTATGCAGACTGCGATCCAGGCCTAATCGCACAACATCAGCCCCGACCTCACTAATGCACTTGTGGCTGAATTGAAGCAAGTCCCCGCAGCAATGTTCCAACATATAGTGTAAAGCGTTCCCAGAAGAGTGGAGGCTATTATAACAGCAAAGGGGGGACCAACTCCATATTAATGCCCATGATTTTGGAAAGAGATGTTCCACGAGCGTCTAGTGTATATGCTCGAAGAATACACAGCCTAGTTTCAGCTGAATATCATCTGCAGGCAGCTAAGAGCACACAGCTCTCAACTGGTTGTCCCATGGAGCAGCTCACAGAAGGACGCTGGTAGGTAGGAAAGACGTTTCAATTCATGATATCTACCAGTAAATGCTAACTAAGGCAACAATGGGTATGCAAAACAGGTATTGAAAAGGTTTGGCCCATGGTCTTGGTTAGTAGGCTATTTGTGTTGCTCAATTCAGTCTTCATGCGCTGTTTGTATGAACATTTCTTAAGGTTTTCCCAATGAAATGGACTGCAATGTAGGCCTACCTGACAATGATATAATGCTGATTTGTATCAATGGTGAGGGCATTTGTTTTACACAATTGAATTAAAGGGAAACTACACCCTTCAACAACAACAAAATAATCTCAGACCTCAAAAATGGTCTCCTGATGTGGCTTTAACATTGTTGTGGACATAACTTCACATTTTTTGTTATTTTATTTAAAGAAAGTGTGATTTTGAATAAAATCTGAACAATTCATAATAAGCAGTCCATTCACTCAGACATAATAAGCCAGTTGGTCCCAATCACAAGAATACAAAAACACAACCATTATGCTAACTATTTCCCAATTGAAATGTATAACTATTACTTCCCATTGCAAAAAACATTTCACGTTTAGCACTCAAAGTAACCTTTGATCTAAAGTTGAAATGCAACCATGTTTCACACAAGTTTTTTTTCAAATAGATGGCTAACAGCATGCCAGCTGCAATAAAAAACACTGTTCCACTCACTAGATGAGTTATTCATGAAAAGGGAGAAGCTAATATATTAGCAACAGCATCCATCCTCTTCGATAACACCTGCTGCAGCCACAGTAAACTAGGTTACAACAAAAGCTAGCTAGCTAGACCGACGACTACTCGCTATTGACCTGTTGGACTTGGAGAAGACAGAAGATTCAATACTTTTTTTAAACTTTTTGTAAAAACGGTCCCACTCATTACAAGTCAATGTAATTGGTTGATTCCACTGTCACTCCAAAATGTTGCTTTAATACAGTTGAATGGCAGATGCCTTCTATCAAGCGTCTGATGGCCTAGCCAATGGCTTACTTAAATAGCTTACTTAAATAGCTAGATTTATGTCCCCAGAGATCGCCAAAGATAAATCCTGATTGGATCATGTTCTCTTCAGCATTAACCCTTTCCTTTCTAACAAAAACTGAAGAGTTTAAATCAGAACATCATTGAAAAGAATATAATTAGAATTATTTTAAAAATCCTTAGCCCTTCTCTGAAGGCATATAGGCCCTCATTGTTCCCCACTGTGTTAGTAATAATTTGTAGAGTGGCTCTATTTGACCTCCGCATGCATTTTTTTACAATTCTGAATGTCTAAAGAAGCCATATGTTCTACTGAAATATGAACACAGAAATACTGGACGTTTTGAACTCTTATGGTGCTGATTTGACACAATTGCATTCATGGTCTTGAATTTGACTTTTTTCTGGTTTCGGTCTTGACTGTCACCCTTCCCACCCCTTCCGGTCTTGGTCTTAAATCGGTCTCGCTTTAGGTGGTCTCGAATACAACACTGATTTTAATACTCAGACACTAGAGGGCAAGCTTGCTCAAACTATTCATCCTGATGTTTATATGCCTCATTCTTTTTTTTTCAGATCCCTGTTTTCTGTATTATTATTATTATTATTATTATTGTTTACTCGTGGTTTATTACCACGGTTGGGGAATAACGGATTACATGTAATCGGTTACATGTAAGGGATTACAAGAAAAAAGGTAACTGTAAATCGGTTAAATTACCAGCAAAAATATTGTAATCAGATTACGGATACTTTTGAAAAACTAGATGATTACTTCGAAGATTGCTTTTAAATTCAGAAAAGATGTTTGCGAAAATAAATATAACACTTCTCTGTTTTCTCAATGACATTCAAATCAGCATTGAAAAAAGGCGCAGATTTACGTGATAAAATACCAAATGTGTTTGATGGATTGCGGGAAAAGAGCAGGAATAGGCTTTTGTAGGCTACAGTCCAAGCTATGTCTTCCAATGATGCGACTGCTGTCGGCATCCAAAGATTATCCAATTTGAATAAACGCTTGTAGGTAAGGATGACAGCAGTGGTGTAGTCTACAGCGATACAGATATCACTTATTATTGATATCTACATAGCGCATTGATGTGAATCACACTGCTGCTCTCTCATTTAGATATTTGCGCCTTACGGATTGTTGTGTTTGGCTAAATCTAAATGTGTATTTGAACCCAATAATGGTTGAATTCAAGAAGTTTAAGTTGCCTATCAATCATTGTTTTTGAAACCAGTGGACAGACAGTGAAAAATGCGCTCTTGCAACAGCTGCATAGTGCGGATCCCAGCCTATGGAATACAACTGGGGCTTTTATTGCTCAATCTAATTCATGCTGATAAAATAAATACATCTGTAGGCCTAATGGACACATGCTCAAACTCGCACACTTTTGATAGACTTAAAGGGGCAATCTGTAGTTGCTACATCCATTTTTGGACTTATAAGTATATCCATTGATTCTTGAAGAATATAACTTATACATGCCTCATGAGCTTAGTTCAACTGTCACACTCCACGAGAACCGAAAATATAAGCTTGTTTTTCTCCAATGTTTGTAAACATTGTAATTGTAAACAAACACTGTATAGCCTCATAACATGGTTAAAACAATCATTTTGATATCATGGATGGTCAGTCCTCGCATCCATAGCTCTGACTATTAATCTGAGATTGGTTACATTTCTCCAGGCCCATCCCTCAGCTTTTTACCAAAACAGAGTCGGGGCAAATGTTTTGTTATTGTTTCATCTGTGGTTTTGCCCTTTAAACAGCTGCATATTATAGAGATATCAAAGTGTCTCCAAGAAAAAGATAAACCATAGACCTATAGCAAATGCAGCATATGGCATACATTTTTCACATGTAAATAGCACTTTTCAGTAGTGCTCAAAGCATGCCATTCCATGAGCGCAGCATTTATTTTTCAACTCGAATCATAAACAACAGAGTTAGGGCTGGCTAATAAGTCCTTAGTTTTAGGGTTATGCTCAGGAAAAACAATTAAGCTAATCTATACTTCCATATTTCCATGTCCTATTTTTGAAGATCAACGGGTATAACATTTATTGAAATGACTGGAATTCTGATAATTGGTTTTTAATGTAAAGATATAATTTAATCGTATTATTATATGTAGTACAAAAGCAATGGGTTAGAAGAAGCCTACATAACCAACCCATAAAGTAAAATGTAATATCCATAATGTCATTCAATTGGACAGAAACCGAGACATAGTTAGAGACAGAGACTGGGTTAGAGACCGAGTTAGAGACAGAGAGAGTTCGAGACAGAATTACAGACCGAGACAAAGTTAGAGACGGAGACAAAGTTAGACAGAGTTAGAGTTAGAGACAGTCTTCTAATGCCTCTTAAGGGGAAAGTAATCTAAAAGTAACTGAATGCAATCCGACTACGTTACTGAGTTTGGGTGATTCAAAAGTTGTTACTTTTACAATTTGATAGCGGATTACATTTAGAAAGTAACCTACCCAACCCTGCTTATTACTTACTGATATTAAGTCATGATATTATTGATAACAGTAACATGTGCCATAGGAGAGCATTAGTGATCTTCTTGATCCAGCACTTCCATATCTCATTTTAATGATATGATGTAAAGTTAATACCTGGCTTTGAATGCATGCATAAACTAACAGAGCGGTAGGCTGAGACAGGGGTTTATTTAATCAAAACTAATAGTTGCATTACGGGATAAGTAGAAGAAAACAAAACCTCTCCCTGCCCTGATAGGAATAATGTTTGTATTTAACACTATTTAACTCTGACAATATATTTTTCTAGTTAGTCCAACGCTCTAACCACTAGGCTACCTGCCGCCCTACCTCAAGCAGTCATTTTGTCTGAGAGATAGAGGTCATCTCTACATCTCTATGCCCACTGGAACAAACCTCTTGCAATGAGAATCACACATGACATACTTTAAGCTGCGAGCCGCTTCTAAATAATTCTAAATAATGCAACGTCTGGGAGATGATTCACGTTCTCCTGCAATATTGATTTCAGAATTCTGTATTTCCGTTTCAGTGTCACATATCACACAAGACAGAGGCTCATATGAGACTGACTACATATCAGTTTTTTACAGAAATGGTAATACCGTGTGGCAGTTTTTCTCTTAATAGATCCTGACAAGGTTTTTCCTACAGCTGGATCTCTGCTACGTCTCAGACCGCGCCATCATTAGTCATGATAGTATCTGGGGAGAATGCTGTGAGTCATACGTGCACACTATTCTTTACATGTATTTATAAGACACCGCACATTTATGTTTGATGAAGTGCTTGTCATCTTTAAGAGAGAAACTGAAAGGTGTGATGATGCACTATAACTTCCCTGTTCTAGAAATTGCCCATTAACAAGGGAATCATAGATTCAAGAAGGAAAACTCTTGACAAAAGCGAAATTCCACAAATTCCACAACACACCGACTTACACATGGGCAAACTCACATCAAGCACACTTACACATAGGCCTACTGTGCTGTACGTATAGCCAATGCTACTCAAGGGAATGGAAAAGTTATGCCACTGGTGCCATAGCAACCATATCCAGATGCTGCCATTTCCTGAGAGAGTGAAAGAGATTATGTAGCGTTGGTTGGAGTGTTATTCTGACGTGTCCTCTCCTCCTCCACACTCTGTATCACATCAGGGTGAGCTGCCTACTGTACATGTTCCACTGTATGTCCGCAGGCACTTGCAGGAGAGAACATTGATTGTTGGGTACACACACACACACAGAAGCTTATTATAACCCCAGTAACGTACACACATACACGTATGCCATACGCACACGCTGGCAGCTGTCATGTCGTGGAGTTTTGATCCTGTCTTCAGAGACCTGCAGTCTGAGTCTGGCTGGGTTGCTGTCTCTGGTGTGAAGGCTGGAACAGAGTAGTACACGGAGGACACAACCCCAGAGGACACAACCCCAGAGGACACAACCCCAGAGGACACAACCCCAGAGGACACAACCCCGGAGCCCTGCAGAGGGCCCCTACTGAGCAGCGTTTAGTAGTCAGAGCCTACATCACTCATTGGAACACACTATCACTGCTAAACCAGAAACCAGGGGTGTATTAATTACGAGTCTTACAATGGAAGCCGTTTACTGTTTAAGAACCAAAACGGGGTGCGACCTACCAGAATTTGTCCAATTGAAACTCTTGTTTTTGTTGACAAACAACAGATGAAACGTTTTTCAACAGAATTTACGTAACGAATACACCCCTGCTCTTCTCATAAACACTATCTACTGGGAAGAATTGGCATCCAATGCTTCGAATTCCAATGTGAATTAGATTTAATCACATTCATGATCATCTAAATCAAAACTTATTGTTATGTTGACTAGAGATGTAACATTTCTCATCCATCATGCAATCACATTAAATTGATTATTCAAATCCATCAGTCCAAAGATAGGCTAGTGTATAATGAATCTGTTAATGTAAGAGAACATGGTGCGACATGCATTCTCCTATTTTATGTCCCCCTTTCATCTTCCCTTTTTATTCTCCCTCTCGCTTTCTTCACCTTTCCCACAACTCTTTCTCTCTCTCTCTTTCTGGTGGCTAGAGGTGATGTCTCTGCTCTCCTCTCCTCCCTGTCCTATTCAGCACTAAAAGCACATTACCTCACTCGTCGCATCGCATGTTCCAGCTTATTCATAATCACCCACAATCCCACAGGAGTCAGGAAGCGTGGCGCGTATTAGCTTACTGTTTTCAGTCGGAACTAGGAAACAAAAAAAAATCCGACTTGCTGACTGGCTGAACAGGGCACGTGTATAACTACAACCACTCAGAAACCAGTCGGAAATGTCCAACTTTCCATGTTCTAACTAGCTTATGAACACGGCATTATTTATGCATAAACTCCTCCCCTCTGATACAGTGTGTGTGATAGCTCCATCTAATTAACAATTAAAACATGCAACTGTAATTGCTTAGAAAAACATTACAAAAGATCTCTTTGCTTTGCCCTTGGGGGGAGTGAGTGTGCCGGTATTCATGGGAGGCGGTGATTGTAATTCGCCGAGGGAGGGAGGCGCAGTAACATGGGGTGCCTGTTTGTTATGGTTGCTCCATAGTTCCCCTCTGTGTTCAGTCTGTTTTAGGAGAGGGCTTACAGTAAGGGAAGGGAAAGGGGGTACCTAGTCTGAATGCCTTCAACTGAAATGTGTCTTCTGCATTTAACCCAACGCCTCTGAATCAGAGAGGTGCGGGGGGCTGCCTTAATCGACATCCACGTCTTCAGCGCCGGGGGAAAAGTGGGTTAACTGCCTTGTTCAGGGGAAGAACGACAGATTTTTACCTTGTCATCTCAGCGATTCGACCTAGCAAACCTTCCGGTTACAAGCCTAACGCTCTAACCACTAGGCTACCTGCCGTAATGTATGCCATCTATGCATACAGGGCAAGCACACGGTAGCAGTGATATTATGAGCCCACAATTTGTGAGAGGATCATTTTCCATTTAGTTCCATGACAGTGCAGTAAATTCAAGCCCAGGGCATTAACATTGGAGCAGTGGAGGCTGGTGGAAGGAGCTATAGGAGGATGGGCTCATTGTGATGGCTGGAATGGAATAAATGGAACGGTGTCAAACGTGGTTTCCATATGTTTGATCGGTTTGACACCGTTCCATGAATTCCATTCCAGCCTTTACAATGAGCCCATCCTCCTACAGCTTCTCCCACCAGCCTCCACTGGAATAGAGGTAGTGTAGAAGTAGCAGCTTGGCCAGGTAATCAGAGCTGTTCAAGGCAGGCACATGGAGTAAGATTAAGTTGTCCCTAGGCACTGATCTAGGATCAGTTTCCCATTTCCCCCCTAACAGGTAAGGATAGGATTAAGGGTAAACTGATCCTAGATCTGTGCCAAAGGGGACCCAAAGCCATTAAGAGGTTTTTTTCATAGACAATAATGGGACTGCAGTGTTGAATGAATGCACAGAGTTGTTGTCACGGGGAGCTGCCTTAGTAACGACCCCCTCACAGGCAGAGAGCCAACGGAAGAACACACAGGACTTTAAGTGTTTATCTATAATAGATAGGCCAAGACTTATTGATGTCTCTGTGTATGTGTGTGTTCGTGTTTTCTAATTCATAATGGATGAGATCGCGGTTTTCGCCGTGCGCAAAGCTGTGAGAGCTCAGCTTAGATCAGGAAGAGAAGGTGGGTGTTTGGTTCATTTGCCATGATGTCAACAATGTCACCTTCTCCTCTTCACAGTAAATTGTCTTTGTTCAATGGGTCTTTATTTGTCTAGCAACAGGAAAACTGAGACATTGTAAGTAGTCTTTGTTCAATGGTCTTTATTTGTCTATCGACAGGAAAACTGAGACATTTCTCCAATGATCCGGTCCTAACCAATAGGCCTTTAATACAGCTATTGATCCCCAGCCTCCTGGCAGAGAGATTTAACACAGAGAGCAACACTCAGGAGACCAACTGATACAGCAGACAAATCAATAGACTAACTCAGTCTCCAAACCTCAGGACACCCAACCTGAACAGTGTATAGTATTAGGACATGAGTCAGAGCAGTTACTGTGGGAACTCTCTCACGTGTCACACCACACTCACCACACTCACACGTAAAGTCACTACAACCTCAGGTGCTGTTAAACACAAAAGTTCCAGGCATAATCAATGGTCACGTTATGATGACGCCACTAATACCCGATGCTGTTGCCTATGGGACGTCCATTCCTGTTAATCTTCTTGTACATATTTTATCATTGTTATGCTGTTCTGAATCCTGTCCCCCAACTAGCTAAAGTATAACCTGGAGAGATGTCCTGCCTCTCATTCTATATTCTGCTCCTCTCTCACTGGTGATAAATCCTCATCTACTAGCATGCCTGCTGCTTCTCTGCTCTGGATCGTTAAGTGCTGTCTGCCCATGTTTGCCCTCTGGTGTCTGTCCTCTGTGAGCATGTATTTTATTATTTACTGTTATCGAAAATAGCCCTTGTCGTGTGTGTGTTTGGGGGGAGGGAGAGAATGAGTTTGAGAGGGAATGAGTAAGTGAGAGAAACAAATAGAGCAACAGAGGGAGAGAGCGAGATGAGAAAAAAAAATACCCCACTGAGCACCATTTCTTTGTCTCCACCAGAGTTGTGAAAGAGCACAACAGCATCAACAATGTCATCAGTGATGCCACTATCAGTGGCACACCATCAGTGTAGTGCTGTGTGACAGATAGGAGATCGTTTCCCATTGAGCCTGCCCTACAGGGGGACCCAGGTACCACTGGGCCCACGATATGATCCACTAACCCTGCATGCATCAAGTTGACACATAGGAATATCATTTCTGCTGCAGTAAATGTTATTTTCCCTCTGTGTCACTGTGAGTTATGGAGAGGGTGATAGGATTTGGTATGGCCCCCACTAGTCATGGTGTGTGTGTGTGTGTATGGAAATGGGAAAGTTTGTGAGTGTGTGTTTGGAATGTTAAGGGCTTATTAATGGTGTGGTCTGAGCAACAGTGGACATGTGTGTGTGTTAGAGGGAGAGTGTGTGTGTCAGAATGAGTTATGAAGGGTGTGATGTGATTTGCTGAGGCCGTCAGAAAGAGGCTGCTTAGCCAAGGGGAGACCTGTGAGCCCCATTTATCCCTGTGACAGGCTGACACATGATGCCATTTTGACCCTCCTGGCCATGTGGTAGAAAGGCAGAAACGGATTCACATTTTGCCACAGGGTCACAAGGGCAGCATCTTACACTCACTCAGTACCCCAGAGCATCATGGGTATTACAGAGCTGAAGAAACAAACTATGTAATGGAAGGATCAGATATAGTAGCTTGGGCTGCATAGAGAATAATTCCTTTAATCAAAATGAATACAAAAACTAAGAGTATCTTTGTATTAAAGAAATAGTCCCGTCTGGAGGTTCATAGAAAGAAACATATGGAAGGGTCAGGAGTAATGTCAACACTGAAGGTTGCACTTAACATGTTTTTATTGCAATAAACTGACAGAATAGCAAAGTGCCTTTCCAATGACAGCTATGGTTACTATTAAATAGAATATAATGTCACATCCCAAAGTATTGGCACCCTTGATAAAGATGATAAAATACCTATATTGTATCATCATCAAAATGGGAACCTTTTATTTCATACTAATACATTTGCTTAGAGAAGGATTGTTTAACAAGTTTAAAAAATCTAAAAAAAGACACTTGTGAAAATGATAGCCACCCCTAAAGATTCACATATACTATTTAAAATTCTAATAAATGTATCTGCATTAACAGTACTTTTTTTAAGTTAATCTCAGTTTATGGAACTGTATTGTGGCCTTCCATGGCTTCCTGTTTCACTGGGGTATAAAAATTAAGTAACACACATGTAAAATTCTGTTGTCTTCCATCACCCCGGGGAAAGGCAAAGAACTCATGAATGAAAGGAGACAAATGGTTTTAGACTTTCATAAATCAGGCAATGGGTACAAATAAACAAACAAACAAAAAAAGCTACAAGCAAAAATTAAGAAGTTTAAAACAACTGGAACACTACTAAACTTGCTTGGTAGAGGAGCCAAGTGTATCTTATCCCCACACACAATGAGGAAGATTGTTCAGGAGGAAGTCCAAGGGCCACAGTTGGAGAATTAAAGAACTTGGTCTGGGTTACCAAGTCTCCAAATCTACAATTAGACACCACTTCCATGCCAATAGGCTATTTGGAAGGGTTGCCAAAAGAAAAGCCTCCATTGAGAGCAACCAACACATGTAAATGCTTAGTCGGCTAAATGGCATTGGCACATGGATTGGAACCATGAGCTATGGTCAGTTGAAGCACAGCAGTGGTGGGTTTGGCCTCGTATGAAGGATGCATATGCAGAAAATAACCTAATACCTACGGTAAATTATGGTGATGGAGCTTTGATGTTTTGGGGTTGTTTTGCTTCCACTGGTCCTGGGGCCCTTGCTAAGGTCAACTGCATCATGAACTCTACCAAATGCCAGGACATTTTAGCCAAAAACCTGGTTGCCTCTGCTTGGAGGCTGAAACTTGGCCGCAAGTGGATTTTCCAGCAAGACAATAACCCCAAGCGCACCGTTATCCTCGCCAGGGGAGGGTGCACAAAGTATTGGAAACAGGGGTGCCTATCTTAAAAAAACAAAAGGTATTACTTGTTAAACAAAAATCTGAGCAATTGTATTAGTATAAAATAATATAAAAAAAAGAATAATAAAGCATACAATGTAGCTCAGTATTTGTATCTATTTTATACAGTATTTTGCTAATCTTTATCAAGGGTGCCAATCATTTGGGATGTGACTATATATACACAAAATAAAAATCTACAAAAACATGTCATACAACAAAAAACACAAGCATTTAAAAAAGCTATGGCCTTACTTTTAATTTCAGTGCACTATTTCTCATAGATAAAAAAATGAACATAAAAATACATCACTGGAAAAAAGCAGCACTGGCTGAACTGAACACATCACCACAAAGTTATTTTACAGCTAAATCTGTAGCCAGCACACAGCCACTACATGCAGCCCTCGTAACACAGCTACAACACCGTCAGAACGTCTGGATAACGTTAAGGAGGCGTCTAGGGATGTTGATTACTACAAAAACACCATTCAGAGTACGACTGTACAGCTTCAATCACGGTGGCACTGTGACATCACACACCAACCCTCCACTTCATGGTTCAGAGTCAGAGATCCTGGGATTGTCAAATTCCTTTATGATGGAATTGTGGCAAAACCAATGAAAAGCTGAAGTTTAAGATGGAGGGTCCACCTCTGATGTTGGACCAGGTATTGGGTTCAGGCCAGGGTTATGCACAGTTGCCTTGAACTACTCTTTCAACTGGCTAAAAACAACACAGCTAACTCAGTGATGCATAGATCTAGCCTAGAGCCGACAATATGGTAACAACGTGCTGCTGACCTAACTAGCTAGCATATCCTGGTTCTAAACACCCATACACGGTCTTTCTATAAACGAGGGTACCAGTGAGGACTTCCTACACTGGACAACTTGTTACAGCTGTTGATAAGCCAATGATAATAATCTGCCAATTTATTTTATGTCATTACATTAAGATATAAGGGGGATCATAGCTATCTACTAGCTATGAGTATCTACTAGCATGCTAGTAGATACCCATAGACTTCCAGTCATTGTGCTAATGCTAGCTAACTTCCTTCAGACATACAAATGGTTTCCATGAGTTCATCTGACTCTGGGGAAGTAGATAAAGGGATCTCATTGCCAAAATCCCGAAGTATCCCTTTAACCCACGTGTGAAACTCATTCCACGGAGGGCTGAGTGTCTGCGGTTTTCCTTGTCTCCCTTGTACTTGATTGATGAATGAAGGTCACTAATTAGTAAGCAACTCCCCTCACCTGGTTATCTAGCTCTTAATTGAAAGGCAAAACCAAAACCCAGAGTTTGACACCCATGCCTTAACCCTTTATCATGGTTGGTGTCTTGATGGATTTAAAACAAATTGTGTGACATAAAACATACATTTTCTGTCCTTGCATTTATGGCAGTGTAAGTTGTCGTTATATACATTTTAAGCATTAATTATTCAGTTAAATTAGACATTGAACTTGAGCCCTGTAAGAATCCTGGATCTAGCAGTCAGACATTTTTTTATGTAGAGATCTCAGAAATGCAGTGTAACTACGTAACATTTTGTGTCCTTATGTTATGGGGTGAAAACAGTTTAAGGGCACACATATCCAAAATAATGTATGCACTGCAAAATAGAATGCTTCTAACCGAAAGAGTCACCTTACCTTAATACTTAAAACCTAAATCGATACTGTCATTAACATGGTTCTTCAATAATTATGCATAATACTTGTGTGGATGCGCATTTGGTGTCCAGCTGATTAGTTACGCCGTGATATTTTCACACATCATCTGATCCAGGAAGGAATTTTCTGAATGACAGTCAAGTGACGAACAGCTGTTGTGATAAGCAATATTTTCAACTTGTGCGTTGCTTTACCGTGCAGTGGTACAAACGGAAGTACCCACACAGACTACAACTAGCTAGCTTTTAGCTAGTTGAAAAGTGAAGCACATGTACCTCAAGTACGGAAAATGTGGGCAAGATATCCAGAAAAACGAAATGCATCTGGTGGACATCGGGTGTAACACCTCGATCACACCTACAGCGACATTGCATTTTGGTCGACCAGAAGTACATTAATTTCCAATGGAACGCTGTGTTTACCTTGCAGCATTGCATTGCAGTGCATTCGGTGTTGTGCATACTTTGGATAAATGGAACATATGCATCAAACTGTATGCATAGACGGCTTGACAGAAATGGTAGCAGAAGGTGAATGTTGATCTTTGTTGTACACATATCCAGATGATGCTGCGTACCATTTTGCGTAATGACGATGTAGGTGTGATCAAGCGCTGGAAAAACAGTATTTGCAAGGAATGTCCAGAATATTTTTGTCTTTTTTTTAACTAGAAAAGTCAGTTAAGAACAAATTCTTATTTACAATGACAACCTACCCCCGGCCAAACCTAAACTGGACGACGCTGGGCCAATTGTGCACCGCCCTAAGGGACTCCTGATCACGGCCAGTTGTGATACAGCCCGAGATCGAACCAGGGTCTGTAGTGACACCTCTAGCCCTGAGATGCAGTGCCATAGACCGCTGCGCCACTCGGGAGCTCAGTCATTATGCCGGTGAAGACAGTTGTGCCTGGATTGTCTGCTTGATTTACAGCAGGGTCTCGTTAGATTTAACAGAGAAAGCATCAAGGTAATGTGTTCATGCTTTCAGATGTTTTTGTGCATACAGTGCACAAGTCTACAGTGCGCAATTGTGTAGGATAGAGTATTGTGCAACACCCAACTCTATTCATATTCATTATTCTGGATATAATGACAACAAATGACATAGCCTAGTGGGCTTATTGACAATATGATCTGGTAATGAAATAACAGGACTAATTCATTTTCGTTTCCATGTTACACCTGCAATTTTAAGTAGTAGCCTGCTTGAACTTGAATTTGGAGCTCAGAATAGGCCTACCTTGAAAATCAGTTTGGGGCTTGAAAAGTTTTTGTAATTATTATACCCAATTTATAAGTTCTCCTGCTCCCTTATAATGATCTGTGATTTCATTTTTGATACGTTTTTGTGAGATATCAGTTTTTGTGAAAGAGAGGCCACTTCTGTTTGTTTCCTGCAGCTTTTGAAGGGTGTTGCACTACTCTGTTTTGGCAAAACCACTTGTGGTTATTATGCGGAGGACAACATCTAATGTTGGCTTCAACTTGGATTCCCATACAATTCCTTCCATTAAAAAAGGAACCTGCTTTTTGTTCAATTTCTCATGATAAAAACAGCAATGGGGAGATTCAAATGGAGAGATTAATGCTACCGCTATTAATGGCTTTATTATGTGAGCCTGCGTCGGCCACATAGACTACAGAAACATGGCCATGCAACCAATCTATTTAGTCAGGAAATGTACACATTCTCTCATATTTTAGAATGTAATAAAAACTTGAATATCATGTTTGATCTACCTTTTCGACACCTGTTGCATGCTTTTTGGGGGTTCTTTATTAGGCCTTATGTACATTATATAAATTATACAGTTGTATAACGATCAATAAAAATGACAATTAAGTGCTTAAAAAAGTATCTGAAAGTCCTTGAATTTGAATTGCCATGCGTATACAGACATGCTGTTGTATAGGTGGAGTTATGGGCCAATTTGCTTATATTCACTTTTATTCCTCTAAGTACACATGTGAAACTGCATGAAAATCATTTTGATAACAAAGTCACACATTGGCCCCATTATTTATAGAAAACCCACATACACTTTGAATGCACTGTTCTATAGCTGTCAACCAACACACGTGATGAGGGCTTCAGCCATCTCAGGATTTGAATGGCAAAGAAAAATAAATAAAAATAACTCTCCCATAAACCTACAGTTGAAAGTAACTTCCTGTTCTATAGATCCGTCTGACACTTGGCACAGGAAGTGAAGGGCTTGGCATTGTTCTGTCACACAAAGACAACGCTCAAGAGTTCAAAGGTTACAAAACATCAAAATGCCTCCTGCAATATTGTCATGCAATATACATTTTGACATGATTGAGAAGAGAATGACGAGAGCTTTCAGTCGGTCTGGCAGTGAAAGGGTTATTTTACGTAACAGGAATGTCACACTTCCATACTTTGGGAAGGTGACACAGATTCTCAACCCTTCTGCCGTGTGCACTGCAGGTCAGGGGGAACCAGAGAGCATGCTCCCCACCCAGTCCACAGTCCAAGAGAGGACGGTTTCCGTCCACTCCTGAGTCTATGGCCGTTTGTCTAATGCATTTCTATTGAGTTCACACATCCTAACTAGGTGCCATGGTACACTTCAATAAATAAACAAGATGAGCAAAAGCTTCAAGTGGATCCATTGTGTGACTCTTGCTGTTAATCTACTGTATATACTACTATAGTGAAGCTGCTAGGTTTCCAATACAGGTATAGAGCAGTTAGTTAGTTCATTAATACAGTTGACACTGGCTCAAACATGACAATCTTCAATGTGATGCCACTGACCGTGCAGATCAAATCTAGCATTTCTATATCTACAACATTTCGGTGCCTGTTACTATGGACACACAGCAAAGGGTTATCACAATTTTGTATCTGTGTGGTGCGGTTGCCTGGCAACACAAGTAGAAGAGCAGTTCTTGTAGAATTTCAAAACACAAAGAAAATGTACATAAACTATGCAAAACAGTATAAAATAAAACATCTAAATGAAAGGTTAAAAAATCCTAATAAAATTGCCCACTTAAAATTCATTCGAATGGTGTGTTGGTATTGTTAATCTGCTGTTTTGGGGGATGCTTTTGTGTTCTCTACGCGTTGTCCAAATAGCTGGCAGTATGTTTCTCTCTCTCTGTGTGTGTGTGTGTTTGTGGTAAGCTGCATGTACTTTACTTCTACACACCCCTCTAGTGATGATATGTGTTGTGTCTCACCGCCCCTCTACAGGATTTTCTGAGAGCTGAACAGCTTGTTTCCATTAATTAAAGTCTATTAAAGATAGCATGGGGTAGTAATAGTAGACAACTTTTAAAATGGCAGAGAATTTCATTTCAGTCAATAATTTCCACTGTGTCAAGACATTTATGCCAAAAACAGCTCAACTGGTTTAACATAAGCGTAAAAATCTCACTTTATGCCTACAAGGCCCATAATCCTCCAGCAGGGGGGTTGGTAGCCATACTTACAGAGTGCCTCAGAGCCAATCGGCTTTGCTCGCACGCTTTAAACTTCAAACATTTGTTGCAGAGGGAAGCGTGTAATAAGAAGGTATTGGCACTAAAATATCCTTCATGTCAAAAGTATGCCCTCAGCAGGACAGAGAAGTTCATTTATCCTCCTCCCTTCTCTCTCTTTTTCTTTCCCTACCTCAATTCCCTCGTTCTCTCTCTGTTTGGAGAGGAGGAGCAGTGCATTCACACTGATGCCTGGTGTCTGGCAGTGTTCAATGGGTTGGCCAGGTCTATCTCTGTCTGCCAACGCAAACACACTGAGGTAACAGATGGGTGAACACACACACACTCACACATTGTGTCACACACACAGACCACTTCCAAGCCACAGGGATTGTCTTTGTGTTTCAGTGTTTCTGTGGCAGTCCAGTCCACAGCTCTGGAGTCGGTGGGAGGAGGGCCTTCGCTATGGTAACTAACGTATAAGGCCAATCAGTAACTGCTCTGAGATCAGTGCTAAGTCCACTGAGCACAGAGAGAGACATTCCTTATCCTCACCAGGTCCACAGTCCAGAACAGTACAGTATGCACCTATACTATAGGATCCTTGACTTGTCATTTTCCTGTTCCCAGATTGTTCCATTCTAGCAGAGTGATCTTCACATCTTTTGGAAAACAGACTATCGTTTCTGAGAAATGAAATAAAGTATAGCTATGAAATACAGTTTTCCACTGGACAGGGAGAAAAGGAGAAAAGAGAAGGAGAGAGAAAGGAAAAAAAAGAGAGCAAGAGATAAACACTCAAACTTCCACACGAATACACACATGTCCGCACATTCGAAGCACACACACTTTTCCACATGACCACGCACTTTTCCACATGCTCACACACTTTTCCACATGCTCACACACCCACCCACACGACAAGCTGCTACAGGGTAACTCACAGACAGGCAGCCAGGGGGGTGGGATTATACATGGTTGGACGGATTGATTGACAGCTTGGACACAGAAGTGATTAGACAGGTGGAGGTCCGGAGTAGCCCCTCCCTGGCATGGTATTGGTTGGGTCCACGATGAGGACTATGGGATGAGGGCTATGGATCTGTCCCTTAGTCCACTGAGCCGGGGTGCAGGCTGAGGATGGGGGGGTCCAGGCAGGTGGGTGAGTAGCTGAGGTGGGGTTCCTTGATCCACAGTAAGGGGGCGCCGTTCTTGCTCTCCTGGGATTTGCTGTGTCTGCGGCTCTTGTAGCGCACCAGGAGCACAGCAATGAGGAGGATGCCGAAGATGGGGAACGGGTAGAAGAAGACAAAGTAGAAGAGAGAGTCGTTGGAGCATACCACCGACTGCAGGGTGGAGACTGTGGGGAGAGAGAGAGAGAGATAGGGAGGGCGGAGAGAAGAGAGAACGAAAGAGAGATAGGGAGGGAGGGTGGAGAGAAGAGAGAACGAGAGACAGAGATAGGGAGGGAGGGTGGAGAGAAGAGAGAACGAGAGAGAGAGATAGGGAGGGAGGGTGGAGGGAAGGGAGAACAAGAGAGAACGAGAGAGAAGAGAGAAAGAGCGGAGAGAAGAGAGAACGAGACAGAAAAAAAAATTGGGAGAAGGGCAAGGTAGAGAGAACAGAAAATGGGATGGGAGTGTGATATGGATGAAAAGATGACATCAATGGAGAGCATTCCATTATGGTGTAGTTTGATGTTTGTTTGACATACTACTTTTAGCAGCCTACACCGTAGCTGTGACTGTGTAAGTACTACCTCAAACACCAGAATCATCAGTAAGATCAGCACAAGCCAATGATCTCATATTTAGTCTCTAGAATAATAATGATACAAATGGGAGGAGTTGGTTGGCCAGGGTTGCTGTTAAACACTTTGTAACAAATGTATTTATGAAAAAAACACTTGTCTTGGAAAAACACTTTGCAGCTGAAATGTCAACAACAATAATACGTCTCCATTCCATCGCATTGCCTTTGTTTTTCTAGCCCCGGGACATTGTCATTCGCCATGTGGCACCATCTGTTTTATTTCTAAAAGCACTACAGAAATGTATTAATTGATTTACCCTGTTGGATCACGTTGACGATGGTGACGTCAGAGTTGTTGGTTGCCAGGCGATACCAGGCGTTGCGGGGGTTGAGCAGCCACTCCTCCACATGACAGTAGTAGCGCCCGGCATCAGCGGGTCGCGCCCCCTGGATGGTCAGACTGTAGAGGTCAGAGGTCGTCCTCTCAAACTGCAGGCGTGAGTTAGGCCCCGCCTCCTCGATTGGGCTACAGTTCCCGTTCCCAAACACGGCGTCGTGTCCGATGGAGAACACACAGGCCCTGTTTCCCTCTTCAACATCCCCCTGTTCTTCCTCCTCTTCCTCCTCGGAGCGTATGGAGGAGCGCTCCACGTACCAGGACACGGAGAAGCGGGAGTCTCTGGAGGACTGGGAGGGAATGCTACAGCCCAACCGGATGGAACTGGACTGGGACACGGTGATATTAGACTCTGACTCCTCCACCTGTAACCGCACCTCTGCACAGAGAGAGGGAGAGAGAGAGGGGGATAGAAGAACATTCCAATTTAAAGTAATTTCTTGGGGCAGAACAGCAAAATAATTGTCCTGCCTTGAAACAGAAAACTTCACACTGAATGATAGATGTCGATATGCTTCACATCATTACGTACTTTAAAACTTCAATACACATAATCGAAAACACAGTCATAAACTCAGTAGAAAGCTAAATCTCTTTCGCTGTCAATTTTACGTTCCCAACTACCCCCAAATGCCCAATCCAAAATCCTTGAAAATTAGACTAACAGGGTTAGTGACCCTACCAGCTGTCCATGGCCTTTCCAGTCCTTGGTTCCCCTCCAGGGCCGGGCCTGGGGGAGAGTGTCTGTGTGGGATGGCTACACTCCTACAGGGCCTGCACACTGACCCAGTTACAACAAGTAAAAAAGAACTGAACTTAAAAAGACTGATAGATCAGGCTGTTCACAGACTGTAATGTTTCCTCTGGTTAAAAGAGGAGAGGAAGCTAGCAGACAGACAGACAAGGTGAGAGTTGGCATCTCGATCTCGTCTCATCTCCCTGTTCTTCTGACAGAGAACCATTTCCGTCTGACTTCCTGGGTGACTGCATTCTTTAGCACCTTAATGACACTCTCCTAACGGCCCCCTGGGAAATCAGGCCTGGAAGTTTGCCACCCATCTTTATATATTTATATAGTACATGTATAACTATATATGGAATAAGAGCTCCCTGATATGGTGTTTGATAATAATAACCCAATCCCCTGGTGAGCCTTGGGATCCCGAAGGCACATCTTACCTCTGAGAAACACAGAGGTAAGATACAACAACAAAAACATAAAAGTGATTCACTGATATACACACACACACAGTCACACACATGCACAAACACACACTTGGGTCGCTGTGAGTTGAAAGCGACAAACATATATATGTATGTGTGTCACAGTGTATGTGTGTGTCACTGTGTGTGTGTGTGTGTGTTTTCCGCATTAATGTAATTGGGGGAGTAGTGTCCACTTTGCTGCTTAAATAAAAGATGAGCGCTGTTGCTCCCTGCCCAGCTGCAGCCCTTCTGTCTGACCTTCATGTTGCAGTCGGGCAGATGCCACGGACACCTGCACATTTCACCCTGCATTTATAATGCCCTGCTCACAGGACCCCTGGCACAACAGATGCTTTCAGAGATGTTACGGGGAGGGGAAAGGGGGGTTAACCATGTTTGTCTGAAAACAGTCAAATAAAATTAAAGTATTTGTCACATGCGCCGAATACAACGGGTGTAGACTTTGCCGTGAAATGCTTGTTTATGAGCCCTTCCCAACGATGCAGAGCTATATACAGGGAGTACCAGTACCAGATCAATGTGCAGGGGTACGAGGTATTTGAGGTAGATATGTACTTGCATGCAGGGTAATGTGACTAGGTATCAGGATAGATAATAGTAAGAGGAAAATAAAGAATGGTGTCGCAGCAGCAAATGATGAGTGTAAAAAGTATGTGTGTTTGTTTTGTGTCAGTATGTAGGGCAGATAGTCCAGAGTGTGAGGGGAGGAGATTGGGGCGGCATGGGGTGTAGACAGTGGGAGGGGAACTTGGAGGTGAGTAGAGGACATGGTGGGGTCAGGGTTAGTGGGTTGGAGGTGAGTAGAGGACATGGTGGGGTCAGGGTTAGTGGGTTGGAGGTGAGTAGAGGACATAGTGGGGTCAGGGTTAGTGGGTTGGAGGTGTGTAGAGGACATGGTGGGGTCAGGGTTAGTGGGTTGGAGGTGTGTAGAGGACATAGTGGGTTCAGGGTTAGTGGGTTGGAGGTGTGTAGAGGACATATTGGGGTCAGGGTTAGTGGGTTGGAGGTGTGTAGAGGACATTGTGGGGTCAGGGTTAGTGGGTTGGAGGTGAGTGAGGGTGTGTGGGGTCGCAGTTCTTTTGGGGAGTCAGAGGCATAACATTGATGGGCATTAGGGGTTGGAGGGGTGGACAGGTGGGTTATGCCCCTCGGCTCTAGTGCCAGGCTATGCCCATCTGTGCCAGCTGGCACCAGAGTCACAACGTCCGCTCTGAGCTCTGCCCAGGGCAGGTGATGTGGTCATCAGAGCGAGATGGCCTTGAGGACAGGGGGAGAGTAGAGAGGGGAGGATCGTTAGGCACAACTGGTCACTGCTAGGAGGTGACTGAACCACATGAGCCAAGAAGAGCTACCACAAAGAAAGACAGAGAGAGAGAGAGACAGTGACCCAGAGACAGGAGAGAGAGAGAGAGAGAGAGAGAGAGAGAGAGAGAGACTGGGCTCTTGCTATATCTTTTGGGAAGATATCTGTGTGTGAAGGCTGAGGAGTCCTGTGCCAGTTTGTACCAGCCTCCCTCCGCTGATCCCTCCTTCCCTCCTCTTTGTCCTCACCTGGCTGTCTGACGAGGACCTGTGTGAAGCCTGAGGAGTCCCGTGCCAGTCTGTACCAGGCTCCGTCTGGATCGGTCAGCCACTCCTCCACCAGGCAGTAGTATGTCCCAGAGTCGCTGCTCTCTGCCCTGTTCAGTGTCAGCGCATACAGCTGTGGCGACATCCTCTCCGCCTGCACCCGCCGCCTCAACCTCTCCTCGTCTGCGTACGCGCCGTACTCAAATGCGCCTGAGCGCTCAATCCTCAGCAGGAGCTCGTCGGCCTCGGCGCCCGTCACGCGGCGTACGTACCAAAGCACGGCATGCTGTGAGTCGGTGCTGGTCTGGGAGGCCACTGAGCAGTTGACGCGCACACGGCTGTCCTCCAGGTAGACCAGGGACTGGTTAGTTTTCTGCACAAGCAGCTTAGACACTGTGGAGGAGTGGGGTAGGGAGGGAGAGGGAGGACAGGCGGAGAGGAATGGAGGGGGAGCGGTAGAGAGAGGAGAGAGAGAAGTTATTTCAACAATAATTTCCCTATTTATAGAAACAATTGAATGCTAGTGACAGGTATACAATGCAATTTCTGTTTGACAGACGTGTTGAGGCTGTCTTCATTTCCTGCTGAACAGGAGAGGATATTAGTGTGTGGGCAGAGGACAGAGAGAGATGGAGGGAGGGAGGGAAAGGATGGCTGTCAATGTACGACAGAGCGAGGGAGGAAAAGAGAGGAGGCCTTGAATAAGTTGAAGGGAGGAGTAGAGAAGATTCAGTTTAATAGTGAGATAGGGAAAGATGGAGAGAGGGAGAGATAAAGGAATCTGGGCTGTGGGAGAAAGAGAAGAAGAGATGGAGAGAGGGAGAGATAAAGGAATCTGGGCTGTGGGAGAAAGAGAAGAAGAGATGGAGAGAGGGAGAGATGAAGGAATCCGGGCTGTTGGAGAAAGAGAAGAAGAGATGGAGAGAGTGAGAGATAAAGGAATCTGGGCTGTTGGAGAAAGAGAAGAAGAGATGGAGAGAGGGAGAGATGAAGGAATCCGGGCTGTTGGAGAAAGAGAAGAAGAGATGGAGAGAGGGAGAGATGAAGGAATCCGGGCTGTGGGGGTAAGATACCTGTGGGAGTTCGAGGGAGGAAGAGAGGGAGATATGGAGGAATCCGGGCTGTGGGGGTAAGATACCTGTGGGAGTTAGAGGGAGGAAGAGAGGGAGATATGGAGGGAGTGCTAGAATAAGATGTCAGGGAGGTACAGTAGTGGATTGGTTATTGGGACATCAGGTGTGATATTAGATTAGCTACAGGTACAACAGGTATGACCAACCGGGTGTGTCTCACAGTGGGATAGGCTTTAGGAGAGCTTGTGCACACACACAAACACACACACACCTTGACTGAGCCCCATTCTATCACTACATGTGCCCTCAAATCCTCAAACATTTCTACAGCTGCACCATTGAGAGCATCTTGACTGGCTGCATCACCGCTTGGTATGGCAATAGCACCACCTTCTATCACATGGCGCTACAGAGGGTGGTGCAGATAGACCAGTACATCACTGGGGCCGAACTCCCTGCCATCCAGGACCTCTATATCATGTGGTGTGAAAGGAAGGCCCGGAAAATCGTTAAAGACTCTTTCTTTCCAAGCCATAGACTGTTCTCTCTGCTTCCGCACGGCAAGTGGTACCGGTGCATCAAGTCTGACACCAACAGGCTCCTGAAAAGCTTCTAAGACTAAATAACTAAATAAATAGCTAACAAAACGGCTACACGGTCTATCTGAGTTGACCCTTGTATTTTTGCACTGCCTCTATGCACACTCACAGGGCAGTACACAGTCAAGCACACACAAACACTCACTCCATCATTTGCTCTCACACACATAATATACATTTATACGGACTCTACACACACCCACTCACATACAATCATCATATACGCTGCTGCTACTATGTTAATCATATATCCTGATGCCTAGTCCCCTTACCCCTATACATATCTACCTCTATCACTCCAGTATCCCTGCACATTGTAAATATGGTACTGAAACTGACTGACCCTGTATATAGTATGCTTACTTACATTCTCATATTCTTCTTTTTTTATTTCTTGTGTCTTTTTGTTCTACTTTGCTATTTTTAATATTACATTGTTATTGGTTACTGCATTGTTGGGTTTAGACCTTGCAAAGGCATTTCACTGTACTTGAAACCATTGGAACATGAAACAGTCACACATGAAAAGGTACGTTATTAATGTAAAATAAAACCAACCTCACTTGAACTTTAGGGCATGAAGCCACTTTAACACAGACAGAGGCTTGTGAGTATGACACACTTCTCTATTGCCTGTTCTAAGCCTTGATAGAACCGACTGCCTGGAGTCACAACCATCTGCCTACAGAATTTCCCCCTTACTCACAGATTGGTGAATGTGCTCCTGTGTGTGTGTGAGCTAGCATTTGGCCGCACTCTTAGTATTTTCACAGCTAAAAGGCATCTCCGGGGCCTCTCCACAGTGCCGGGCCCTCTCCCCTCTCCACAGTGGCCCCTCCAGTGAGTTCTGAAATTAGGCATCATTAGCTGGCTCCACACTGGAGAGATTCGCTCTGAACACCGACAATCACTCCAGCCACAATTACCGTCAAACCCCCCGGAATCCTGCCAATCGTCCTCCTGGAGAGAATAACCTCAGTATCTCCTGGAGTGGAACCGTGCTGGATTTGATTGGCACAGGACAAAGCACAGCGCTGTTTATCCCCATTTGAAGTTAGACTCCATTAGAAAAAGAGGAGACTTTGGGGGTTGAAAGCCTGTTGCCTTGGACCAGTCTTTACAGAAAGACCTATTCAAAGCCTGAACAATTACCTGCCATTCAAGCCCATTATGGCACATTATATCCCCTTATGGAGGCATTATAAGTCATCATGAGCGTTGAAACGGGTCCAATGACCTCATCTCCATAGGAAGAAATCCATATGTGCTCATTAGAAGATCAGGGCTACTGAAAGCCTTTTCACACTGCAGAGAGAGGGAGACTACGCACCAGGACCACTCTCTCTCTCACACACACACACACACACACACACACACACACACACACACACACACACACACACACACACACACACACACACACACACACACACACACACACACACACACACACACACACACACACACACACACACACACACACACACACACACACACACACACACACACACACACACACACACACACACACACACACACACACACACACAGAGTACATGGACTGGGAACATGAAATGCGTACTGTATGTGAGGCTCTCTCTCTCTTTCTGTGTGTGTGTACACCTGTTTTTCTACCTTATCAGGAACCTAATGTCCGAACAATTCACCCGAATGTCCTGACAAAGTAGGGAACAATAACTTTATTGAAATGCTATTTTAAGCTTAAAGGTTAAGGTTACGGTTAGGGTCTGTCTGTGTGTGTGTGTGTGTTAATGCTTTGGGAATAGAGCATGCTGTTCAATCATGCATCTGTAACAAGGCCATACATCATGTATGGGTACTGCCACTGCCCTTTACAGCTGGATTCTTACATTTATCTGTATGCCTGTGTGTGTTTCAGAGAGTCTGTCAATGTCTATGTTAAGTGTGTGTGGGTGTTCTGCGCGAGTGTGTTTCTTTAATGAGTCTCGTGGGTACCAAACCAAAGTAAGACAAATCCATAATTGGAAACACTTGTCATCTCCTTTCTGCATTAGCTGGTGTGTCACTCAAACCCAGGCCCTGTGCCTTTATGTGTTTATGTGCGCAACAGGCTCTGAGGTTTGTTCTACTCTCCCTCTCAGCTCTGTGTGATCTCTCCCCAGTGCAAGAGATAGTGAGTGCTGCTGAGATCCTGTGTATGATTTATGTCCCTCCTAGACCTCCGTACTTTTTACTACTGTAAGTGAAAGGGGCAGATTCTGGGAATTGGGAGCCAATCCGATGCTAGATGGTGTAGATAAGGAAGAGATTATCATATTAGAAGTTAACCTTGAACTTTAATGCTGCCATCGCACTTCCCTCCACGCTGGTTTCCAGGGCAACCCCACCTCCCAGGGCGACCAAGGGCGTGGCCAGAATACCTGAAGGAGTCCCACTGGGTCTCCCAGTCAGGGAGCAGACCCAATTAAACACTGCCAGAGAGCCTTGCACTGCCATCGCCAGGCACGATTAAACAAACAGTTAATTAACATTCAGCCCGACTCTCCAAAAACAGAGTGAGTGTTCTCTCTTTGTTGTAAAATTAAACGAGCAAGTAAACAAATGTTTGAAAAGCCTACCCCCTCCCTGAGTGTGTCCAGTTTGTCGTCAGAAGGCGTTAATTGTGGCGTGTTGCTGCAGAGCCCAGATAAAGCTTACTTTTATTCCCCCTTATTTATCCGTGGCGTAAAGCACACAATGACCACAAACACAGAAGCATTCACATCAGGAAGAAAGGCAGGAAAACAAGCTTTGTGACCGCCGCATGCACGCATTCCCTCTTCACTCTCCTCATAGCTATATGCCATAACGCGGCGAAGCGGTTCTTTATTTGCCGAGCCAAGTGCAGGAACAGATGAAAACGTCTTGGGGAGGTATTTTACGGTCCAGGGGGTGGGGAGGAAAGTGTACTGTTAAGGCTGTGCTCTGCAGTATCTCTCCAACCATCACTCACTAGCAGTCTAATCAGAACACCGCCTATCTGTCTGTCTATCTGAACTGAATGACACAACATCAATTACAATTCACAGACCGGTGCAAAACAGCCCAACTATAGGGATGTGGAGTATTTAATACTATGCAGGAAAGAAACCTTCCAGCATTCATCCAGACGGCCATCTCAACCAGTGTCAGTTCTGATTAGGGCAATTCCACGTTAACAGAGTTACACAGACTCAGATATTTCACTTTAAAATGTATGTCAAACAAAAACGAATGATTGCAGAGTTAAACAAACCATACAACTCTTGCACAAGGACTACTTTTAAACAATTTCCACATTTTCTGTGGAAAGTGTTAAAAGTAGTCATTGTGCATAGAGTTGTATGGTTTGTTTAACATACATTTTAAAGTAAAAAATCAGATTACTGTTAGCGTGGAATTGCCCATTATGCAATAGATCATTCTGAGAGTTCTCCATCTCTGTTCAGATGTAGACTGTTGCACTCCCTAGGTTGATATCTCATCGCAATCTCTTTCTCTCGCTCTCTTTCTCTGTCAGTCTGTCTAACTCTATCTCTCTCTAACCCCTTCCTCTCACTCCATCTCGCTCTCGTGCTCTCCACCTCCCTCTGCTGTCTCCATCTCTCTTTCTCATCCCTCCATCTCTCCATCTCTCACCCCCTTCTCTCTCTCTAACCCCTGCTGCTGTCTGTCCCAGACACCGTGCCCCTGCCAATCACAGCCAGTCTCATCACCTGCCAGGACATTAATATTCAGAAGGCTCACCTTCGGGGTCATGCATATTCATGAGGCTCCAATGAAGAGCTCAGACAGGAGGTGGTGTCAGTCCCTGGTTCACATTTTGCTGCTCAATCTTAAATAGAGTGTTGTCTGTGCTTTATGATCCTTCATCTGTAAAGACTTGACAGCTGGAAACATTGGATACATTGGATGCATAATTCAGAGGGGTTGGGTTAAATGCGGAAGACACATTTCGGTTGAATGCATTCAGTTGTGCAACTGACTAGGTATCCCCTTTCTCAATATTGCACCACTATATAGGAAATAGGGTGCCATTTGGGACAAAGACGATATGATTACTCCCCACTCAGCCTAGGGGCCTTCTAGCATCTCTCCACCCACACAGGCCTTTTGATGAGTGATGCTCCAGTCACAGTTTCTAAACTCAAGCAACATCGTGAGACTTCCGGGAATGCTTCGAAATAGACCAATCAGATCAGGCCGCGATTTGGGGTTTGAGAAGTCAATGAGAGAAGTGACAAATTATTCCTTAGTTATTCATTTTCTAGAAATCAACCTAGAGTCGAGCCAATGTCTTAGTTGCCGTAGTTGAACATGTTATTACTCCAACCTTGTGAAAGTGACAAAGTGACATGTTTTCATTTTCGTCAAAAACAGTTAGACCAGATGACGTGTTTCTGCACACGAGCATAGCTAGCCAACGTCGCCATTACATGACCTACACGCATGATCTGGGATTTCTATTGGAGAAGCAGTTTCTGCCTCTCTTCATACTGTACTGTCTTTGCTTCACTATTTCAGGCCTACAAGTCCGCATGTCATTGTGGCAGTGGGGAAGAAACAAGTCAGAGAAAAGAGACAGAGACATGAAGATGAGGATTAGAAAATGTATGAAAAAAGAGGAGAGAAGCAGCACAGGATGAAGAGAGAGGAGTGAGAACAGGAGAGAGAAGCAGCGCAGGGTGAAGAGAGAGGAGTGAGAACAGGAGAGAGAAGCAGCGCAGGGTGAAGAGAGAGGAGTGAGAACAGGAGAGAGAAGCAGCACAGGGTGAAGAGAGAGGAGTGAGAACAGGAGAGAGAAGCAGCGCAGGGTGAAGAGAGAGGAGTGAGAACAGGAGAGAGAAGCAGCGCAGGGTGAAGAGAGAGGAGTGAGAACAGGAGAGAGAAGCAGCGCAGGGTGAAGAGAGAGGAGTGAGAACAGGAGAGAGAAGCAGCACAGGGTGAAGAGAGAGGAGTGAGAACAGGAGAGAGAAGCAGCACAGGGTGAAGAGAGAGGAGCGAGAACAGGAGAGAGAAGCAGCGCAGGGTGAAGAGAGAGGAGTGAGAACAGGAGAGAGAAGCAGCACAGGGTGAAGAGAGAGGAGTGAGAACAGGAGAGAGAAGCAGCGCAGGGTGAAGAGAGAGGAGCGAGAACAGGAGAGAGAAGTAGCGCAGGGTGAAGAGAGAGGAGCGAGAACAGGAGAGAGAAGTAGCGCAGGGTGAAGGGAGAGGAGCGAGAACAGGAGAGAGAAGTAGCGCAGGGTGAAGAGAGAGGAGCGAGAACAGGAGAGAGAAGTAGCGCAGGGTGAAGGGAGAGGAGCGAGAACAGGAGAGAGAAGCAGCGCAGGGTGAAGAGAGAGGAGCGAGAACAGAAGAGAGAAGCAGCGCAGGGTGAAGAGAGAGGAGCGAGAACAGGAGAGAGAAGCAGCGCAGGGTGAAGAGAGAGGAGTGAGAACAGGAGAGAGAAGTAGCAAAGAGAAAAGAAAGGAAGCAAGAAGGAGCATGGGGAAATAGCGGATGGAGGGGAGCAAAAAAAAAATCATAAAACAAAAAAACCCAGGGAGAGAGTTCTCCTGGGAGGATCTGGGACCAGCGGGGGGCTCTTGGGTCTCCACTCAGGGAGGCTTAACATTTTACACCCAGCCCGCTCCTCTGTTAGCATTGGTCTAGCCACAGGCTGAGCCCCAGAGGGATGTAGGGGGTCAAGAGCTCAGACACACTCTCATCCCCCAGGACGGCTCACCAGCTGGGCCACTCCTCCCTGCTGCTCAGCCCTGGCCCAGAGCCCTATCTCTGGGGAGAGGTCTGAGCGGGTTCCCTTTGGGAAGGGATGAGGGATGGGGCTATCCCTTGGCTGTGGAGCGGCTGCTCCTCTGTTCCTCTGCTATAATGGGGAGCTTATTTCTATGCTAATGATGCCGATGTATCTCTGATCCTTTTGTGTCGAAGGGAGATTACCCCCTCCACCCCCACCAACTCCCTTGCCCCATCTACCCCCATGTCATTACGATTGGGAGTAATTATGGTGGGGATCTGTACACACCCAACAGCAGCATCACAAACACACAAACACGTACTTATGTGAACACACACATCCGGCTGCCTTTCTCCTCTCCCTCCTGCTTGCTGTCTCAGAGATGGATCACTGGACTCTGCCTGGCCTAACGGGAAAAGGAGAGTTGAGGGAAGGAGGGAGGAGGGGGAGAGGGAAGGTGAAGAAAGAGGCGAGGAGGGTCATGGCAGGGGAACTCTGGGTAGTGTTTAATGAACCACCAGAAGCAGGCAGGGAAATGGGAGAATAAAGTCATACCAGACAGGCCTGCATGCGTGTGCGTCCTTGCATGTGTACACACTGCGTATGTGTGTGTGTGCCTACAAGCGTGAGTGTGTACACAAATGTTTGTGAAGGAAAAGGGGGTCTGCCAGTAAACATTTATGTCCATTAATTCAGTGGTGGACTGTGGTCGTAGATATTGTTGAGGGAAGCCAGTGCTGACTGCAGACCTCTCTCTCTCCCTGCCCCTCCCTCTCTCCCTCTCCCCCGAGCTATGTCTATGTATAAGAAAAAAAGTGCATTTTATGTCCATTAAAATAACATCAAATTGATCAGAAATACAGTGTAGACATTGTTAATGTTGTAAATGACTATTGTAGCTGGAAACGGATGATTTTGAACGGATTATCTACATAGGCGTAGAGGCCCAGCAACCATCACTCCTGTGTACCAATGGCTCTTTGTGTTAGCTAATCCAAGTTTATCATTTTAAAAGACTAATTGATCATTAGAAAACCCTTTTGCAATTATGTTAGCACAGCTGAAAACTGTTGTTCTGATTAAAGAAGCAATAAAACTGGCCTTCTTTAGACTAGTTGAGTATCTGGAGCATCAGCAGTTGAGGGTTTGATTACAAGGCTCAAAATGACTCAGGGATGCTGGCCTTCTAGGCAGAGTTGCAAAGAAAAAGCCATATCCGAAACTGACTAATAAAAATAAAAGATTAAGATGGGCAAAAGAACACAGACAGAGGAACTCTGAAAGCCAGCATCCCGGAGTCGCCTCTTCACTGTTGATGTTGAGACCGCTGTTTTTCGGGTACTATTTAATGAAGCTGCCAGTTGAGGACTTCACCGTAGGGATGGTGCCAGGTTTCCGCCAGATCTTCAATCTTGGTTTCATCAGACAAGATAATCTTGTTTCTCATGATTCCTTTAGGTGCCTTTTGGCAAACTCCAAGCGAGCTGTCATGTGCCTTGTACTGAGGAGTGGCTACCGTCTGGCCACTCTAACATAAAGGCATGATTGGTGGAGTGCTGCAGAGATGGTTGTCCTTCAGAAGTTTCTCCCATCTCCAAAGAGGAACTCTAGAGCTCTGTCAGAGTGACCATGTGGTATTTGGTCACCTCCCTGATCAAGGCCCTTCTCCCCAGATTGCTCAGTTTGGCCAGATGCCCAGCTCTAGGAAGAGTCTTGGTGGTTCCAAACTTCTTCCATTTAAGAATAATGGGGACCTTCAATTCTGAAAAAAAATATGGTACCCTACCCCAGATCTGTGCCTCGACACAATCCTGTCCCGGAGCTGTATGGACAATTCTTTCGACCTCGTGGCTTGGTTTTTGCTCTGACATGCACTGTCAACTGTGGGACCTTATATAGACAGGTGTGTGCCTTTCCAAATCATGTCCAATCAATTGAATTTACCACAGATGGACTGCAATCAAGTTGTAAAACATCTCAAGGATGATCAATGGAAACAGGATGCACCTGAGCTCAATATTGAGTCTCATAGCAAAGGGACTGAATACTTATATAAATAAGTTATTTATGTTTTTTATTTTTTCATTATGGGGTATTGTGTGTAGATTGATGAGAAAAATGTTTAATTGAATCCATTTTAGAGTAAGGCTGTAACTTATTATTTTTTTGAAAAAGTCAAGGGGTCTGAATACATCTATCTATCTATCTCCAGCGAGACACTGGTCTGCAGCCAGCAGTCAGCACTGGCTTCCCTCAACAATTTATATATACTATATGTGTGTGTGTGTGTGTGTGTGTGTGAGTGAGTGAGTAAGTGAGTGAGAGAGAGACAGAGAGAGTGAGAGTGAGAGTGAGAATATAGGAGAGCAGTATAGTGTAGGGCAGTGCTAAAGTACTATCACGGCAGTCAAGTTGCGTCACATATTACTGCTCCCTGTATTAGACACTGATTTACATGAGGAGCACCCGTGCTGCGACTCTCCTGAGTTACAACTTCAATTACAGCTGCAACACACACACACACACACAAACACACACGTGCACAAACACACATTCACACAGCCAGATTAACGAGCATAGCTAGAGATGGAGGCAGACAGAGTAACCCTACACAGAGGTGAGGGATGGATACAAAGGAAAGGACAAGGAGATAAAGAAAATACAATTATGTCTGCAGATTTGGAGAAGACAGGGGTGTCTGTGTGTGTGTGTGTGTGTGTGTGTGGGGGGGGGTAGAGATTGTGTGTGTGTGTGTGTGTCAGGAGCAGTGGGAGTGTGTGTGGTGGTGCTGCAGTCTGTGAGGAAGGCACAGAGAGATCGGAGCTTCTCAGAAAAATGCTCTTAATTTATTACCTACTGTGTGTGTGTGCGTGCGCGCAAGAGAGAGAAAGTGTGTGTGTGTGCGTGCACACATGTGTTTGTGCGAGTTTATAATATATATGAGAGAGAGACCAGATAAAGAAATGAGAGTCGAAGAAGAAGAAAGAAAGAGCAGGAGGTGAACCCTAACCTTTTTCTGACACAGATTTTATGTACATCCCATCAACTACTAAGACCAGGTCTTCCTTACATACTGTATGCCTGCGTCCCACATGTCTGCAAAAGGCACCTTATTCCCTTATTCCCTTCGTTTGACTCTAGTGCAGTGCACTACTTTTGATCAGGGATCTGGTCAAGTAATGACCAGCATACTGTACTGTATGCAGGCTAGTTCCAGTAATGATCAGCATACTGTACTGTATGCAGGCTAGTTCCAGTAATGATCAGCATACTGTACTGTATGCAGGCTAGTTCCAGTAATGACCAGCATACTGTACTGTATGCAGGCTAGTTCCAGTAATGACCAGCATACTGTACTGTATGTAGGCTAGTTCCAGTAATGATCAGCATACTGTACTGTATGCAGGCTAGTTCCAGTAATGATCAGCATACTGTACTGTATGCAGGCTAGTTCAAGTAATGACCAACATACTGTACTGTATGCAGGCTAGTTCCAGTAATGACCAGCATACTGTACTGTATGCAGGCTAGTTCCAGTAATGACCAGCATACTGTACTGTATGTAGGCTAGTTCCAGTAATGACCAACATACTGTACTGTATGCAGGCTAATTCCAGTAATGACCAGCATACTGTACTGTATGCAGGCTAGTTCCAGTAATGACCAGCATACTGTACTGTATGTAGGCTAGTTCCAGTAATGATCAGCATACTGTACTGTATGCAGGCTAGAGTGGAGGTGTGGACACCCCAGATCTCTCTCCCTCTACAGTAAGTAGGACAGCTCCCTCTCCCTCGATCATCTCCCTTCCTATTCAAGCACAGCCCAGGAACCAGAGAACGTTAATATCACATTCCTCAAAACCACGCAGACAGACACACACACGGCACTCTCGTTCACACACACACGCACTGATGAGAAAATCTATTAAATTCCCCAAACCGTCATTAATCTGAGCTCCGGCTCCATTACGGAGATTCAGCATAATGAGATGGTGTGTGTGTGTATGTGTGTGTGTGGTGGGGGAGAGTTATGAGGAGCTGGCATTAGATTGTGTAGTACTGAGACTGAAGCTTCCCTGGTGATGCGCAGGACAATGTGTTTGCTCGTATTACATTTTACAGAGACAAAAAGAAAACGCATCTAATATTCCTTCTGTCATTGTGCGCCGTGAGCCCTGTGTGTGTGTCTGTGTGCGTGTGTCTGTCTGTGTGAATGCTAATACAGAAGCGTGTTCCAATATAAGATAATTACACTCTTGCACAGGGACAGATTCCAGGAGTGTGTGTTTGATGGAAATCTCCTGCATGCAGCCTCTTGTCTAGGGGTTAATCTGAGTCAAAGTGTTGAAGGCATCAGAGCTCCCAAAGAAAGAACAAGAGAACAGACACTGCCTCATCGTGCAGCAGCAAGGCTCTTCATGTTCCAGGAGAAGAAGACCAGAACACACCAGCCACAGGGGCTGAGGTTGGGGCTCTGCAGGGAGATGGGTCTAGAGCTGAGAATGGTGCTGGGTTTTAGCCGCACATATTCCAGAAGCACTGTCCCATCGCAGGAAGGGAGCTGCAAACTGTATGTATGAATGCAGAGTATGTATATGAGTAGCATTATGTAGACTCATATGCAGATGGAGATGCACACACACACACGGTGGTGGTGAGGAAGCTCATACATATTGAGCAGACCGGTGGATCGGCGTACAGGCACATCTGGAAGCATGATTTAAAGTTTCTTAATAATGTATTTGGTCAGATACTGTGTGATGCTCTCACAAGTCATTACCCCAGCTCTTCTGTTCCGCTCGTTTCTTCTTCTTTGAGAGAGAAAGTGGAAATGGCAAATGGCAGGCACTCATTTAGCCAGGAGTGGTTAACATTTAGGAAAACAGAGAGGGGGAAAACAGGGATGGCCTACATTCTGACAGATGAATCACAGCTCCAAATTGAGCCCTGTGACGTGTAAGTGTGTTTATGTGTGTCTGTGTGTCTGTGTGTCTGTGTGTGCCTGTGTGTCTGTGTGTGTCAGGACTAGTTAAGGAGGAAAACAGAATTTGACTGAAACAGAAATAAAGGACGGAATATGGAGGAGCCAATAGGGAAGCTAGATTAGTCCACCTCACAGCCAATTAAACACTCCCGTTAAACACTCCCCATCGTAACTGATCACTTCGTCATGGTAACTCATGCCATTGTCAAAGTAACTGATCACATCATCACGGTGAATGATATCTTTTGCCAAGGTAACTGATCATATCATCACGGTGACTGATATCTTTGCCAAGGTAACTGATCATATCATCACGGTGACTGATAGTTTTGCCAAGGTAACTGATCATATCATCATGGTAACTGATAGCTTTGCCAAGGTAACTGCTCATATCATCACGGTAACTGAGAGCTTTGCCAAGGTAACTGATTATATCATCACGGTAACTGAGAGATTTGCCAAGGTAACTGATCATATCATCACGGTAACTGATAGCTTTACCAAGGTAACTGATCATATCATCACAGTAACTGAGAGCTTTGCAAAGGTAACTGATTATATCATCACGGTAACTGAGAGATTTGCCAAGGTAACTGATTATATCATCACGGTAACTGAGAGATTTGCCAAGGTAACTGATCATATCATCACGGTAACTGATAGCTTTGCAAAGGTAACTGATCATATCATCACGGTAACTGATAGCTTTACCAAGGTAACTGATCATATCATCACGGTAACTGAGAGCTTTGCAAAGGTAACTGATTATATCATCACGGTAACTGAGAGATTTGCCAAGGTAACTGATCATATCATCACAGTAACTGATAGCTTTGCAAAGGTAACTGATCATATCATCACGGTAACTGAGAGATTTGCCAAGGTAACTGATCATATCATCACGGTAACTGATAGCTTTACCAAGGTAACTGATCATATCATCACAGTAACTGAGAGATTTGCCAAGGTAACTGATTATATTATCACGGTAACTGAGAGATTTGCCAAGGTAACTAATTATATCATCACGGTAACTGAGAGATTTGCCAAGGTAACTGATAATATCATCACGGTAACTGATAGCTTTGCAAAGGTAACTGATCTTATCATCACGGTAACTGATAGCTTTGCAAAGGTAACTGATCACGTAGTCATGGAGTTGGTGCGGAGCCAAAGAAGAGAGCTCCATGGTTTTCTCCATTCTACGTGCTTTTACACCTGCATTGCTTGCTGTTTGGGGTTTTAGGCTGGGTTTCTGTACAGCACTCTGTGACATCAGCTGATGTAAGGGGGGCTTTATAAATACATTTGATTTGTTTTGATTTGATACTGTACAGCACTCAAAATGTGTGTGTGTGTCTGTGTGTGCATGCGTGTCATTTGGTTCCCTTCACTAGCGGTAAACAGAGTAAAGAGCACATCAGGGAAACTAAACAAGCGTTCAGGATGATAAGTCGATTGCCAAATGACTCCTGAATGGTCTGGTGAGAGTGTTTCTTCAGCTGGAGTGGCTAAGCCCAGAGAGAAAGCCAGCCAGTTGAGACACTGTCTGTGTCCCTGTGCTGCTGTGTGTGAGTGTGCGTGTGAGTGAGTGAGAGAGTGAATGTGTGAGTGATTGAAAGTGTGTGAGTAAGTGAGCCAGTTTCAGTGATAGTAGTGGTAGAACCCCACACAGCCAGTCTCAGTGATAGTAGTGGTAGAACCCCACACAGCCAGTCTCAGTGATAGTAATGGTAGAACCCCACACAGCAAGTCACAGTGATAGTAGTGGTAGAACCCCACACAGCCAGTCTCAGTGATAGTAATGGTAGAACCCCACACAGCAAGTCACAGTGGTAGTAGTGGTAGAACCCCACACAGCCAGTCTCAGTGATAGTAGTGGTAGAAACCAACACAGCCAGTCTCAGTGACAGTAAAGTGGTAGAACCCCACAAAGCCAGTCTCAGTGACAGTAAAGTGGTAGAAACCCACACAGCCAGTCTCAGTGATAGTAAAGTGGTAGAAAACCACACAGTCAGTCTCAGTGATAGTAGTAGTATAACCCCACACAGCCAGTCTAAGTGGTAGTAGTGGTAGAACATTACAAAGCCAGTCTCAGTGATAATAAAGTGATAGAACCCCACACAGCCAGTCTCAGTGATAGCAGTGGTAGAACCCAACACAGCAAGTCTCAGTGGGAGTAAAGTGGTAGAACCCAACACAGCCAGTCTCAGTGGTAGTAGTGGTAGAACCCCACACAGCCAGTCTCAGTGATAGTACCCCACACAGCCAGTCTCAGTGATAGTAAAGTGGTAGAACCCTACACAGCCAGTCTCAGTGACAGAAAAGTGGTAGAACCCCACACAGCCAGAGTCAGTGATAGTAAAGTGGTAGAACACCACACAGCCAGTCTCAGTTGTAGTAGTGGTAGAACATTACAAAGCCAGTCTCAGTGATAATAAAGTGATAGAACCCCACACAGCCAGTCTCAGTAATAGCAGTGGTAGAACCAAACACTGCAAGACCCAGTGACAGTAGTGGTAGTAACCCACACAGCCAGTCTCAGTGATAGGAGTGGTATAACCCCACACAGCCAGTCTCAGTGACAGTAAAGCGGTAGAACCCTACACAGCCAGTCTCAGTGATAGTAGTGGTAGAACCCCACAATGCCAGTCTCAGTGATAGTAAAGTGGTAGAACCCCACACAGCCAGTCTCAGTAAAGGTAAAGTGGTAGAACCCCACACAGCCAGTCTCAGTGAAAGTAAAGTGGTAGAACCCCACACAGCCAGTCTCAGTGATAGTAAAGTGGTAGAACCACACACAGCCAGTATCAGTGATAAAACCCCACATTGCCAGTATAAGTGATAGTAAAGTGGTTGAACCCCACACAGCCAGTCTCAGTGATAGTAGTGGTAGAACCCCACACAGCCAGTCTCATTGAGAGTAAAGTGGTAGAACTCCACACAGCCAGTCTCAGTGACAGTAAAGTGGTAGAACCCCACAAAGCCAGTCTCAGTGATAGTAAAGTGGTAGAACCCCACACAGCCAGTCTCAGTGATAGTAAAGTGGTAGAACCCTACACAGCCAGTCTCAGTGAAAGTAAAGTGGTAGAACCCCACACAACCAGTCTCAGTAATAGTAGTGGTAGAACCCCACACAGCCAGTCTCAGTGATAGTAAAGTGGTAGAACCCAACACAGCCAGTCTCAGTGATAGTAAAGTGGTAGAACCCCACATAGCCAGTCTCCGTGATAGTAAAGTCGTAGAACCCCACACAGTCAGTCTCAGTGATAGTAGTGGTAGAACACCACACAGCCAGTCTCAGTGATAGTAAAGTGGTAGAACATTACAAAGCCAGTCTCAGTGATAGTAAAGTGGTAGAAACCCACACAGCCAGTCTCAGTGATAGTAAAGTAGTAGAACCCCACACAGCCAGTCTCAGTGATAGTAAAGTGGTAGAACCCCACACAGCCAGTCTCAGTGATAGTAAAGTGGTAGAAACCCAGACAGCGAGTCTCAGTGGTACTAGTGGTAGAACATTACAAAGCCAGTCTCAGTGATAATAAAGTGATAGAACCCAACACTGCAAGTCTCAGTGATAGTAGTGGTATAACCCAACACAGCCAGTCTCAGTGATAGTAAAGTGGTATAACCCCACACCGCCAGTCTCAGTGACAGTAAAGCGGTAAAACCCTACACGGCAAGCCTCAGTGATAGTAGTGGTAGAACCCCAGACTGCCAGTCTCAGTGATAGCAGTGATAGAACCCAAAACTGCAAGTCTCAGTGACAGTAGTGGTAGTAACCCACATAGCCAGTCTCAGTGATAGTAGTGGTAGAACACCACACTGCCAGTCTCAGTGATAGTAGTGGTAGCACCCCACACACCCAGTCTCAGTGATAGTAAAGTGGAAGAACACCACACTGCCAGTCTCAGTGATAGTAGTGGTAGAACCCCACACAGCCAGTCTCAGTGATAGTAAAGTGGAAGAACCCCACACAACAAGACTCAGTGATAGTAAAGTGGTAGAACCCCACACAACCAGACTCAGTGATAGTAAAGTGGTAGAACCCCACACAGCCAGTCTCAGTGATAGTAAAGTGGCAGAACCCTACATAGCCAGTCTCAGTGATAGTAGTGGTAGAACCCCAAACAGCCAGTCTCAGTGATAGTAGTGGTATAACCCCACACCGCCAGTCTCAGTGACAGTAAAGCGGTAGAACCCTACACAGCTAGCCTCAGTGATAGCAGTGGTAGAACCCCACACTGCCAGTCTCAGTGATAGCAGTGGTACAACCAAAAACTGCAAGTCTCAGTGACAGTAGTGGTAGTAACCCACACAGCCAGTCTCAGTGATAGTAAAGTGGTAGAACCCTACACAGCAAGTCTCAGTGACAGTAAAGTGGTAGAACCCCACACATCCAGTCTCAGTGACAGTAGTGGTAGAACCCCACACAGCCAGTCTCAGTGATAGTAAAGTGGTAGAACATTACAAGGCCAGTCTCAGTGATAGTAAAGTGGTATAACACCACACAGCCAGTCTCAATGAAAGTAAAGTGGTAGAACCCCACAAAACCAGTCTCAGTAATAGTAGTGGTAGAACCCCAAACAGCCAGTCTCAGTGATAGTAGTGATAGAACCCCACACAGCCAGTCTCAGTGAAAGTAAAGTGGTAGAACCCCACACAGCCAGTCTCAGTGATAGTAGTGGTAGAACCCCACACTGCCAGTCTCAGTCATAGTAAAGTGGTAGAACCCCACACAGCCAGTCTCAGTGATAGTAGTGGTAGAACCCCAAACAGCCAGTCTCAGTGATAGTAGTGGTAGAACCCCACACTGCCAGTCTCAGTGATAGTAAAGTGGTAGAACCACACACAGCCAGTCTCAGTGATAGTAGTGGTAGCACCCCACACAGCCAGTCTCAGTGATAGTAAAGTGGAAGAACACCACACTGCCAGTCTCAGTGATAGTAGTGGTAGAACCCCAAACAGCCAGTCTCAGTGATAGTAGTGATAGAACCCCACACAGCCAGTCTCAATGAAAGTAAAGTGGTAGAACCCCACACAGCCAGTCTCAGTGATAGTAGTGGTAGAACCCCACACTGCCAGTCTCAGTCATAGTAAAGTGGTAGAACCACACACAGCCAGTCTCAGTGATAGTAGTGGTAGAACACCACACTGCCAGTCTCAGTGATAGTAGTGGTAGAACCCCACACAGCCAGTCTCAATGATAGTAAAGTGGAAGAACACCACACAGCCAGTCTCGGTGATAGCAGTGGTAGAACCCAACACTGCAAGTCTCAGTGACAGTAGTGGCAGTAACTCACACAGCCAGTCTCAGTGATAGTAGTGGTAAAACCCAACACAGCCAGTCTCAGTGATAGTAAAGTGGTATAACCCCACACAGCCAGTCTCAGTGATAGTAGTGGTAGAAACCCAAACAGCCAGTCTCAGTGATAGTAGTGGTAGAACCCCACACTGCCAATCTCAGTGATAGTAAAGTGGTAGAACCACACACAGCCAGTCTCAGTGATAGTAGTGGTAGCACCCCACACAGCCAGTCTCAGTGATAGTAAAGTGGAAGAACACCACACTGCCAGTCTCAGTGATAGTAGTGGTAGAACCCCACACAGCCAGTCTCAGTGATAGTAAAGTGGAAGAACCCCACACAAGCAGACTCAGTGATAGTAAAGTGGTAGAACCCCACACAACCAGACTCAGTGATAGTAAAGTGGTAGAACCCCACACAGCCAGTCTCAGTGATAGTAAAGTGGTAGAACCCTACATAGCCAGTCTCAGTGATAGTAGTGTTAGAACCCCAAACAGCCAGTCTCAGTGATAGTAGTGGTATAACCCCACACCGCCAGTCTCAGTGACAGTAAAGCGGTAGAACCCTACACAGCAAGCCTCAGTGATAGTAGTGGTAGAACACCACACTACCAGTCTCAGTAAAAGCAGTGGTAGAACCCAAAACTGCAAGTCTCAGTGACAGTAGTGGTAGTAACCCACACAGCCAGTCTCAGTGATAGTAGTGGTATAACACAACACAGCCAGTCTCAGTGATAGTAAAGTGGTAGAACCCTACACAGCAAGTCTCAGTGATAGTAGTGGTAGAACACCACACTGCCAGTCTCAGTGATAGTAGTGGTAGAACCCCACACAGCCAGTCTCAATGATAGTAAAGTGGAAGAACACCACACAGCCAGTCTCAGTGATAGCAGTGGTAGAACCCAACACTGGAAGTCTCAGTGACAGTAGTGGCAGTAACTCACACAGCCAGTCTCAGTGATAGTAGTGGTAAAACCCAACACAGCCAGTCTCAGTGATAGTAAAGTGGTATAACCCCACACAGCCAGTCTCAGTGATAGTAGTGGTAGAACCCCAAACAGCCAGTCTCAGTGATAGTAGTGGTAGAACCCCACACTGCCAGTCTCAGTGATAGTAAAGTGGTAGAACCACACACAGCCAGTCTCAGTGATAGTAGTGGTAGCACCCCACACAGCCAGTCTCAGTGATAGTAAAGTGGAAGAACACCACACTGCCAGTCTCAGTGATAGTAGTGGTAGAACCCCACACAGCCAGTCTCAGTGATAGTAAAGTGGAAGAACCCCACACAACCAGACTCAGTGATAGTAAAGTGGTAGAACCCCACACAACCAGACTCAGTGATAGTAAAGTGGTAGAACCCCACACAGCCAGTCTCAGTGATAGTAAAGTGGTAGAACCCTACATAGCCAGTCTCAGTGATAGTAGTGTTAGAACCCCAAACAGCCAGTCTCAGTGATAGTAGTGGTATAACCCCACACCGCCAGTCTCAGTGACAGTAAAGCGGTAGAACCCTACACAGCAAGCCTCAGTGATAGTAGTGGTAGAACACCACACTACCAGTCTCAGTAAAAGCAGTGGTAGAACCCAAAACTGCAAGTCTCAGTGACAGTAGTGGTAGTAACCCACACAGCCAGTCTCAGTGATAGTAGTGGTATAACACAACACAGCCAGTCTCAGTGATAGTAAAGTGGTAGAACCCTACACAGCAAGTCTCAGTGACAGTAAAGTGGTAGAACCCCACACTGCCAGTCTCAGTGATAGTAAAGTGGTAGAACCACACACAGCCAGTCTCAGTGATAGTAGTGGTAGAACACCACAATGCCAGTCTCAGTGATAGTAGTGGTAGAACCCCACACAACCAGACTCAGTGATAGTAAAGTGGTAGAACCCCACACAGCACGACTCAGTAATAGTAAAGTGGTAGAACCCTACACAGCCAGTCTCAGTGATAGTAAAGTGGTAGAACCACACACAGCCAGTCTCAGTGATAGTAAAGTGGTAGAACCCCTCCCAGCCAGTCTCAGTGATAGTAAAGTGGTAGAACCCCACACAGCCAGTCTCAGTGATAGTAAAGTGGTAGAACCCCACACATCCAGTCTCAGTGACAGTAGTGGTAGAACCCCACACAGCCAGTCTCAGTGATAGTAAAGTGGTAGAACCACACACAGCCAGTCTCAGTGATAGTAGTGGTAGAACCCCACACAGCCAGTCTCAGTGATAGTAAAGTGGAAGAACCCCACACAACCAGACTCAGTGATAGTAAAGTGGTAGAACCCCACACAGCACGTCTCAGTAATAGTAAAGTGGTAGAACCCTACACAGCCAGTCTCAGTGATAGTAAAGTGGTAGAACCACACACAGCCAGTCTCAGTGATAGTAAAGTGGTAGAACCCCACACAGCCAGTCTCAATGAAAGTAAAGAGGTAGAACCCCACACAGCCTGTGTCAGTGATAGTAGTGGTAGAACCCCACACTGCCAGTCTCAGTGATAGTAAAGTGGTAGAACCCGACACAACCAGTCTCAGTAATAGTAGTGGTAGAACCCCAAACAGCCAGTCTCAGTGATAGTAGTGGTAGAACCCCACACAGCCAGTCTCAGTGACAGTAAAGTGGTAGAACATTACAAAGCCAGTCTCAGTGATAGTAAAGTGGTAGAACCCCACACAGAAAGTCTCAGTGATAGTAAAGTGGTAGAACCCCACATTGCCAGTATCAGTGATTGTAAAGTAGAAGAACCCCACACAGCCAGTCTCAGTGATAGTAAAGTGGTAGAACCCCACACAGCCAGTCTCAGTGGTAATAGTGGTAGAACATTACAAATCCAGTCTCAGTGATAATAAAGTGAGAGAACCCAACACTGCAAGTCTCAGTGACATTAGTGGTAGTAACCCACACAGCCAGTCTCAGTGATAGTAGTGGTATAACCCAACACACCCAGTCTCAGTGATAAAAAAACGACATTGCCATTATCAGTGATAGTAAAGTGGTTGAACCCCACACAGCCAGTCTCAGTGATAGTAGTGGTACAACCCTACACAGCCAGTCTCAGTGATAGTAAAG
Source organism: Brachymystax lenok tsinlingensis (assembly GCA_030435695.1). Taxonomy (NCBI): domain Eukaryota; kingdom Metazoa; phylum Chordata; class Actinopteri; order Salmoniformes; family Salmonidae; genus Brachymystax; species Brachymystax lenok. The sequence goes on from CM059781.1 coordinate 17,286,084, forward strand.
TGGTAGAACCCCACACTGCCAGTCTCAGTGATAGTAGTGGTAGAACCCCACACAGCCAGTCTCAGTGATAGAAAAGTGGTAGAACTCCACACAGCCAGTCTCAGTAATAGTAGTGGTAGAACCCCACACAGCCAGTCTCAGTGATAGTAAAGTGGTAGAACCCAACACAGCCAGTCTCAGTGATAGTAAAGTGGTAGAACCCCACACAGTCAGTCTCAGTGATAGTAAAGTGGTAGAACCACACACAGCCAGTCTCAGTGATAAAAAAACGACATTGCATTATCAGTGATAGTAAAGTGGTTGAACCCCACACAGCCAGTCTCAGTTATAGTAGTGGTAGAACCCTACACAGCCAGTCTCAGTGATAGTAAAGTGGTAGAACCCCACACAGCCAGTCTCAGTGATAGTAAAGTGGTAGAACCCACCACAGTCAGTCTCATTGATAGTAGTGGTAGAACCCCACACAGCCAGTCTCAGAAATTGAAAAGTGGTAGAACCCCACAAAGCCATTCTCAGCAGATGTAGTGGTAGAACCCCACACAGCCATTCTCAGTGATAGTAGTGGTAGAACACCACACAGACAGTCTTAGTGATAGTAAAGTGGTATAACCCCACACGAAGCCAGTCTCAATGATAGTAAAGTGGAAGAACCCCTGACAGCCAGTCTCAGTGAGAGTAAAGTGGTAGAACCCCTGACAGCCAGTCTCAGTGATAGTAAAGTGGTAGAACACCACACAGCCAGACTCAGCTATAGTAAAGTGGTAGAACCCACCACAGTCAGTCTCAGTGACAGTGTTGGTATAACCCCACACAGCCAGTCTCAGTGAAAGTAGTGGTAGAATCCGACACAGCCAGTCTCAGTAAGAGTAAAGTGGTATAAACCTAAACAGCCAGTCTCAGTGATAGGAAAGTGGAAGAACCCCAAACAGACAGTCTCAGTGATAGTAAAGTGGTTGAACCCCACACAGCCAGTCTCAGTGATAGTAGTTGTAGAACACCACACTGCCAGTCTCAGTGATAATAGAGGTAGAACCCCACACAGACAGTCTCAGTGATAGTAGTGGTAGAACCCCACACAGCCAGTCTCAATGATAGTAAAGTGGTAGAACCCCTGACAGCCAGTCTCAGTGATAGTAAAGTGGAAGAACACCACACAGCCAGACTCAGTGATAGTAAAGTGGTAGAACCCACCACAGTCAGTCTCAGTGACAGTATTGGTATAACCCCACACAGCCAGTCTCAGTGAAAGTAGTGGTAGAACCCGACACAGCCAGTCTCAGTGATAGTAGTGGTAGAACCCCACACATTCAGTCTCAGTGATAGTAGTGGTAGAACCCAACACAGCAAGTCTCAGTGATAGTAGTGGTAGAACACCACACAGCCAGACTCAGTGATAGTAAAGTGGTAGAACCCACCACAGTCAGTCTCAGTGATAGTAGTGGTAGAACCCCACACATTCAGTCTCAGTGATAGTAGTGGTAGAACCCCACACAGCCAGTCTCAGTGATAGTAGTGGTAGAACCCCACACATTCAGTCTCAGTGATAGTAGTGGTAGAACCCCACACAGCAAGTCTCAGTGATAGTAGTGGTAGAACCCCACACAGCCAGTCTCAGTGATAGTAGTGGTAGAACCCCACACAGCCAGTCGCAGTGATAGCAGTGGTAGAACACCACACAGCCAGTCTCAGTGATAGTAAAGTGGTAGAACCCCACACAGCCAGTCTCAGTGATAGTAGTGGTAGAACCCCACACAGCCAGTCTCAGAAATAGAAAAGTAGTAGATCCCCACAAAGCCATTCTAAGCAGTAGTAGTGGTAGAACCCCACACAGCCAGTCTCAGTGATAATAGTGGTAGAACCCCACACGAAGACAGTCTCAGTGATAGTAGTGGTAGAACCCCACACAGCCAGTCTCAGTGATAGTAAAGTGGTAGAACCCCTGACAGCCAGTCTCAGTGATAGTAAAGTGGTAGAACACCACACAGCCAGACTCAGTTATAGTAAAGTGGTAGAACCCACCACAGTCAGTCTCAGTGACAGTATTGGTATAACCCCACACAGCCAGTCTCAGTGAAAGTAGTGGTAGAACCCGACACAGCCAGTCTCAGTAAGAGTAAAGTGGTAAAAACCTACACAGCCAGTCTCAGTGATAGGAAAGTGGAAGAACCCCAAACAGACAGTCTCAGTGATAGTAAAGTGGTTGAAACCCACACAGCCAGTCTCAGTGATAGTAGTTGTAGAACACCACACTACCAGTCTCAGTGATAATAGAGGTAGAACCCCACACAGACAGTCTCAGTGATAGTAGTGGTAGAACCCCATACAGCCAGTCATAGTGATAGTAAAGTAGTAGAACCCCACACAGTCAGTCTCAGTGATAGTAGTGGTAGAACCCCACACAGCCAGTCTCAATGATAGTAAAGTGGTAGAACCCCTGACAGCCAGTCTCAGATATAGTAAAGTGGTAGAACACCACACAGCCAGACTCAGTGATAGTAAAGTGGTAGAACCCACCACAGTCAGTCTCAGTGATAGTAGTGGTAGAACCCCACACATTCAGTCTCAGTGATAGTAGTGGTAGAACCCCATACAGCCAGTCTCAGTGATAGTAGTGGTAGAACCCCCCACATTCAGTCTCAGTGATAGTAGTGGTAGAACCCCACACAGCCAGTCTCAGTGATAGTAGTGGTAGAACCCCACACAGCCATTCTCAGTGATAGTAGTGGTAGAACCCTACACAGCCAGTCGCAGTGATAGCAGTGGTAGAACACCACACAGCCAGCCACAGTGATAGTAAAGTGGTATAACCCCACACAAAGCCAGTCTCATTGATAGTAGTGGTAGAAACCCACATAGCCAGTGTCAGTGATAGTAAAGTGATAGAACCCCACACAGCCAGTCTTAGTGATTGTAAAGTGGTAGAACCCAACACAGTCAGTCTCAGTGATAGTAGTGGTAGAACCCCACACAGCCAGTCTCAGTGATAGTAGTGGTAGAACCCCACACAGCCAGTCTCATTGATAGCAGTGGTAGAACCCCACACAGCCAGTCTCAGTGATAGCAGTGGCAGAACACCACACAGCCAGTCTCAGTGATAGTAAAGTGGTATAACCCCACACAAAGCCAGTCTCATTGATAGCAGTGGTAGAACCCCACATAGCCAGTCTCAGTGACCGTAGTGGTATAACCCCACACAGACAGACTCAGTGAAAGTAGTGGTAGAACCCGACACAGCCTGTCTCAGTGAGAGTAAAGTGGAATAAACCAACACAGCCAGTCTCAGTGATATTAAAGTGGAAGAACCCCACACAGCCAGTCTCAGTGAAAGTAAAGTGGTAGAACCCCACACAGCCAGTCTCAGTGATTGTAAAGTGGTAGAACCCCACACAGCCAGTCTCAGTGATAGTAGTGGTAGAACCCCACACAGCCAGTCTCAGAAATAGAAAAGTGGTAGAACCCCACGAAGCCATTCTCAGCAGTAGTAATGGAAGAACCCCACACAGCCATTCTCAGTGATAGTAGTGGTAGAACACCAAAAAGACAGTCTTAGTGATAGTAAAGTGGTAGAACCCCTGACAGCCAGTCTCAGTGATAGTAGTGGTAGAACCCCACACAGCCAGTCTCAGTGATAGTAAAGTGGTAGAACCCCTGACAGACAGTCTCAGTGATAGTAAAGTGGTAGAACACCACACAGCCAGACTCAGTGATAGTAAAGTGGTAGAACCCCACACAGTCAGTCTCAGTGATAGTAGTGGTAGAACCCCACACATTCAGTCTCAGTGATAGTAGTGGTAGAACACCACACAGCCAGTCTCAGTGATAGTAAAGTGGTATAACCCCACACAAACCCAGTCTCATTGATAGTAGTGGTAGAACCCCACATAGCCAGTCTCAGTGACAGTAGTGGTAGAACCCCACACAGCCAGTCTCAGTGAAAGTAGTGGTATAACCCGACACAGCCAGTGTCAGTGATAGTAAAGTGGAAGAACCCCACACAGCCAGTCTCAGTGATAGTAAAGTGGTAGAACCCCACACAGCCAGTCTCAGTGATAGCAGTGGTAGAACACCACACAGCCAGTATCAGTGATAGTAAAGTTGTATAACACCACACAAAGCAAGTCTCAGTGATAGTAGTGGTAGAACCCCACACAGCCAGTCTCAGTGAGAGTAAAGTGGTATACTAACCCACACAGCCAGTCTCAGTGATACTAAAGTGGAAGAAACCCAAACAGACAGTCTCAGTGATAGTAAAGTGGTAGAACCCCACACAGTCAGTCTCAGTGATAGTAGTGGTAGAACCCCACACATTCAGTCTCAGTGATAGTAGTGGTAGAACCCCACACAGCCAGTCTCAGTGATAGTAGTGGTAGAACCCCACACAGCCAGTCTCAGTGATAGTAGTGGTAGAACCCCACACAGCCAGTCGCAGTGATAGCAGTTGTAGAACCCCACACAGCAAGTCTCAGTGATAGAAAAGTGGTAGAACCACACAAAGCCAATCTCAGTAGTAGTAGTGGTAGAACCCCACACAGCCAGTCTCAGTGATAGTAGTAGTAGAGACCCCACACAGCCAGTTTCAGAAATAGAAAAGTGGTAGAACCCCACAAAGCCATTCTCAGCAGTAGTAGTGGTAGAACCCCACACAGCCAGTCTCAGTGATAGTAGTGGTAGAACACCACACAGCCAATCTCAGTGATAGTAAAGTGGTATAACCCCACATGAAGCCAGTCTTAGTGATAGTAGTGGTAGAACCCCAAACAGCCAGTCTCAGTGATAGTAAATTGGTAGAACCCCTGACAGCCAGTCTCAGTGATAGTAAAGTGATAGAACCCCACACAGCCAGTCTCAGTGATAGTTGTGGTAGAACCCCACACAGCCAGTCTCAGTGATAGAAAAGTGGTAGAACACCACAAAGCCATTCTCAGTAGTAGTAGTGGTAGAGACCCCACACAGCCAGTCTCAGTGATAGTCGTGGTAGAACCCCACACAGCCAGTCTCAGTGATAGCAGTGGTAGAACACCACACAGCCAGTATCAGTGATAGTAAAGTTGTATAACACCACACAAAGCAAGTCTCAGTGATAGTAGTGGTAGAACCCCACACAGCCAGTCTCAGTGAAAGTAGTGGTAGTACCCAAACAGCCAGTCTCAGTGATAGTAAAGTGGTTGAACCCCACACAGCCAGTCTCAGTGAGAGTAAGAGTGGTATACTAACCCACACAGCCAGTCTCAGTGATACTAAAGTGGAAGAAACCCAAACAGACAGTCTCAGTGATAGTAAAGTGGTAGAACCCCACACAGTCAGTCTCAGTGATAGTAGTGGTAGAACCCCACACATTCAGTCTCAGGGATAGTAGTGGTAGAACCCCACACAGCCAGTCTCAGTGATAGTAGTGGTAGAACCCCTGACAGCCAGTCTCAGTGATAGTAAAGTGATAGAACCCCACACAGCCAGTCTCAGTGATAGTTGTGGTAGAACCCCACACAGCCAGTCTCAGTGATAGAAAAGTGGTAGAACACCACAAAGCCATTCTCAGTAGTAGTAGTGGTAGAACCCCACACAGCCAGTCTCAGTGATAGTCGTGGTAGAGACCCCACACAGCCAGTCTCAGTGATAGCAGTGGTAGAACACCACACAGCCAGTATCAGTGATAGTAAAGTTGTATAACACCACACAAAGCAAGTCTCAGTGATAGTAGTGGTAGAACCCCACACAGCCAGTCTCAGTGAAAGTAGTGGTAGTACCCAAACAGCCAGTCTCAGTGATAGTAAAGTGGTTGAACCCCACACAGCCAGTCTCAGTGAGAGTAAAGTGGTATACTAACCCACACAGCCAGTCTCAGTGATACTAAAGTGGAAGAAACCCAAACAGACAGTCTCAGTGATAGTAAAGTGGTAGAACCCCACACAGTCAGTCTCAGTGATAGTAGTGGTAGAACCCCACACATTCAGTCTCAGTGATAGTAGTGGTAGAACCCCACACAGCCAGTCTCAGTGATAGTAGTGGTAGAACCCCACACAGCCAGTCTCAGTGATAGTAGTGGTAGAACCCCACACAGCCAGTCGCAGTGATAGCAGTGGTAGAACACCACACAGCCAGTCTCAGTGATAGTAAAGTGGTATAACCCCACACAAACCCAGTCTCATTCATAGTAGTGGTAGAACCCCACATAGCCAGTCTCAGTGACAGTAGTGGTATAACCCCACACAGCCAGTCTCAGTGATTGTAAAGTGGTAGAACCCCACAAAGCAAGTCTCAGTGATAGTAGTGGTAAAGCCCACATAGCCAGTCTAAGTGACAGTAGTGGTATAACCCCACACAGCCAGTCTCAGTGACAGTAGTGGTATAACCCCACACAGCCAGTCTCAGTGATTGTAAAGTGGTAGAACCCGACACAGCCAGTCTCAGTGAAAGTAGTGGTAGAACGCCAAACAGCCAGTCTCAGTGATAGTAGTGATAGAACCCCACACAGCCAGTCTCAGTGATAGTAAAGTGGTATAACCCCACACAGCCAGTCTCAGTGACAGTAGTGGTATAACCCCACACAGCCAGTCTCAGTGATTGTAAAGTGGTAGAACCCGACACAGCCAGTCTCAGTGAAAGTAGTGGTAGAACGCCAAACAGCCAGTCTCAGTGATAGTAGTGATAGAACCCCACACAGCCAGTCTCAGTGATAGTAAAGTGGTAGAACCCCACACAGCCAGTCTCAGTGAAAGTAGTGGTAGAACCCAAACAGCCAGTCTCAGTGATAGTAAAGTGGTTGAACCCCACACAGCCAGTCTCAGTGATTGTAAAGTGGTAGAACCCCACAAAGCAAGTCTCAGTGATAGTAGTGGTAAAGCCCACATAGCCAGTCTAAGTGACAGTAGTGGTATAACCCCACACAGCCAGTCTCAGTGACAGTAGTGGTATAACCCCACACAGCCAGTCTCAGTGATTGTAAAGTGGTAGAACCCGACACAGCCAGTCTCAGTGATAGTAGTGGTAGAACGCCAAACAGCCAGTCTCAGTGATAGTAGTGATAGAACCCCACACAGCCAGTCTCAGTGATAGTAAAGTGGTAGAACCCCACACAGCCAGTCTCAGTGATAGTCGTGGTAGAGACCCCACACAGCCAGTCTCAGTGATGGCAGTGGTAGAACACCACACAGCCAGTATCAGTGATAGTAAAGTTGTATAACACCACACAAAGCAAGTCTCAGTGATAGTAGTGGTAGAACCCCACACAGCCAGTCTCAGTGAAAGTAGTGGTAGAACCCAAACAGCCAGACTCAGTGATAGTAAAGTGGTTGAACCCCACACAGCCAGTCTCAGTGAGAGTAAAGTGGTATACTAACCCACACAGCCAGTCTCAGTGATACTAAAGTGGAAGAAACCCAAACAGACAGTCTCAGTGATAGTAAAGTGGTAGAACCCCACACAGTCAGTCTCAGTGATAGTAGTGGTAGAGATCCCACACATTCAGTCTCAGTGATAGTAGTGGTAGAACCCCACACAGCCAGTCTCAGTGATAGTAGTGGTAGAACCCCACACAGCCAGTCTCAGTGATAGTAGTGGTAGAACCCCACACAGCCAGTCGCAGTGATAGCAGTGGTAGAACACCACACAGCCAGTCTCAGTGATAGTAAAGTGGTATAACCCCACACAAACCCAGTCTCATTCATAGTAGTGGTAGAACCCCACATAGCCAGTCTCAGTGACAGTAGTGGTATAACCCCACACAGCCAGTCTCAGTGATTGTAAAGTGGTAGAACCCCACAAAGCAAGTCTCAGTGATAGTAGTGGTAAAGCCCACATAGCCAGTCTAAGTGACAGTAGTGGTATAACCCCACACAGCCAGTCTCAGTGAAAGTTGTGGTAGAACCCGACACAGCCAGTCTCAGTGATAGTAGTGGTAGAACGCCAAACAGCCAGTCTCAGTGATAGTAGTGATAGAACCCCACACAGCCAGTCTCAGTGATAGTAAAGTGGTAGAACCCCACACAGCCAGTCTCAGTGATAGTCGTGGTAGAACCCCACACAGCCAGTCTCAGTGATAGCAGTGGTAGAACACCACACAGCCAGTATCAGTGATAGTAAAGTTGTATAACACCACACAAAGCAAGTCTAAGTGATAGTAGTGGTAGAACCCCACACAGCCAGTCTCAGTGAAAGTAGTGGTAGAACCCAAACAGCCAGTCTCAGTGATAGTAAAGTGGTTGAACCCCACACAGCCAGTCTCAGTGAGAGTAAAGTGGTATACTAACCCACACAGCCAGTCTCAGTGATACTAAAGTGGAAGAAACCCAAACAGACAGTCTCAGTGATAGTAAAGTGGTAGAACCCCACACAGTCAGTCTCAGTGATAGTAGTGGTAGAGACACCACACAGCCAGTATCAGTGATAGTAAAGTGGTATAACCCCACAGAGCCAGTCTCAGTGATAGTAAAGTGGTAGAACCCCACACAGCCAGTCTCAGTGATAGTAAAGTGGTAGAACCCACACAGCCAGTCTCAGTGATAGTAAAGTGGTAGAACCCCACACAGCCAGTCTCAGTGAAAGTAAAGTGGTAGAACCCCACACAGCCAGTCTCAGTGATTGTAAAGTGGTAGAACCCCACACAGCCAGTCTCAGTGATTGTAAAGTGGTAGAACCCCACACAGCCAGTCTCAGTGATTGTAAAGTGGTAGAACCCCACACAGCCAGTCTCAGTGATTGTAAAGTGGTAGAACCCCACAAAGCAAGTCTCAGTGATAGTAGTGGTAAAGCCCACATAGCCAGTCTAAGAGACAGTAGTGGTATAACCCCACACAGCCAGTCTCAGTGAAAGTAGTGGTAGAATCCGACACAGCCAGTCTCAGTGAGAGTAAAGTAGTATAAACCCACACAGCCAGTCTCAGTGATAGGAAAGTGGAAGAACCCCAAACAGCCAGTCTCAGTGATAGTAGTGGTAGAACCCCACACAGCCAGTCTCAGTGATAGTAGTGGTAGAACCCCACACAGCCAGTCGCAGTGATAGCAGTTGTAGAACCCCACACAGCAAGTCTCAGTGATAGAAAAGTGGTAGAACCACACAAAGCCAATCTCAGTAGTAGTAGTGGTAGAACCCCACACAGCCAGTCTCAGTGATAGTAGTAGTAGAACCCCACACAGCCAGTTTCAGAAATAGAAAAGTGGTAGAACCCCACAAAGCCATTCTCAGCAGTAGTAGTGGTAGAACCCCACACAGCCAGTCTCAGTGATAGTAGTGGTAGAACACCACACAGCCAATCTCAGTGATAGTAAAGTGGTATAACCCCACATGAAGCCAGTCTTAGTGATAGTAGTGGTAGAACCCCAAACAGCCAGTCTCAGTGATAGTAAATTGGTAGAACCCCTGACAGCCAGTCTCAGTGATAGTAAAGTGATAGAACCCCACACAGCCAGTCTCAGTGATAGTTGTGGTAGAACCCCACACAGCCAGTCTCAGTGATAGAAAAGTGGTAGAACACCACAAAGCCATTCTCAGTAGTAGTAGTGGTAGAACCCCACACAGCCAGTCTCAGTGATAGTCGTGGTAGAACCCCACACAGCCAGTCTCAGTGATAGCAGTGGTAGAACACCACACAGCCAGTATCAGTGATAGTAAAGTTGTATAACACCACACAAAGCAAGTCTCAGTGATAGTAGTGGTAGAACCCCACACAGCCAGTCTCAGTGAAAGTAGTGGTAGTACCCAAACAGCCAGTCTCAGTGATAGTAAAGTGGTTGAACCCCACACAGCCAGTCTCAGTGAGAGTAAAGTGGTATACTAACCCACACAGCCAGTCTCAGTGATACTAAAGTGGAAGAAACCCAAACAGACAGTCTCAGTGATAGTAAAGTGGTAGAACCCCACACAGTCAGTCTCAGTGATAGTAGTGGTAGAACCCCACACATTCAGTCTCAGGGATAGTAGTGGTAGAACCCCACACAGCCAGTCTCAGTGATAGTAGTGGTAGAACCCCTGACAGCCAGTCTCAGTGATAGTAAAGTGATAGAACCCCACACAGCCAGTCTCAGTGATAGTTGTGGTAGAACCCCACACAGCCAGTCTCAGTGATAGAAAAGTGGTAGAACACCACAAAGCCATTCTCAGTAGTAGTAGTGGTAGAACCCCACACAGCCAGTCTCAGTGATAGTCGTGGTAGAACCCCACACAGCCAGTCTCAGTGATAGCAGTGGTAGAACACCACACAGCCAGTATCAGTGATAGTAAAGTTGTATAACACCACACAAAGCAAGTCTCAGTGATAGTAGTGGTAGAACCCCACACAGCCAGTCTCAGTGAAAGTAGTGGTAGTACCCAAACAGCCAGTCTCAGTGATAGTAAAGTGGTTGAACCCCACACAGCCAGTCTCAGTGAGAGTAAAGTGGTATACTAACCCACACAGCCAGTCTCAGTGATACTAAAGTGGAAGAAACCCAAACAGACAGTCTCAGTGATAGTAAAGTGGTAGAACCCCACACAGTCAGTCTCAGTGATAGTAGTGGTAGAACCCCACACATTCAGTCTCAGTGATAGTAGTGGTAGAACCCCACACAGCCAGTCTCAGTGATAGTAGTGGTAGAACCCCACACAGCCAGTCTCAGTGATAGTAGTGGTAGAACCCCACACAGCCAGTCGCAGTGATAGCAGTGGTAGAACACCACACAGCCAGTCTCAGTGATAGTAAAGTGGTATAACCCCACACAAACCCAGTCTCATTCATAGTAGTGGTAGAACCCCACATAGCCAGTCTCAGTGACAGTAGTGGTATAACCCCACACAGCCAGTCTCAGTGATTGTAAAGTGGTAGAACCCCACAAAGCAAGTCTCAGTGATAGTAGTGGTAAAGCCCACATAGCCAGTCTAAGTGACAGTAGTGGTATAACCCCACACAGCCAGTCTCAGTGACAGTAGTGGTATAACCCCACACAGCCAGTCTCAGTGATTGTAAAGTGGTAGAACCCGACACAGCCAGTCTCAGTGAAAGTAGTGGTAGAACGCCAAACAGCCAGTCTCAGTGATAGTAGTGATAGAACCCCACACAGCCAGTCTCAGTGATAGTAAAGTGGTATAACCCCACACAGCCAGTCTCAGTGACAGTAGTGGTATAACCCCACACAGCCAGTCTCAGTGATTGTAAAGTGGTAGAACCCGACACAGCCAGTCTCAGTGAAAGTAGTGGTAGAACGCCAAACAGCCAGTCTCAGTGATAGTAGTGATAGAACCCCACACAGCCAGTCTCAGTGATAGTAAAGTGGTAGAACCCCACACAGCCAGTCTCAGTGAAAGTAGTGGTAGAACCCAAACAGCCAGTCTCAGTGATAGTAAAGTGGTTGAACCCCACACAGCCAGTCTCAGTGATTGTAAAGTGGTAGAACCCCACAAAGCAAGTCTCAGTGATAGTAGTGGTAAAGCCCACATAGCCAGTCTAAGTGACAGTAGTGGTATAACCCCACACAGCCAGTCTCAGTGACAGTAGTGGTATAACCCCACACAGCCAGTCTCAGTGATTGTAAAGTGGTAGAACCCGACACAGCCAGTCTCAGTGATAGTAGTGGTAGAACGCCAAACAGCCAGTCTCAGTGATAGTAGTGATAGAACCCCACACAGCCAGTCTCAGTGATAGTAAAGTGGTAGAACCCCACACAGCCAGTCTCAGTGATAGTCGTGGTAGAACCCCACACAGCCAGTCTCAGTGATGGCAGTGGTAGAACACCACACAGCCAGTATCAGTGATAGTAAAGTTGTATAACACCACACAAAGCAAGTCTCAGTGATAGTAGTGGTAGAACCCCACACAGCCAGTCTCAGTGAAAGTAGTGGTAGAACCCAAACAGCCAGACTCAGTGATAGTAAAGTGGTTGAACCCCACACAGCCAGTCTCAGTGAGAGTAAAGTGGTATACTAACCCACACAGCCAGTCTCAGTGATACTAAAGTGGAAGAAACCCAAACAGACAGTCTCAGTGATAGTAAAGTGGTAGAACCCCACACAGTCAGTCTCAGTGATAGTAGTGGTAGAATCCCACACATTCAGTCTCAGTGATAGTAGTGGTAGAACCCCACACAGCCAGTCTCAGTGATAGTAGTGGTAGAACCCCACACAGCCAGTCTCAGTGATAGTAGTGGTAGAACCCCACACAGCCAGTCGCAGTGATAGCAGTGGTAGAACACCACACAGCCAGTCTCAGTGATAGTAAAGTGGTATAACCCCACACAAACCCAGTCTCATTCATAGTAGTGGTAGAACCCCACATAGCCAGTCTCAGTGACAGTAGTGGTATAACCCCACACAGCCAGTCTCAGTGATTGTAAAGTGGTAGAACCCCACAAAGCAAGTCTCAGTGATAGTAGTGGTAAAGCCCACATAGCCAGTCTAAGTGACAGTAGTGGTATAACCCCACACAGCCAGTCTCAGTGAAAGTTGTGGTAGAACCCGACACAGCCAGTCTCAGTGATAGTAGTGGTAGAACGCCAAACAGCCAGTCTCAGTGATAGTAGTGATAGAACCCCACACAGCCAGTCTCAGTGATAGTAAAGTGGTAGAACCCACACAGCCAGTCTCAGTGATAGTCGTGGTAGAACCCCACACAGCCAGTCTCAGTGATAGCAGTGGTAGAACACCACACAGCCAGTATCAGTGATAGTAAAGTTGTATAACACCACACAAAGCAAGTCTAAGTGATAGTAGTGGTAGAACCCCACACAGCCAGTCTCAGTGAAAGTAGTGGTAGAACCCAAACAGCCAGTCTCAGTGATAGTAAAGTGGTTGAACCCCACACAGCCAGTCTCAGTGAGAGTAAAGTGGTATACTAACCCACACAGCCAGTCTCAGTGATACTAAAGTGGAAGAAACCCAAACAGACAGTCTCAGTGATAGTAAAGTGGTAGAACCCCACACAGTCAGTCTCAGTGATAGTAGTGGTAGAACACCACACAGCCAGTATCAGTGATAGTAAAGTGGTATAACCCCACAGAGCCAGTCTCAGTGATAGTAAAGTGGTAGAACCCCACACAGCCAGTCTCAGTGATAGTAAAGTGGTAGAACCCACACAGCCAGTCTCAGTGATAGTAAAGTGGTAGAACCCCACACAGCCAGTCTCAGTGAAAGTAAAGTGGTAGAACCCCACACAGCCAGTCTCAGTGATTGTAAAGTGGTAGAACCCCACACAGCCAGTCTCAGTGATTGTAAAGTGGTAGAACCCCACACAGCCAGTCTCAGTGATTGTAAAGTGGTAGAACCCCACACAGCCAGTCTCAGTGATTGTAAAGTGGTAGAACCCCACAAAGCAAGTCTCAGTGATAGTAGTGGTAAAGCCCACATAGCCAGTCTAAGAGACAGTAGTGGTATAACCCCACACAGCCAGTCTCAGTGAAAGTAGTGGTAGAATCCGACACAGCCAGTCTCAGTGAGAGTAAAGTAGTATAAACCCACACAGCCAGTCTCAGTGATAGGAAAGTGGAAGAACCCCAAACAGCCAGTCTCAGTGATAGTAGTGGTAGAACCCCACACAGCCAGTCTCAGTGATAGTAGTGGTAGAACCCCACACAGAAGGTCTTGGTGATAGTAAAGTGGTAGAACCCCACACAGACAGTCTCAGTGATAGTAAAGTGGTATAACCCCACACAGCCAGTCTCAGTAATAGTAGTGGTAGAACCCCACACAGACAGTCTCAGTGATAGTAGTGGTAGAACCCCACACAGAAGGTCTTGGTGATAGTAAATTGGTAGAACCCCACACAGACAGTCTCAGTGATAGTAAAGTGGTATAACCCCACACAAAGCCAGTCTCAGTGATAGTAGTTGTAGAACCCCACACAGCCAGTCTCAGTGATAGTAGTGGTAGAACCCCACACAGCCAGTCTCAGTGATAGTAGTGGTAGAACCCCACACAGCCAGTCGCAGTGATAGCAGTGGTAGAACACCACACAGCCAGTCTCAGTGATAGTAAAGTGGTATAACCCCACACAAACCCAGTCGCATTGATAGTAGTGGTAGAACCCCACATAGCCAGTCTCAGTGACAGTAGTGGTATAACCCCACACAGCCAGTCTCAGTGATAGGAAAGTGGAAGAACCCCACACAGAAGGTCTTTGTGATAGTAAATTGGTAGAACCCCACACAGACAGTCTCAGTGATAGTAAAGTGGTATAACCCCACACAAAGCCAGTCTCAGTGATAGTAGTTGTAGAACCCCACACAGCCAGTCTCAGTGATAGTAGTGGTAGAACCCCACACAGCCAGTCTCAGTGATAGTAGTGGTAGAACCCCACACAGCCAGTCTCAGTGATAGTAGTGGTAGACCCCCACACAGCCAGTCGCAGTGATAGCAGTGGTAGAACACCACACAGCCAGTCTCAGTGATTGTAAAGTGGTATAACCCCACACAAACCCAGTCGCATTGATAGTAGTGGTAGAACCCCACATAGCCAGTCTCAGTGACAGTAGTGGTATAACCCCACACAGCCAGTCTCAGTGATAGGAAAGTGGAAGAACCCCAAACAGCCAGTCTCAGTAATAGTAGTGGTAGAACCCCACACAGCCAGTCTCAGTGATAGTAGTGGTAGAACCCCACACAGAAGGTCTTGGTGATAGTAAAGTGGTAGAACCCCACACAGACAGTCTCAGTGATAGTAAAGTGGTATAACCCCACACAAAGCCAGTCTCAGTGATAGTAGTTGTAGAACCCCACACAGCCAGTCTCAGTGATAGTAAAGTGGTAGAACCCCTCACAGCCAGTCTCAGTGATAGTAAAGTGTTAGAACCCCACAAAGCAAGTCTCATTGAAAGTAAAGAAGTAGCACACCACACAGCCAGTCTCAGTGAGAGTAAAGTGGTAGAACCCCACACAGCCAGTCTCAGTGATAGTATTGGTTGAACCCCACACAGCCATTCTCAGTGAAAGTAAAGTGGTAGAACCCCACACAGCCAGTCTCAGTGATAGTAATGGTAGAACCCCACACAGCAAGTCTCAGTGAGAGTAAAGTGGTAAAACCCCACACAGCCAGTCTATGTGATAGTAAAGTGGTAGAACCCCACACAGCCAGTCTCTGTGATAGTAGTGGTAGAACCCAACACAGCCAGTCTCAGAAATAGAAAAGTAGTAGAACCCCACAAAGCCATTCTAAGCAGTAGTAGTGGTAGAAAACCACACAGCCAGTCTCAGTGATAATAGTGGTAGAACCCCACACGAAGACAGTCTCAGTGATAGTAGTGGTAGAACCCCACACAGCCAGTCTCAGTGATAGTAAAGTGGTAGAACCCCTGACAGCCAGTCTCAGTGATAGTAAAGTGGTAGAACACCACACAGCCAGACTCAGTTATAGTAAAGTGGTAGAACCCACAACAGTCAGTCTCAGTGACAGTATTGGTATAACCCCACACAGCCAGTCTCAGTGAAAGTAGTGGTAGAACCCGACACGGCCAGTCTCAGTAAGAGTAAAGTGGTATAAACCTACACAGCCAGTCTCAGTGATAGGAAAGTGGAAGAACCCCAAACAGACAGTCTCAGTGATAGTAAAGTGGTTGAACCCCACACAGCCAGTCTCAGTGATAGTAGTGGTAGAACCCCATACAGCCAGTCATAGTGATAGTAAAGTGGTAGAACCCCACACAGTCAGTCTCAGTGATAGTAGTGGTAGAACCCCATAAAGACAGTCTCAGTGATAGTAGTGGTAGAACCCCATACAGCCAGTCATAGTGATAGTAAAGTGGTAGAACCCCACACAGTCAGTCTCAGTGATAGTAGTGGTAGAACCCCACACAGCCAGTCTCAGAAATAGAAAAGTGGTAGAACCCCACAAAGCCATTCTCAGCAGTAGTAGTGGTAGAACCCACACAGCCATTCTCAGTGATAGTAGTGGTAGATCACCACACAGACAGTCTTAGTGATAGTAAAGTGGTATAACCCCACAAGGAAGCCAGTCTCAGTGATAGTAGTGGTAGAACCCCACACAGCCAGTCTCAGTGATAGTAAAGTGGTAGAACCCCTGACAGCCAGTCTCAATGATAGTAAAGTGGTAGAACACCACACAGCCAGACTCAGTGATAGTAAAGTGGTATAACCCCACACAAAGCTAGTCTCAGTGATAGTAGTTGTAGAACCCCACACAGCCAGTCTCAGTGATAGTAGTGGTAGAACCCCACACAGCCAGTCTCAGTGATAGTAGTGGTAGAACCCCACACAGCCAGTCGCAGTGATAGCAGTGGTAGAACATGACACAGCCAGTCTCAGTGATAGTAAAGTGGTATAACCCCACACAAACCCAGTCGCATTGATAGTAGTGGTAGAACCCCACATAGCCAGTCTCAGTGACAGTAGTGGTATAACCCCACACAGCACGTCTCAGTGATAGGAAAGTGGAAGAACCCCACACAGAAGGTCTTGGTGATAGTAAATTGGTAGAACCCCACACAGACAGTCTCAGTGATAGTAAAGTGGTATAACCCCACACAAAGCCAGTCTCAGTGATAGTAGTTGTAGAACCCCACACAGCCAGTCTCAGTGATAGTAGTGGTAGAACCCCACACAGCCAGTCTCAGTGATAGTAGTGGTAGAACCCCACACAGCCAGTCTCAGTGATAGTAGTGGTAGAACCCCACACAGCCAGTCGCAGTGATAGCAGTGGTAGAACACCACACAGCCAGTCTCAGTGATAGTAAAGTGGTATAACCCCACACAAACCCAGTCGCATTGATAGTAGTGGTAGAACCCCACATAGCCAGTCTCAGTGACAGTAGTGGTATAACCCCACACAGCCAGTCTCAGTGATAGGAAAGTGGAAGAACCCCAAACAGCCAGTCTCAGTAATAGTAGTGGTAGAACCCCACACAGCCAGTCTCAGTGATAGTAGTGGTAGAACCCCACACAGAAGGTCTTGGTGACAGTAAAGTGGTAGAACCCCACACAGACAGTCTCAGTGATAGTAAAGTGGTATAACCCCACACAGCCAGTCTCAGTAATAGTAGTGGTAGAACCCCACACAGCCAGTCTCAGTGATAGTAGTGGTAGAACCCCACACAGAAGGTCTTGGTGATAGTAAAGTGGTAGAACCCCACAAAGACAGTCTCAGTGATAGTAAAGTGGTATAACCCCACACAAAGCCAGTCTCAGTGATAGTAGTTGTAGAACCCCACACAGCCAGTCTCAGTGATAGTAAAGTGTTAGAACCCCACACAGCAAGTCTCATTGAAAGTAAAGAAGTAGCACACCACACAGCCAGTCTCAGTGAGAGTAAAGTGGTAGAACCCCACACAGCCAGTCTCAGTGATAGTAAAGTGGTAGAACCCCTGACAGCCAGTCTCAGTGATAGTAAAGTGGTAGAACACCACACAGCCAGACTCAGTGATAGTAAAGTGGTAGAAACCAACCCAGTCAGTCTCAGTGACAGTAGTGGTATAACCCCACACAGCCAGTCTCAGTGAAAGTAGTGGTAGAACCCGACACAGCCAGTCTCAGTGAGAGTAAAGTGGTATAAACCTACACAGCCAGTCTCAGTGATAGGAAAGTGGAAGAACCCAAACAGACAGTCTCAGTGATAGTAAAGTGGTAGAACCCCACACAGCCAGTCTCAGTGATAGTAGTGGTAGAACCCCACACAGCCAGTCTCAGAAATAGAAAAGTGGTAGAACCCCACAAAGCCATTCTCAGCAGTAGTAGTGGTAGAACCCCACACAGCCATTCTCAGTGATAGTAGTGGTAGAACACCACACATACAATCTTAGTGATAGTAAAGTGATATAACCCCACACGAAGCCAGTCTCAGTGATAGTAGTGGTAGAACCCCACATAGCCAGTCTCAGTGATAGTAAAGTGGTAGAACCCCTGACAGCCAGTCTCAGTGATAGTAAAGTGGTAGAACACCACACAGCCAAACTCAGTGATAGTAAAGTGGTAGAACCCACCACAGTCAGTCTCAGTGATAGTAGTGGTAGAACCCCACACATTCCGTCTCAGTGATAGTAGTGGTAGAACCCCACACAGCCAGTCTCAGTGACAGTAGTGGTATAACCCCACACAGCCAGTCTCAGTGAAAGTAGTGGTATAACCCGACACAGCCAGTGTCAGTGATAGTAAAGTGGTATAACCCCACACAAACCCAGTCTCATTGATAGTAGTGGTAGAACCCCACATAGCCAGTCTCAGTGACAGTAGTGGTATAACCCCATACAGCCAGTCTCAGTGATTGTAAAGTGGTAGAACCCCACAAAGCAAGTCTCAGTGATAGTAGTGGTAAAGCCCATATAGCCAGTCTAAGTGACAGTAGTGGTATAACCCCACACAGCCAGTCTCAGTGAAAGTTGTGGTAGAACCCGACACAGACAGTCTCAGTGATAGTAAAGTGGTATAACCCCACACAAAGCCAGTCTCAGTGATAGTAGTTGTAGAACCCCACACAGCCAGTCTCAGTGATAGTAGTGGTAGAACCCCACACAGCCAGTCTCAGTGATAGTAGTGGTAGAACCCCACACAGCCAGTCTCAGTGATAGTAGTGGTAGACCCCCACACAGCCAGTCGCAGTGATAGCAGTGGTAGAACACCACACAGCCAGTCTCAGTGATTGTAAAGTGGTATAACCCCACACAAACCCAGTCGCATTGATAGTAGTGGTAGAACCCCACATAGCCAGTCTCAGTGACAGTAGTGGTATAACACCACACAGCCAGTCTCAGTGATAGGAAAGTGGAAGAACCCCAAACAGCCAGTCTCAGTAATAGTAGTGGTAGAACCCCACACAGCCAGTCTCAGTGATAGTAGTGGTAGAACCCCACACAGAAGGTCTTGGTGATAGTAAAGTGGTAGAACCCCACACAGACAGTCTCAGTGATAGTAAAGTGGTATAACCCCACACAAAGCCAGTCTCAGTGATAGTAGTTGTAGAACCCCACACAGCCAGTCTCAGTGATAGTAAAGTGGTAGAACCCCTCACAGCCAGTCTCAGTGATAGTAAAGTGTTAGAACCCCACAAAGCAAGTCTCATTGAAAGTAAAGAAGTAGCACACCACACAGCCAGTCTCAGTGAGAGTAAAGTGGTAGAACCCCACACAGCCAGTCTCAGTGATAGTATTGGTTGAACCCCACACAGCCATTCTCAGTGAAAGTAAAGTGGTAGAACCCCACACAGCCAGTCTCAGTGATAGTAATGGTAGAACCCCACACAGCAAGTCTCAGTGAGAGTAAAGTGGTAAAACCCCACACAGCCAGTCTATGTGATAGTAAAGTGGTAGAACCCCACACAGCCAGTCTCAGTGATAGTAGTGGTAGAACCCAACACAGCCAGCCTCAGAAATAGAAAAGTAGTAGAACCCCACAAAGCCATTCTAAGCAGTAGTAGTGGTAGAAAACCACACAGCCAGTCTCAGTGATAATAGTGGTAGAACCCCACACGAAGACAGTCTCAGTGATAGTAGTGGTAGAACCCCACACAGCCAGTCTCAGTGATAGTAAAGTGGTAGAACCCCTGACAGCCAGTCTCAGTGATAGTAAAGTGGTAGAACACCACACAGCCAGACTCAGTTATAGTAAAGTGGTAGAACCCACAACAGTCAGTCTCAGTGACAGTATTGGTATAACCCCACACAGCCAGTCTCAGTGAAAGTAGTGGTAGAACCCGACACAGCTAGTCTCAGTAAGAGTAAAGTGGTATAAACCTACACAGCCAGTCTCAGTGATAGGAAAGTGGAAGAACCCCAAACAGACAGTCTCAGTGATAGTAAAGTGGTTGAACCCCACACAGCCAGTCTCAGTGATAGTAGTGGTAGAATCCCATACAGCCAGTCATAGTGATAGTAAAGTGGTAGAACCCCACACAGTCAGTCTCAGTGATAGTAGTGGTAGAACCCCATAAAGACAGTCTCAGTGATAGTAGTGGTAGAACCCCATACAGCCAGTCATAGTGATAGTAAAGTGGTAGAACCCCACACAGTCAGTCTCAGTGATAGTAGTGGTAGAACCCCACACAGCCAGTCTCAGAAATAGAAAAGTGGTAGAACCCCACAAAGCCATTCTCAGCAGTAGTAGTGGTAGAACCCCACACAGCCATTCTCAGTGATAGTAGTGGTAGATCACCACACAGACAGTCTTAGTGATAGTAAAGTGGTATAACCCCACAAGGAAGCCAGTCTCAGTGATAGTAGTGGTAGAACCCCACACAGCCAGTCTCAGTGATAGTAAAGTGGTAGAACCCCTGACAGCCAGTCTCAATGATAGTAAAGTGGTAGAACACCACACAGCCAGACTCAGTGATAGTAAAGTGGTATAACCCCACACAAAGCTAGTCTCAGTGATAGTAGTTGTAGAACCCCACACAGCCAGTCTCAGTGATAGTAGTGGTAGAACCCCACACAGCCAGTCTCAGTGATAGTAGTGGTAGAACCCCACACAGCCAGTCGCAGTGATAGCAGTGGTAGAACACGACACAGCCAGTCTCAGTGATAGTAAAGTGGTATAACCCCACACAAACCCAGTCGCATTGATAGTAGTGGTAGAACCCCACATAGCCAGTCTCAGTGACAGTAGTGGTATAACCCCACACAGCACGTCTCAGTGATAGGAAAGTGGAAGAACCCCACACAGAAGGTCTTGGTGATAGTAAATTGGTAGAACCCCACACAGACAGTCTCAGTGATAGTAAAGTGGTATAACCCCACACAAAGCCAGTCTCAGTGATAGTAGTTGTAGAACCCCACACAGCCAGTCTCAGTGATAGTAGTGGTAGAACCCCACACAGCCAGTCTCAGTGATAGTAGTGGTAGAACCCCACACAGCCAGTCTCAGTGATAGTAGTGGTAGAACCCCACACAGCCAGTCTCAGTGATAGTAGTGGTAGAACCCCACACAGCCAGTCGCAGTGATAGCAGTGGTAGAACACCACACAGCCAGTCTCAGTGATAGTAAAGTGGTATAACCCCACACAAACCCAGTCGCATTGATAGTAGTGGTAGAACCCCACATAGCCAGTCTCAGTGAAAGTAGTGGTATAACCCCACACAGCCAGTCTCAGTGATAGGAAAGTGGAAGAGCCCCAAACAGCCAGTCTCAGTAATAGTAGTGGTAGAACCCCACACAGCCAGTCTCAGTGATAGTAGTGGTAGAACCCCACACAGAAGGTCTTGGTGACAGTAAAGTGGAAGAACCCCACACAGACAGTCTCAGTGATAGTAAAGTGGTATAACCCCACACAGCCAGTCTCAGTAATAGTAGTGGTAGAACCCCACACAGCCAGTCTCAGTGATAGTAGTGGTAGAACCCCACACAGAAGGTCTTGGTGATATTAAAGTGGTAGAACCCCACAAAGCCATTCTAAGCAGTAGTAGTGGTAGAAAACCACACAGCCAGTCTCAGTGATAGTAGTGGTAGAACCCCACACAGCCAGTCGCAGTGATAGCAGTGGTAGAACACCACACAGCCAGTCTCAGTGATAGTAAAGTGGTATAACCCCACACAAACCCAGTCGCATTGATAGTAGTGGTAGAACCCCACATAGCCAGTCTCAGTGAAAGTAGTGGTATAACCCCACACAGCCAGTCTCAGTGATAGGAAAGTGGAAGAGCCCCAAACAGCCAGTCTCAGTAATAGTAGTGGTAGAACCCCACACAGCCAGTCTCAGTGATAGTAGTGGTAGAACCCCACACAGAAGGTCTTGGTGACAGTAAAGTGGAAGAACCCCACACAGACAGTCTCAGTGATAGTAAAGTGGTATAACCCCACACAGCCAGTCTCAGTAATAGTAGTGGTAGAACCCCACACAGCCAGTCTCAGTGATAGTAGTGGTAGAACCCCACACAGAAGGTCTTGGTGATAGTAAAGTGGTAGAACCCCACAAAGACAGTCTCAGTGATAGTAAAGTGGTATAACCCCACACAAAGCCAGTCTCAGTGATAGTAGTTGTAGAACCCCACACAGCCAGTCTCAGTGATAGTAAAGTGTTAGAACCCCACACAGCAAGTCTCATTGAAAGTAAAGAAGTAGCACACCACACAGCCAGTCTCAGTGAGAGTAAAGTGGTAGAACCCCACACAGCCAGTCTCAGTGATAGTAAAGTGGTAGAACCCCTGACAGCCAGTCTCAGTGATAGTAAAGTGGTAGAACACCACACAGCCAGACTCAGTGATAGTAAAGTGGTAGAAACCAACCCAGTCAGTCTCAGTGACAGTAGTGGTATAACCCCACACAGCCAGTCTCAGTGAAAGTAGTGGTAGAACCCGACACAGCCAGTCTCAGTGAGAGTAAAGTGGTATAAACCTACACAGCCAGTCTCAGTGATAGGAAAGTGGAAGAACCCAAACAGACAGTCTCAGTGATAGTAAAGTGGTAGAACCCCACACAGCCAGTCTCAGTGATAGTAGTGGTAGAACCCCACACAGCCAGTCTCGGTGATAGTCGTGGTAGAACCCCACACAGCCAGTCTCAGTGATAGCAGTGGTAGAACACCACACAGCCAGTATCAGTGATAGTAAAGTGGTATAACACCACACAAAGCAAGTCTCAGTGATAGTAGTGGTAGAACCCCACACAGCCAGTCTCAGTGAAAGTAGTGGTAGAACCCAAACAGCCAGTCTCAGTGATAGTAAAGTGGTTGAACCCCACACAGCCAGTCTCAGTGAGAGTAAAGTGGTATACTAACCCACACAGCCAGTCTCAGTGATACTAAAGTGGAAGAAACCCAAACAGACAGTCTCAGTGATAGTAAAGTGGTAGAACCCCACACAGTCAGTCTCAGTGATAGTAGTGGTAGAACCCCACACATTCAGTCTCAGTGATAGTAGTGGTAGAACCCCACACAGCCAATCTCAGTGATAGTAGTGGTAGAACCCCACACAGCCAGTCTCAGATAGTAGTGGTAGAACCCCACACAGCCAGTCGCAGTGAAAGCAGTGGTAGAACACCACACAGCCAGTCTCAGTGATTGTAAAGTGGTAGAACCCCACAAAGCAAGTCTCAGTGATAGTAGTGGTAAAGCCCACATAGCCAGTCTAAGTGACAGTAGTGGTATAACCCCACACAGCCAGTCTCAGTGAAAGTTGTGGTAGAACCCGACACAGCCAGTCTCAGTGATAGTAGTGGTAGAACGCCAAACAGCCAGTCTCAGTGATAGTAGTGATAGAACCACACACATCCAGTCTCAGTGATAGTAAAGTGGTAGAACCCCACACAGCCAGTCTCAGTGATAGTAGTGGTAGAACCCCACACAGCCAGTCTCAGTGATAGAAAAGTGGTAGAACCACACAAAGCCAATCTCAGTAGTAGTAGTGGTAGAACCCCACACAGCCAGTCTCAGTGATAGTAGCAGTAGAATCCCACACAGCCAGTTTCAGAAACAGAAAAGTGGTAGAACCCCACAAAGCCATTCTCAGCAGTAGTAGTGGTAGAACCCCACACAGCCAGTCTCAGTGATAGTAGTGGTAGAACCCCACACAGCCAATCTCAGTGATAGTAAAGTGGTATAACCCCACATGAAGCCAGTCTTAGTGATAGTAGTGGTAGAACCCCAAACAGCCAGTCTCAGTGATGGTAAATTGGTAGAACCCCTGACAGACAGTCTCAGTGATAGTAAAGTGGTAGAACCCCACATGAAGCCAGTCTTAGTGTTAGTAGTGGTAGAACCCCACACAGCCAGTCTTAGTGATAGTTGTGGTAGAACCCCACATAGCCAGTCTCAGTGATAGAAAAGTGGTAGAACACCACAAAGCCATTCTCAGTAGTAGTAGAGGTAGAACCCCACACAGCCAGTCTCAGTGATAGTTGTGGTAGAACCCCACACAGCCAGTCTCAGTGATAGCAGTGGTGGAACACCACACAGCCAGTATCAGTGATAGTAAAGTGGTATAACCCCACACAGCCAGTCTCAGTGATAGTAGTGGTAGAACCCCACACAGCCAGTCTCAGTGATAGTAAAGTGGTAGAACCCACACAGCCAGTCTCAGTGATAGTAAAGTGGTAGAACCCCACACAGCCAGTCTCAGTGAAAGTAAAGTGGTAGAACCCCACACAGCCAGTCTCAGTGATTGTAAAGTGGTAGAACCCCACACAGCCAGTCTCAGTGATTGTAAAGTGGTAGAACCCCACACAGCCACTCTCAGTGATTGTAAAGTGGTAGAACCCCACACAGCCAGTCTCAGTGATTGTAAAGTGGTAGAACCCCACAAAGCAAGTCTCAGTGATAGTAGTGGTAAAGCCCACATAGCCAGTCTAAGTGACAGTAGTGGTAGAACCCCACACAGCCAGTCTCAGTGAAAGTAGTGGTAGAACCCGACACAGCCAGTCTCAGTGAGAGTAAAGTGGTATAAACCCACACAGCCAGTCTCAGTGATAGGAAAGTGGAAGAACCCCAAACAGCCAGTCTCAGTAATAGTAGTGGTAGAACCCCACACAGCCAGTCTCAGTGATAGTAGTGGTAGAACCCCACACAGAAGGTCTTGGTGATAGTAAAGTGGTAGAACCCCACACAGACATTCTCAGTGATAGTAAAGTGGTATAACCCCACACAGCCAGTCTCAGTAATAGTAGTGGTAGAACCCCACACAGCCAGTCTCAGTGATAGTAGTGGTAGAGCCCCACACAGAAGGTCTTGGTGATAGTAAAGTGGTAGAACCCCACAAAGACAGTCTCAGTGATAGTAAAGTGGTATAACCCCACAAAAAGCCAGTCACAGTGATCATAGTTGTAGAACCCCACACAGCCAGTCTCAGTGATAGTTGTGGTAGAACCCCACACAGCCAGTCTCAGTGATTGTAAAGTGGTAGAACCCCACACAGCCAGTCTCAGTGATTGTAAAGTGGTAGAACCCCACAAAGCAAGTCTCAGTGATAGTAGTGGTAAAGCCCACATAGCAAGTCTAAGTGACAGTAGTGGTATAACCCCACACAGCCAGTCTCAGTGAAAGTAGTGGTAGAACCCGACACAGCCAGTCTCAGTGAGAGTAAAGTGGTATAAACCCACACAGCCAGTCTCAGTGATAGGAAAGTGGAAGAACCCCAAACAGCCAGTCTCAGTAATAGTAGTGGTAGAACCCCACACAGCCAGTCTCAGTGATAGTAGTGGTAGAACCCCACACAGAAGGTCTTGGTGATAGTAAAGTGGTAGAACCCCACACAGACAGTCTCAGTGATAGTAAAGTGGTATAACCCCACACAAAGCCAGTCTCAGTGATAGTAGTTGTAGAACCCCACACAGCCAGTATCAGTGATAGTTGTGGTAGAACCCCACACAGCCAGTCTCAGTGATAGAAAAGTGGTAGAACACCACAAAGCCATTCTCAGTAGTAGTAGTGGTAGAACCCCACACAGCCAGTCTCAGTGATAGTCGTGGTAGAACCCCACACAGCCAGTCTCAGTGATGGCAGTTGTAGAACACCACACAGCCAGTATCAGTGATAGTAAAGTGGTATAACACCACACAAAGCAAGTCTCAGTGATAGTAGTGGTAGAACCCCACACAGCCAGTCTCAGTGAAAGTAGTGGTAGAACCCAAACAGCCAGTCTCAGTGATAGTAAAGTGGTTGAACCCCACACAGCCAGTCTCAGTGAGAGTAAAGTGGTATACTAACCCACACAGCCAGTCTCAGTGATACTAAAGTGGAAGAAACCCAAACAGACAGTCTCAGTGATAGTAAAGTGGTAGAACCCCACACAGTCAGTCTCAGTGATAGTAGTGGTAGAACCCCACACATTCTGTCTCAGTGATAGTAGTGGTAGAACCCCACACAGCCAGTCTCAGTGATAGTAGTGGTAGAACCCCACACAGCCAGTCTCAGTGATAGCAGTGGTGGAACACCACACAGCCAGTATCAGTGATAGTAAAGTGGTATAACCCCACACAGCCAGTCTCAGTGATAGTAGTGGTAGAACCCCACACAGCCAGTCTCAGTGATAGTAAAGTGGTAGAACCCACACAGCCAGTCTCAGTGATAGTAAAGTGGTAGAACCCCACACAGCCAGTCTCAGTGAAAGTAAAGTGGTAGAACCCCACACAGCCAGTCTCAGTGATAGTAAAGTGGTAGAACCCCACACAGCCAGTCTCAGTGAAAGTAAAGTGGTAGAACCCCACACAGCCAGTCTCAGTGATTGTAAAGTGGTAGAACCCCACACAGCCAGTCTCAGTGATTGTAAAGTGGTAGAACCCCACACAGCCACTCTCAGTGATTGTAAAGTGGTAGAACCCCACACAGCCAGTCTCAGTGATTGTAAAGTGGTAGAACCCCACAAAGCAAGTCTCAGTGATAGTAGTGGTAAAGCCCACATAGCCAGTCTAAGTGACAGTAGTGGTAGAACCCCACACAGCCAGTCTCAGTGAAAGTAGTGGTAGAACCCGACACAGCCAGTCTCAGTGAGAGTAAAGTGGTATAAACCCACACAGCCAGTCTCAGTGATAGGAAAGTGGAAGAACCCCAAACAGCCAGTCTCAGTAATAGTAGTGGTAGAACCCCACACAGCCAGTCTCAGTGATAGTAGTGGTAGAACCCCACACAGAAGGTCTTGGTGATAGTAAAGTGGTAGAACCCCACACAGACATTCTCAGTGATAGTAAAGTGGTATAACCCCACACAGCCAGTCTCAGTAATAGTAGTGGTAGAACCCCACACAGCCAGTCTCAGTGATAGTAGTGGTAGAGCCCACACAGAAGGTCTTGGTGATAGTAAAGTGGTAGAACCCCACAAAGACAGTCTCAGTGATAGTAAAGTGGTATAACCCCACAAAAAGCCAGTCACAGTGATCATAGTTGTAGAACCCCACACAGCCAGTCTCAGTGATAGTTGTGGTAGAACCCCACACAGCCAGTCTCAGTGATTGTAAAGTGGTAGAACCCCACACAGCCAGTCTCAGTGATTGTAAAGTGGTAGAACCCCACAAAGCAAGTCTCAGTGATAGTAGTGGTAAAGCCCACATAGCAAGTCTAAGTGACAGTAGTGGTATAACCCCACACAGCCAGTCTCAGTGAAAGTAGTGGTAGAACCCGACACAGCCAGTCTCAGTGAGAGTAAAGTGGTATAAACCCACACAGCCAGTCTCAGTGATAGGAAAGTGGAAGAACCCCAAACAGCCAGTCTCAGTAATAGTAGTGGTAGAACCCCACACAGCCAGTCTCAGTGATAGTAGTGGTAGAACCCCACACAGAAGGTCTTGGTGATAGTAAAGTGGTAGAACCCCACACAGACAGTCTCAGTGATAGTAAAGTGGTATAACCCCACACAGTCAGTCTCAGTAATAGTAGTGGTAGAACCCCACACAGCAAGTCTCAGTGATAGTAGTGGTAGAACCCCACACAGAAGGTCTTGGTGATAGTAAAGTGGTAGAACCCCACACAGACAGTCTCAGTGATAGTAAAGTGGTATAACCCCACACAAAGCCAGTCTCAGTGATAGTAGTTGTAGAACCCCACACAGCCAGTCTCAGTGATAGAAAAGTGGTAGAACACCACAAAGCCATTCTCAGTAGTAGTAGTGGTAGAACCCCACACAGCCAGTCTCAGTGATAGTCGTGGTAGAACCCCACACAGCCAGTCTCAGTGATGGCAGTTGTAGAACACCACACAGCCAGTATCAGTGATAGTAAAGTGGTATAACACCACACAAAGCAAGTCTCAGTGATAGTAGTGGTAGAACCCCACACAGCCAGTCTCAGTGAAAGTAGTGGTAGAACCCAAACAGCCAGTCTCAGTGATAGTAAAGTGGTTGAACCCCACACAGCCAGTCTCAGTGAGAGTAAAGTGGTATACTAACCCACACAGCCAGTCTCAGTGATACTAAAGTGGAAGAAACCCAAACAGACAGTCTCAGTGATAGTAAAGTGGTAGAACCCCACACAGTCAGTCTCAGTGATAGTAGTGGTAGAACCCCACACATTCTGTCTCAGTGATAGTAGTGGTAGAACCCCACACAGCCAGTCTCAGTGATAGTAGTGGTAGAACCCCACACAGCCAGTCTCAGTGATAGCAGTGGTGGAACACCACACAGCCAGTATCAGTGATAGTAAAGTGGTATAACCCCACACAGCCAGTCTCAGTGATAGTAGTGGTAGAACCCCACACAGCCAGTCTCAGTGATAGTAAAGTGGTAGAACCCACACAGCCAGTCTCAGTGATAGTAAAGTGGTAGAACCCCACACAGCCAGTCTCAGTGAAAGTAAAGTGGTAGAACCCCACACAGCCAGTCTCAGTGATTGTAAAGTGGTAGAACCCCACACAGCCAGTCTCAGTGATTGTAAAGTGGTAGAACCCCACACAGCCAGTCTCAGTGATTGTAAAGTGGTAGAACCCCACACACCCAGTCTCAGTGATTGTAAAGTGGTAGAACCCCACAAAGCAAGTCTCAGTGATAGTAGTGGTAAAGCCCACATAGCAAGTCTAAGTGACAGTAGTGGTATAACCCCACACAGCCAGTCTCAGTGAAAGTAGTGGTAGAACCCGACACAGCCAGTCTCAGTGAGAGTAAAGTGGTATAAACCCACACAGCCAGTCTCAGTGATAGGAAAGTGGAAGAACCCCAAACAGCCAGTCTCAGTAATAGTAGTGGTAGAGACCCACACAGCCAGTCTCAGTGATAGTAGTGGTAGAACCCCACACAGAAGGTATTGGTGATAGTAAAGTGGTAGAACCCCACACAGACAGTCTCAGTGATAGTAAAGTGGTATAACCCCACACAGTCAGTCTCAGTAATAGTAGTGGTAGAACCCCACACAGCAAGTCTCAGTGATAGTAGTGGTAGAACCCCACACAGAAGGTCTTGGTGATAGTAAAGTGGTAGAACCCCACACAGACAGTCTCAGTGATAGTAAAGTGGTATAACCCCACACAAAGCCAGTCTCAGTGATAGTAGTTGTAGAACCCCACACAGCCAGTATCAGTGATAGTTGTGGTAGAACCCCACACAGCCAGTCTCAGTGATAGAAAAGTGGTAGAACACCACAAAGCCATTCTCAGTAGTAGTAGTGGTAGAACCCACACAGCCAGTCTCAGTGATAGTCGTGGTAGAACCCCACACAGCCAGTCTCAGTGATGGCAGTTGTAGAACACCACACAGCCAGTATCAGTGATAGTAAAGTGGTATAACACCACACAAAGCAAGTCTCAGTGATAGTAGTGGTAGAACCCCACACAGCCAGTCTCAGTGAAAGTAGTGGTAGAACCCAAACAGCCAGTCTCAGTGATAGTAAAGTGGTTGAACCCCACACAGCCAGTCTCAGTGAGAGTAAAGTGGTATACTAACCCACACAGCCAGTCTCAGTGATACTAAAGTGGAAGAAACCCAAACAGACAGTCTCAGTGATAGTAAAGTGGTAGAACCCCACACAGTCAGTCTCAGTGATAGTAGTGGTAGAACCCCACACATTCTGTCTCAGTGATAGTAGTGGTAGAACCCCACACAGCCAGTCTCAGTGATAGTAGTGGTAGAACCCCACACAGCCAGTCTCAGTGATAGTAGTGGTAGAACCCCACACAGCCAGTCTCAGTGATAGTAAAGTGTTAGAACCCCACACAGCAAGTCTCATTGAAAGTAAAGAAGTAGCACCCCACACAGCCAGTCTCAGTGAGAGTAAAGTGGTAGAACCCCACACAGCCAGTCTCAGTGATAGTAGTGGTAGAACCCCACACAACCAGTCTCAGTGATAGTATTGGTAGAACCCCACACAGCCATTCTCAGTGAAAGTAAAGTGGTAGAACCCCACACAGCCAGTCTCAGTGATAGTAATGGTAGAACCCCCCACAGCAAGTCTCAGTGAGTGTAAAGTGGTAAAACCCCACACAGCCAGTCTATGTGATAGTAAAGTGGTAGAACCCCACACAGCCAGTCTCAGTGATAGTAGTGGTAGAACACCACACAACAGTCTCAGTAATAGTTACGTGGTAGAACCCCACATAGCCAGTATCAGTGATAGTAAAGTGGTAGAACCCCACACAGCCAGTCTCAGTGATAGTAAGGTGGTAGAACCCCAAACAGCCAGTCTCAGTGATAGTAAAGTGGTATAACCCCACACAGCCAGTCTCAGTAATAGTAGTGGTAGAACCCCACACAGCCAGTCTCAGTGATAGTAGTGGTAGAACCCCACACAGAAGGTCTTGGTGATAGTAAAGTGGTAGAACCCCACACAGACAGTCTCAGTGATAGTAAAGTGGTATAACCCCACACAAAGCCAGTCTCAGTGATAGTAGTTGTAGAACCCCACACAGCCAGTCTCAGTGATAGTTGTGGTAGAACCCCACACAGCCAGTCTCAGTGATAGAAAAGTGGTAGAACACCACAAAGCCATTCTCAGTAGTAGTAGTGGTAGAACCCCACACAGCCAGTCTCAGTGAAAGTCGTGGTAGAACCCCAAACAGCCAGTCTCAGTGATAGCAGTTGTAGAACACCACACAGCCAGTATCAGTGATAGTAAAGTGGTATAACACCACACAAAGCAAGTCTCAGTGATAGTAGTGGTAGAACCCACACACAGACAGTCTCAGTGAAAGTAGTGGTAGAACCCAAACAGCCAGTCTCAGTGATAGTAAAGTGGTTGAACCCCACACAGCCAGTCTCAGTGAGAGTAAAGTGGTATACTAACCCACACAGCCAGTCTCAGTGATACTAAAGTGGAAGAAACCCAAACAGACAGTCTCAGTGATAGTAAAGTGGTAGAACCCCACACAGTCAGTCTCAGTGATAGTAGTGGTAGAACCCCACACATTCAGTCTCAGTGATAGTAGTGGTAGAACCCCACACAGCCAGTCTCAGTGATAGTAGTGGTAGAACCCCACACAGCCAGTTTCAGTGATAGTAGTGGTAGAACCCCACACAGCCAGTCTCAGTGATAGTAGTGGTAGAACCCCACACAGAAGGTCTTGGTGATAGTAAAGTGGTAGAACCCCACACAGACAGTCTCAGTGATAGTAAAGTGGTATAACCCCACACAGCAAGTCTCAGTAATAGTAGTGGTAGAACCCCACACAGCCAGTCTCAGTGATAGTAGTGGTAGAACCCCACACAGAAGGTCTTGGTGATAGTAAAGTGGTAGAACCCCACACAGACAGTCTCAGTGATAGTAAAGTGGTATAACCCCACACAAAGCCAGTCTCAGTGATAGTAGTTGTAGAACCCCACACAGCCAGTCTCAGTGATAGTAAAGTGGTAGAACCCCTCACAGCCAGTCTCAGTGATAGTAAAGTGTTAGAACCCCACACAGCAAGTCTCATTGAAAGTAAAGAAGTAGCACCCCACACAGCCAGTCTCAGTGATAGTAAAGTGGTAGAACCCCACACAGCCAGTCTCAGTGATAGTAAGGTGGTAGAACCCCAAACAGCCAGTCTCAGTGATAGTAAAGTGGTATAACCCCACACAGCCAGTCTCAGTAATAGTAGTGGTAGAACCCCACACAGCCAGTCTCAGTGATAGTAGTGGTAGAACCCCACACAGAAGGTCTTGGTGATAGTAAAGTGGTAGAACCCCACACAGACAGTCTCAGTGATAGTAAAGTGGTATAACCCCACACAAAGCCAGTCTCAGTGATAGTAGTTGTAGAACCCCACACAGCCAGTCTCAGTGATAGTTGTGGTAGAACCCCACACAGCCAGTCTCAGTGATAGAAAAGTGGTAGAACACCACAAAGCCATTCTCAGTAGTAGTAGTGGTAGAACCCCACACAGCCAGTCTCAGTGATAGTCGTGGTAGAACCCCACACAGCCAGTCTCAGTGATAGCAGTTGTAGAACACCACACAGCCAGTATCAGTGATAGTAAAGTGGTATAACACCACACAAAGCAAGTCTCAGTGATAGTAGTGGTAGAACCCCACACAGCCAGTCTCAGTGAAAGTAGTGGTAGAACCCAAACAGCCAGTCTCAGTGATAGTAAAGTGGTTGAACCCCACACAGCCAGTCTCAGTGAGAGTAAAGTGGTATACTAACCCACACAGCCAGTCTCAGTGATACTAAAGTGGAAGAAACCCAAACAGACAGTCTCAGTGATAGTAAAGTGGTAGAACCCCACACAGTCAGTCTCAGTGATAGTAGTGGTAGAACCCCACACATTCAGTCTCAGTGATAGTAGTGGTAGAACCCCACACAGCCAGTCTCAGTGATAGTAGTGGTAGAACCCCACACAGCCAGTTTCAGTGATAGTAGTGGTAGAACCCCACACAGCCAGTCTCAGTGATAGTAGTGGTAGAACCCCACACAGAAGGTCTTGGTGATAGTAAAGTGGTAGAACCCCACACAGACAGTCTCAGTGATAGTAAAGTGGTATAACCCCACACAGCAAGTCTCAGTAATAGTAGTGGTAGAACCCCACACAGCCAGTCTCAGTGATAGTAGTGGTAGAACCCCACACAGAAGGTCTTGGTGATAGTAAAGTGGTAGAACCCCACACAGACAGTCTCAGTGATAGTAAAGTGGTATAACCCCACACAAAGCCAGTCTCAGTGATAGTAGTTGTAGAACCCCACACAGCCAGTCTCAGTGATAGTAAAGTGGTAGAACCCCTCACAGCCAGTCTCAGTGATAGTAAAGTGTTAGAACCCCACACAGCAAGTCTCATTGAAAGTAAAGAAGTAGCACCCCACACAGCCAGTCTCAGTGAGAGTAAAGTGGTAGAACCCCACACAGCCAGTCTCAGTGATAGTAGTGGTAGAACCCCACACAACCAGTCTCAGTGATAGTATTGGTAGAACCCCACACAGCCATTCTCAGTGAAAGTAAAGTGGTAGAACCCAACACAGCCAGTCTCAGTGATAGTAATGGTAGAACCCCACACAGCAAGTCTCAGTGAGAGTAAAGTGGTAAAACCACACACAGCCAGTCTATGTGATAGTAAAGTGGTAGAACCCCACACAGCCAGTCTCAGTGATAGTAGTGGTAGAACACCACACAACAGTCTCAGTAATAGTTACGTGGTAAAACCCCACATAGCTAGTATCAGTGATAGTAAAGTGGTAGAACCCCACACAGACAGTCTCAGTGATAGTAAGGTGGTAGAACCCCAAACAGCCAGTCTCAGTGATAGTAAATTGGTAGAACCCCACACAGCCAGTCTCAGTCATAGTAAAGTGGTAGAACCCCACACAGCCAGTCTCAGTGATAGTAAAGTGGTAGAACCCCACACAGCCAGTCTCAGTGATAGTAAAGTGGTAGAACCCCACACAGCCAGTCTCAGTGATAGTAAAGGGGTAGAACCCCACACAGCCAGTCTCAGTGATAGTAGTGGTAGAACCCCACACAGCCAGTCTCAGTGGTAGTAAAGTGATGGAACCCACTACTGGCCTCACAGGCATTATGAAGGCAACACCCCAGGTCTACCTAAACTGCTATACCGCAATACTCTGTACTCCAAGGGGGTGTGTGTGTGTGTGTGTGTGTGTGTGTGTGTGTGTGTGTGTGTGTGTGTGTGTGTGTGTGTGTGTGTGTGTGTGTGTGTGTGTGTGTGTGTGTGTGTGTGTGTGTGTGTGTGTGTGTGTGTGTGTGTGTGTGTGTGTGTGTGTGTGTGTATGTGTGTGAAAACAGAGAGCATCCCAGGGCATGCACACATCATAATGAGGCAGTGAACAAAAACAAACACTCCTCAGCTCAGAGTGACAGCAAGGTCAGAGTGCAAGTCTGAATGACTTCAGTCTCCTCACAGAAAGAATACATAAACAGCCTGGGAAGCAAACACAAGCACTGACATTAACTTCCTCAACACACCAACACAAACTCTGCCTCAACATTATCAGTGTGTTATTCAGTGTGTGTGTGTGTGTGTAAAGGCATATTACTGCAATAGTGTGTGAGGCCACTGGGGGTATAGTTAGTGAATTGTTGATGAGGGAAAGAGTTCAAGAACATAGCTCTCTGTCTTCCATCTCTTTTGTTCTCTCTCAGTCCCCACCCATTTTCTTCGTCTCTCTAATCACTCTCTAGTGAGGGATATTAACGATCCATCGTTACTCCACTCTGCTCCATTAGGAGGTTCCGCCCTGCCCAGTGCTACACTACACACACACAGTCTGTAAACCAGAGAGTGAGAGCAATTAGAGAAGAGAGAGAGCGAGAGAGAGTTTCTAATGCCCATAGATCCTTGGCACCACAGACCTAACGGGCAGAACAAACACTGCTAATACAGGACAGACTCCTCAGACTGAACAGGGTTCAGCCAGAACACAGCAGGGCAGGGAGGCAGGGAGGAAAACCCCCTGTGCAGCATATGTTCACCTCTAAACATTACCTGACCTCAGGCCTACCGCAGTCAGACTCTGTGTGTCTCCCTGTTTTGTGTGTTAATTGATGCCCAGAAGGTTAGAAGTGTGTTTGGTTAGCCACATGGCTCCAGGTGTGTGTGTGTGTCCCACCTGGCTGTAACACACTGATCCCCAGCAGGTTGGACGTCCTGTTGGCCACTTTGCTCCAGGTGTTGTCGTAGTTCCTCCTCCACAGGAGGGCAGAGCACTGATATGTCCCCGCCTCCTTGCGACCGGCGCGTGTCACAGACAACCTGAAGTTGGTGTTGGAATGGGAACGGTCCACGGTGGTGCGGGTGCCCAGGCCCAGCAGCTGCTCGCCCCACTGTAGCGTGCCCTCGCGGGTAAACGTCACCAGGTCTCGGAACTCGCCTGCTGTGCCACCCTCCCCAGAAGAGCCCGAGCTGGCGGGCATGAAGCGCCAGGTGACAGAGGCAGGCACACGAGGGTTATGGCGGGGGCTTCACCAGGCACTGGAGGTCAAACGAGTCGCCAAAGGTCACGCTGGGCGTCCGCGATGATGCCGACACCACAAAGGAGGATTCTGGGAAAAAGGAAGAAATGCGTTAATGTTGGGAAGTAAGGCTAAATTTCAAACCGAACCCTAGCTCCAATATTTTATTTTTAACTAGGCAAGTCAGTTAAGAACAAGTTACTATTTACAAAGACTGCCTAACCCGACAAATTGTGCACCGCCCTATGGGACTCCCAATCACAGCCAGATGTGATGCAGCCTGGATTCGAACCAGGTACTGCAGTGACATCTCTTGCACTAACATGCAGGGTCTTAGACCACTGTGCCACTCGGGAGCCCCTATCCTATTCCCTAACTCCTATTCCCTAACTCCTATTACCTAGGCACTTTACTATTTATTTAAAAAAATTATATATATAGTAATTTAGCAGACTTAAAACAGCAATTGGGTTAAGTGCCTTACTCAAGGGCACATTGACAGATATTTCACCTAGTCGGTTCTGAACCAGCAACCATTCGGTTACTGGCCCAATGCGCTTAACCGTTAGGCTACCTGCCGCCCACTTGATGTAGATGTGAAAGGATTGGAGAGGTAAGCAGTGTGGCAGGCCAGGCAGCATAACAGAGGCCATGGTGGTGACAGACTGTGATGGAGCAACCCTCTACTTTAATACACAGACAAAGGGGGAGTGAAGGAGTAGGGATTGCAAGACTGAGTTGCATTCAGGGAGAGTTGAGTAACTTGCCTTTGATCAACAAGTTAGCCGTTAGAATCCATTCACTGTTCTCTGAAACACAACATTATGGAGAGGTTGTATAAATGTGTGTTTGTAGAAGATGTACTGCATTTATAGGGTTAATGCTAACACACAGGTCCTCCCTCTCTCGCGGTGGGCACAGGTAGGTGGGTGTGTGGGGGAAGGATTCACCTGCTGAGATAAAACACTGACAACACTTACCCAGGTTGCACAGGGGCATAGTTCCAGTGCATGTGACCGAGCACAGATCGATTTCTCATGACTCCCCGGGGCGGCCACAGACAGCCATTTGCCCAGCAAAGGGAGTGTGTGTGTGTGTGTGTGTGTAAGAGCAGAGCTGAAAACCATTGGTGATGCACCACCAGGAAAGGCTCCAGGGAGAGATTTGCTTGAAGAGCTGATGTTCAATCCGCTTGCTTCTCTAGCCAATCCAAACTTTCCTCATTAAGATAACAACAGTCACCCTGGTTCAGATAATAGGGTCAACATACACCTACACCACACCACTTAGAGAGAAGAGAAAGAGGAGGTGGGAGAGGTTGCCCGGTACTTCACTCCACCATCAGGTATCCCTCTGTAATATCCTTCATTCCAAATGTCGACAAATGTCGACAAAATCTTTTTTGTGTCTGTAAAATGAATTATGCAAGAAATGTAGGTGGAAATGCTTTATGTACAAATATTGATATCATAACCATCATATCGAAGTAAACTTGGAGTCACAGTGACATGTTGTGTGGTCCTCCCACTACGACTCGCAGTTTATTAGGCTACAGATTAAATCACTTCCCAGTCAACACTCAGAGCACACTATCACTAATCCCCACAGAGCAGATAGCCACATTGGAAAAAGATGCATTGTGATAAAGGGGAATGGAATGCCAGAGGGAGGAACATTTTGAAGAGACATGTACATGCTAGGGATGGGTATGATTATTTGAATATTCGAAGATCCGAACAGATATTAGTATTCGATTACTTGGGACAGTATTCATTTTTTGAGAAGAGTGCAGCCAATAAAAAAGACACAAAGGTAGCCTACATACGTTTCACACGTGTAGCTTGTTGATATTGTCAGTCAATCAAAGCAGCACTACAGTCAAAGTGTAGCAAGTGAAGTGGGAGATTTCTGGAATAAAAATTACGGAATTAAGTTGGTTAAATGAGAAGGAGTAGGCTACAATGATCAACCAACAGGTAGGCTGTTGTTTCATATGAATGGAGTTGATTTAGACGTAGAGTGCAGCAGAATAGCGTCAATTAGCCTTGCTACTTCAGCTAGCTAGCTGGCTAGCTTAGCTGGCTATATGTTTTACTTAACCTTTATTTAACCTTTATTTAACTAGGCAAGTCAGTTAGGAACAAATTCTTATTTACAATGACGGCCTACCAAAAGGCCTCCTGTGGGGACGGGGATTAAAAATAAAAATAAATTAAATAAAAATGTAGGACAAAACACATCTACTGCAGCTTATTTACAACAATGCAGTCAAGAAGGGCACAACCAGATGGTATGATGGATAACTTATGGCAGCAACAAGTCTGTCTAACAAGCGAGTCGGTTTGGCTACTTTCTCCCTCCCTGTCTCCCTCCCTGTCTCCCTCTCTGCCACACACATAGACACTCGCACACTCCGACTCCTGCTCCTATCTCACCCATCACCACAACTCTCTCGAGCAAGGGGCACGGTTTCGACTGCTCCTACAGTTTTGCGTTGGTACTGCAGTTTAACTGACACCCGGCCCAGAATAAATTATTTCCATAGACGGCAGATTTGAACATTCCTAATAAGACACTTTAGTCATCACTTTTGTGGACAAAACATCCTTTGAATTATTCAAATAATTGTCGATGAGGCCGTTTCCCCCCATTTTTCCCATCACTCACACTTAAAATTTTATATCCAATGTCAGCCATGTTTTTGGATGACGTCGTCGCTGCTCACTCACGCGCCAGCGCGCATGTGATGTTGGTCTGTATAAACCGGAGGCAATCCGGATATAGACGGTCCATGAATCGGCATATGCGACTGTGAGTAGATAACCTTGAAAACAATGGTCAGACATCTTGGACGCAGTTTCCAGTTCTGACTATACCTCAGTGCTCGAGTTCCGCGAGCAAGTCTCCATTGAAGTTTTAAAAAATATATGTTGTTCTGTAAAACACATGTATTTCGACTATCCAGATATCATGATATTATTAGAATACTGAAATCATCTCAAATGCCCATCCATCCGCGCGCACACACACACACACACACCCACAATAAAAACGAATTTGTCGGAACGATAACAAACCCAAAGATCTATATAGTCTACATAACTCATCAGTTGCTAAAACACAACAAATGACCAGTTAAAAAGCTGACATCTTGTCTCTCCCTCTACGGCACCACAAAGTTCTGCTGCAGGGACTAATCCCTTCGCTGTGTGTGTGCTGAGCCCTTGGCTCCCCAGTGCCTCAGTCAGTGCTTCGCTCCAGTGCTCTCAGTCAGCCTGTACCAGGGATGTTCAGCTTAACTCAGCACTGACAGAGAAAAGCCTGCCCACTGCTAAACACATTTACAACTGCATTTCCATTCTAATAATTCTGGCTAATCTGTGTGTACGCAAGTTGTGGAATGTGTGTCTCAAGTCAAGATTGTGTGTGTGGTGTCCATTGAGCATAATATCATTAAAAAGTCAAACTGCATTTGAAGTCAGCATGGTGTGTGTGTGTGTGTGTGTGTGTGTGTGTGTGTGTGTGTGTGTGTGTGTGTGTGTGTGTGTGTGTGTGTGTGTGCATGTTGTAGTGGCACATACCCCTTGTGGGGATATTCATACCTACATGAATAAAGCATGATTTGTTTTCCAGCCCCTAAATGAGCTAGTCATCACAATCTCTTAAAGCAGAAACTGTTCTCTGTGTGCTCCTGACATCCCCCTGCACTCGCTTACCAACTGCCTACACACTGATGGCCTGACGTGTGTGTGTTCTCGTTTCAGGGAAAAGCTAAAGAAATGTCTTCACAGCTATGCCCTTGTGTGTATGAGGGTATGTTCGCCTGTTGCAAAATCTTTCAACTTGTCATGACAAAATTAATATTACCTTGATGTGTGTGTGTGTGTATACTGTACTCTGTGTGATGGTCCCTTGCATAATGTTGTGACAGTGATGGTGTGTGTGGGTATATGTGTTTGTATCTTCCTGAGTCACAACTCCATGCTACACACTCACCCACGGTCTTAACAGTGATGGCCTTAGTAGCTGACTTCTCCCCTATCTTCTCCCAACTCTGCTCGGACTCTGTCCCGGCCTCCACCCACTCTGTGGCCGTGCACCGGAACAGCCCCTCGTCCCCAGGCAGGGCGTTGTAGAGGGACAGGGTATAAATGTCCTCCTGTACCCTCTCTACCCGGATCTCCCCGTAGCTGGAGCGCTCACGGTACCCAGGGCCTGGTCGAATGGTCCCGTCGCGGTCTACGGAGGCCAGGTTCTTGGGAGGGGTGGAGCCCTGCTTCTCACTCCACTGCCAGGCCACAGAGAGAGGACCCGTGGTGGAGTGGATGGAGCAGGTCAGCTGGACCACATCCCCCTCCTGGACCTCCGACGAGTTACTGGACAAAGACACTGTGATGTTACTCTCTGGGGAGAGGGAGTGAGGAGAGTGGAGGAATAGAGAGAGGGAGGGAGGAGAGTGAAGGAATAGAGAGAGGGAGTGAGAGAGGGAGGGAGGAGAGTGAAGGAATAGAGAGAGGGAGTGAGAGAGAAAAAATAATGGGGAAGATGGGCGAGTGAGAGAGGAAGGGAGGAGAGTAGAGGAATAGGGAGAGGGAGTGAGAGAGAAAAAATAAACAAATCAGTCAAAATTGATCCAAACCTCAGAAATAAAAAGTTGAACAAAATAATGAAATAATAGAACCAGGCATCTTATTAGAAAAATTCATAGAAGACACAGGCACAGTGATGCTGAAACACTGGTGGTTTACCCAATAAATTATTGGGAGCTTGCTGGTGGTCTACCCAATAAATTACTGGGAGCTTGTACACCCTGATCTGTTTCACTTGTCTTTGTGATTGTCTCCACCACCCTCCAGGTGTCGCCCATCTTCCCCATTATCCCCTGTGTATTTATTCCTGTGTTCTCTGTTTGTCTGTAGCCAGTTAGTGTTGTTTGTTCAAGTCAACCAGCGTTTTGTGTCAGCTCCTGCTTTTTCCAGTCTCTCTTTTCTCGCCCTCCTGGTTTTGACGCTTGCCTGTCCTGACTCCGAGCCCGCCTGCCTGACCACTCTGCCTGACCCTGAGCCTGCCTGCCGACCAGTACCTTTGCCCCACCTCTGGTTTACTGAGCCCTGCCTGCCTTGACCTGTCTATTGCCTGCCCCTGTTGGAATATTAAACTATTGTTTATTCGGCGTGGTCTGAATCTGGGTCTTACCTTCATACCTGATAGGAACTTGCGACTCTTTATTTTTATAGCCTACTGTTTACTCGCCGTTAGTATGCACCTCTACCAACTTTTTGAGGTGTGCGCCAGCTCATGCTTGAGGTGTTCGCCAGCTCAGACACGGGCAGTATTGTATCTACCGGTATGGCATCTGGAGTATACTGACTAGCAATTAGAGATACTTTTGTAACCCTTTCCAGCTTTATGCAAGTCAACAATTCTTAATCTTAGGTCTTCTGAGATCTCTGTTCCGAGGCATGGTTCACATCAGGCAATGCTCTTGTGAACAGCAAACTCACATTTTGTGAGTGTTTTTTAATAGGGCAAGGCAGCTCTAACCAACACCTCCAATCTTGTGTCATTGATTGGACTCCAGGTTAGCTGACTCCTGACTCTAATTAGCTTTTGGATTACCCTAGGGGTTCACATACTTTTTCCAACCTACACTGTGAATGTTTAAATTATGTATTCAATATAAACAAGAAAAATAAAATAATTTGTGCGTTATTAGTTGAAGCACACTATGGTTGTCTATTGTTGTGACTTAGATGAAGATCAGATCAAATGTGATGACCAATTTATGCAGAAATCCAGATAATTCCACAGGGTTCACATACTTTTTCTTGCCACTGTATGTGACAAAACGTATATATACACTGAACAAAAATAAACGCAACATGTAAAGTGTTGGTCACATGTTTCATGATCTGAAATAAAAGATCCCAGAAATCTTTACATATTTGTTTATATCACTGTTAGTGAGCATTTCTCCTTTGCCAAGAAAAATCATCCACCTGGCAGCTGATGAAACTGAGGAGTATTTCTGTCTGTAATAGCGCCCTTTTGTGGGGAATCTAATTCTGATTGGCTGGGCCTAGCTCTCAAGTGGGTGGGCCTATGCCCTCCCAGGCTCACCAATGGCTGTGCCCCTGCCCAGTCATGTGAAATCCATAGATTAGGACCTAATCGATTCATTTAAATTGACTGTTTCCTTATATGAACTGTAACTCAGTAAAATCATTTAAATTATTGCTTGTTGCATTTTGTTCAGCAAATACAGTACCAGTCAAAAGTTT